>OX579639.1:8735081-9335081 GCA_951230915.1 Antitrichia curtipendula | reverse complement strand
AAATTCCAGCAAACTATAAAAATATCAACTTAGCATCCTACTTCTTTAGCATTCACAAATGGAACCAAAATCCCAACATCAATTATCAACTCTTAAATAAATTTTGGACAAATTTACAAAGTAACCAAACACGTTTTCAAATTTAGATATGGTCAATACATAGGTTTTGTGCAGAAACACCTATTTTGGTCAACTCAAAGCACCTCTATAGTATACCTACTTTGTAAACTTAAATCAAATGAGTACATAAATACATGAATATATATACTACTATGGTGTATAAAATACTACATCTAAATATTATATATTCAAAAATACAATAAGACAATATAACATATAAGAAAGCTTTTTTTTTCTATAGCAACTCCACATGCCTTAGCCTCATGAATGTTGGCACTTTTGATGTCCGCCCACTTGACTATATTGTACCTTCGTGGCTACTTTCTTGCTCACGTACCACCACAACACAATGAGACTATAGTGCAAAATTATGCTTCAATATACTCTATATACACATTGTACCATTCCAAAATCTTCTTCCAAGCAATCCATCTACGCAACATAAAATTCAATTTCTTGAATTACATATTGCAAAGCAATATTCCATCCTTCTTAACACTCAAAGACAAATTCATACTACCACAAAAGCTATCAAAATCATTTTAAACAACATCAAAAACATTGCAATATAATACAAAGCATACATACTACTTCACAAAAGATCAAAAACTTGAAAATAATCAACCACTTCCCACTAACTACTCCCCACCCTAACTTCACAATATAAATTCAACAACTCCTAAACTTAAACCATCAAATAAATGTTCCATATACAATATATTTTTTTAACATTCAAATTGACTAGCTAAATCTCCAAATAAAACAATACATTTAGAATGTTGAAGCAACAAAAAGTGATGCATGAATAGTGACACCTTCAAATAGCTACTCTTTCTATCTTAAAATAAATTGGAGGTTTCTTGAAATAGACTAGATTAATGCATAAGGTGCTTTTATTTGGATGGGAATGCTTAGTTATTGTAGTTTCTAATCAACTTGATTAAGCGTTAAGTTTCAAAGTCAAAAGTCAAGCAGACCATGTTGAAAATAGGTTGCAAAATTGTCAATTTTCTCCTATTTTGCTAACAACTCTAGTGCAATGAATTTCAATCATTCTATTGCCAACTCCGGTGCAAAAAACTTTGATTAGCTCTTATGCATTCAACTATGATCAGTTCCTTTCAATTGATTTTAATAAGCTCATATCATCATTTCTTCATCAACTCATGTGATTCAATTGCAACTAGAGCTTGTGCTTCAACTTTGATGAGCATTTTATTAGCATTCTTTGATAATCTCTTGTACTTAAACAACAATTGGAGTTTGAGATTCACCTTCAATAAGCTTTTGTTAACATTTTTCAATAAGCTTCTAAGTTTAAACTATGATCAAAGCTTGCAATTTAAGTTTAATCAGCTTCTAGGATTCAAATTTGATCAACTTCAATGATCTAACTTTGAATTGTTGGTTAGTTTGCATTACCCAGTTGACATCATCAAGTGTGCCCACTAAGTGTTTCATTTCCGCAAACCATTGAAACATCAAATTTAATTTGAGACAAACAAATTTAGAAAATCAGGGATTTATTTCGAGACAAAGGGAGTACTTTTGAGAATCAACTCAAGTTTTAAATAAGAGACTTGTGGTTTCACATGTAGATTTTTTTTGGTATTAGACAAAAAATAAGACATCTTTTTCAGATACTTGGCAATTTTAGATGCCACTACCTTATAGCTTTCTTTCTCAACTCAAGAGATGTAAATGTTCTCATTCATACAACATCCTTCATTCATCCAAAATTGGATGCATTCATCCAAATGTGACAATACTACATTGTCCTTTTACTTTGAATTTTTTTTGAGTGAAAGGCTATACAAAATATTCCAATTATATTCCTTAAAATCACCACAATGCTATAAATCAAAAATCAAATCCATAAACCGGAGATCCCTCCCCCCATGCAAAGAATCACCAAGGACTATGCGGTATCCAGAACCCTCACCCAATGTCGGATATCAGTCGGGATGTCCTCGACGAACCAAACCCCAAACCAAGTTCCTTTCCGAACCTCCAAGGTCCGACAACCCGATCCCAAACCCAGACCAAGCAGCTTCCGGAATCTCATACCCACCGGGCTTCCAAGCCTCCGACGACCCCGACCCCAAACCCCGATTCCGTTCCTTTCCGAACCTCATCCCCCCGAACCTCCAGGCTCCCACACCACCCACCGCATTTCCAGACCAACCATAGCACGCCTCCGACCCGCCGATCCTCCGAACCTTCGACTTCTCCAAACCCAAACCCGGACCACGTTCCTTTCCGGACCTTAGGCCCGTTTCCGATCCTGTCACCCCGCCGAACGTGCCGCCCTCTGGACAACAAGTGCTTGCCGTTCCTTGAAGAGGACCTTACTTGTTTCTGTGTATGCCGTGCTCTTCACTCCTTTCGTCGTCGTCGCATCGCTTGGTGACTACTTCGGCATCGGCATCACCTCTTTGTTTCTGCGCATCTTGTTTACGAGACGAGGTTTTCTCTTACGGTGCGCTCTTCTTTTCTCTCATCTTGAGCCGTTTCGTATTCTTCGCGTACGACGAGGGTTTGTTGCATGTGTCGGTTTGCGTTTCCGGTGCGGGAATTGACTGCGCGGGGGTTGAATTGGGGTTGAATTTGGTGTTTCTGTGTTGCCGGCATGTGTGATATGTGGGAAATTCGTGGCGGAGGGGGAGTAGGGATGGTTGTGAGCGCCTGTAGGGTTTCAGTTTTGACTTACTTTATCTGTCTTGGAGTATGCGCAGATCGGGTTATAAGGAGGATTATCTTTGGAACAGCCTCTGAGGCGAGCTTTCGTGGTTGAGGTGACCATGGCGAAGAGTTCTTTCAAGCAAGAGCACCCGATGGGTATGTGTGCCGGCCCAGCATGTTTCTTTTCGAGATTGTTGTTATTCTTCATGTTACGTACATAGCAAGTTACATGGCTTTTTGTGTTCGCGTCTGTCGGCAACATGTTGACCGGAAATTTTTATGTTCAACGTGTTGCGGACATCATAAATCAGGCGGAGGTGGTCTCTTTTTGTTAGAATTTCATAATCAATTTGCTTTTCGGTCTGGTCTGATATGCTCGTCGTATTTTTGTTGCTTCGACTGGGAGGCGGTGAATGATGCGGATGTTGCTTTTTATGTTGCAGAGAAGAGGCAGGCGGAGGCTGCGAGGATCCGTGACAAGTACCCTGACAGAATTCCAGTGATTGTTGAGAAAGCCGAAAAGAGCGACATTCCCGACATTGATAAGAAAAAGTACTCGTCTTGAGCGTGACTTGCACTTCATTTTTGTTTTACCCTTTTCGGTTTGACCCTGTATAGGGTCTAGAAATTTTGGGTTATATTTTATTTCCTTCATGTTTTGACTGTTGATCTCCGTGTATTATAGACTATATGGGTTCCTGATTAGGTTGTCATTTGGATCTTTAATTTGGATCTTTAATTTGGATCTTTAATTTGGATCTTTAATTTGGATCTTTAATTTGGACTTGTGCCCAGGTACCTTGTCCCAGCGGACTTGACGGTTGGACAGTTTGTTTACGTGATCCGCAAACGTATAAAGCTGAGTTCTGAAAAGGCCATCTTCATTTTTGTGAAGAACGTCTTGCCTCCAACAGGTATGTGATGGAGCTTTAATTGCGTGCATTTTCTATCAAAAGAGCTGATTGATTAATTGATACCACATTGCCCTATGTCGTTGAGCACCCGTGACATCTCCCCATGACATTCCTTGAGCTGAATTGGAGCATGAGAATAATCCTGGATAGAGCAGAAATTGAAAACCATACGAACAAACAGATCCAAATCCATAGACCCACATTATATTTTACAACACATCTTGAGGTCTTTTATAATTATTCCACGACCTTTCGTTCCTTTTTCTTGTTTTGGTAAGCTGCTAGTGTGGGGAATTTTTTTTGAGGCCCACTAATTCAATGTGGTACTTGTGATCTTTGCAGCGGCAATGATGTCGTCAATCTATGATGAGCACAAGGATGAAGATGGATTCCTGTATTTCACATACAGTGGTGAAAACACTTTTGGAGATGCTATCACCTGTTAGAAAGATCCAGCGCTTTGCTGGTTGAAGACATGTATTCCATTCGTAAGGGTACTGGGTAGTCTGGGACTTTTTGTTTTTGTGAAGCTATCAGGCAGTCAACAGGACTTGTTCACAACTAGCTGAATTTTGTTCTCGGCACAAGCACACTAGCTTCGGTTAGTATCTGTTTCGTCTGTGCTTTGGGAGCTGGACTGCTGACTCGGAGCGTCTTTGTAAGTTTGGTGTCGAAATTGTGTTTCTTGTACAGCAGTGGATAAAAATCAGAAATGTACATCTTTTGATTTACATCATGTGCTCCAGCACAGCATATAAATAAACACTTGTTTTCCCTTAATTTTATAGTTCACGTTGTAGATTAGTTTATTTGTACTCCATGTGTTACAATTCATTGATAGCACTCTGTTTACACTGAGCAGGATGATTCATTCTGTAATATCACATGAAGAAGTTCACCAATTTGGTCTCTGTCGGTTGTGGTGCGTTACTGTATCGAGTCACATGTGATGTTCTCCATAATGTGGCATTATTGATCAATTAAGTCATTTGTGATTCTTGACGGAAGTGGTGGTATTCTGGTATTTTGTTGTCACTTTTCATGGCATTACTGTGCAACTTACGATCTTGATTGGACTATCTTCATCCAAAAATGATTAGATTATCCCAAAAATTATTAGATTATCATCAGGAAAGTGCCCCCGACTCCACTCGTACAGATGCAGTATTGCAGAAGGGGCTATACTAGCTAATATTCTTGCAGTAATGCATGTAATACTGCGCTTATACAAAGACAATAACAATTTCTTTTTAAAATTCTAATATTGCATTTATATTGTATTAATACTTTGTTTTAAAAAAATAGAATGTTTACTATTTAAATATTTTTCAATTGCAAAATGTCAACAAACACTCTTTTTTTTTTAATACTTTTGCAGTACTACATGTAGTATTGCGCTTAAGTTTTTTAATTAAGTGCAATACAACATTTGTATACACTAAAGATTGCTAAATTGCAGTACTGCAAGAGTATTAATTAGGTACTCTATTGTTAAGCCTCTCCATGGGTACTAATGCAATGCTGCAAGGATATTGAAAAAGTAGGTTCCTTTTTGTGCTGATGAGAGACCTCATTTATTCATCCAATGTATTAACACACTCCTAAATGTGATATATCACCCTACTTTGGAGTTTTTTGGATGGTTTAGTTGAATATTGAACATTGAACAAAAGTTTTTTTTGCAAAATATTTCAAAGAAATGTCTAACCCTTAAACAACAGGCTCATAACCATAGAAATCATCTCTTTTGACACTGTGTGAATTGTTGGATTAAAATAATGCAAAAGCACTAATTGGAAGTCAAGCTTCTGTAGATGATCTTTCCTTTTCCCACAAAATTTGGAGGATGAATAGTTGTACTTCTGTCCTACACATGAGATTTTCTTGTCATTTATCGGCTGCAAAACGTCCGCCTCGACATTTAAAGGTTAACCTTGGAACAATGCGGGGGGTGGCCTTAAAAATCATGCATTGTGTAGTTGTAAGAGTCATTGGAATTAAAAAAATCCAAAAGTATTCATTGGAAGTCAAGCTACTGTAGATATTCTCCATTTTCCACAAAAAAATTCCAAGGATGAATATTTGCAGTTCTGTCCTACAGTTGAGAATTCCTTGTCATTCATCGGGCACTTATTGTCCACGGCGTCCTTCCTAGGCTAACCCTTGAATGATGAGCTAGTCATTGTGGAAATGATATGTTTTAGTATTATGTGAATTGTTGGTTTAATAAAATGCAAAAGCATTCATTGGAAGTCAAATTATTGTAGAAGACCTTCTCTTTTCCCTCAAAATTTGGAGGATGAATAGTTGCACTTTTCTCTTGCATGGAGAGATTCTTTGTCATTCATTGGCAAGAAAACATCCTCAATGTAGTTTATGGGTTTTAAAAAATTGTCACTCTACAAACCAATTTCTTTAACCCTTGAAAGCCCAAGGGGTTCAGACAAAACACAAATGTATTACAAAATATAAGTTCTGTAACTTTTTAAAAGTTTGCATCAAAGAAGATAATGTGAAGCATGAAAAGTAGAAAGTATCTACATGGTCAAAATTATAAATTATTTTTAGATTCTCTTCAAATGAATTTTGAAGATATAACTTCAAAAATTCACCAAAAATACAATTTCTACCTTTAGAATTAGAATTTTTTTTAATTGTTCAAAATTGCAGTTGCTATTGATTTGTAAAAAATTGAATAAGATCTAGAAATGAGAACCCCAACACTTTTCTAAAATAGTTAGTTTTTCAACACTAGCCAATTCTAAATACTTTGTGCTATTTCTCTTAAAAATTTTGTTTGACCGTAGCAATCTTAGTTTTGGATGTAAATATTGAAAGACAATCCAATCTTTGGGAAAAATAAAATAAAATAAAAATTGCCCAAATTTTTTGCCCGAAGTAAGACAACAACCAAAAAAGGGTTGTTTAAGCATTTAGGGGTTAATCTTTAAGTGATTATAATGTCACAAAATTTTGATTTATACAATGATGTTCTATACCAGCATAAACCTATTGTGCAATTTTTAGTTTTAATTTCCAAGTATATTTTATATTGAATATGAAATTTCCTCATTATATCTACAATAAATCATAATTAATTCAAATTTCTCCAATATATCTGAAATTTTAATCACTTACAAAATATGTGTAATTTCATCTTTGAAAATGTAATAAACTTCACTCTTATTTTGTTGCAAAGTAGAGAAGACAGTTTTTTTCCAATTGAACTTGATTACCATTGTAGTCAAGATTTAAGGGTTGAGTTTATTGTTTGGTAAACTCTTTCAAAGATGACTTTGTCAAATATCCAAATTACTTTTTAGTGAGGTATTTATTATTAGGTTTAATAAAAAATAGTTTTTTCTTTCAAATAAGTAAGATAAGTAAAATGCAAGGTAGACATATTTTTGTCAAATAATTTTTTTTTTTAAATAGAATTTGATAGATGCTTAAAGCAAAAAAAATTCATTTTTTTTCTATAAAAAGAAAGAAAAATTCATCTAAAATTTTTTGACATCTATTTTTCTTCCAATCTATTGGAGATACTATTTGATCTATGTAACTCTTTGTGTATCTTTGTAGGCACTATGTTCTACTAAAATACATTCGAAAATTTATACCATTAACAATGACGGTGAGGAGTGGCAAAAAATATTTCTAAAAATAAATGAAGGAACTTTTGGAATATTATTATTTTTAAATAAAATTTTTAGATGGAAAAAAACAAATCCTACCTTATAGGTTGTCTTTCCTCTTTCTCTTTAGAGTTTTGCCTTGAAATTTAGTCTTGAAGTCATGAAATGTCGCGAACTCCTACGCACTTGCAAAGAAGCTTCAATCTCCCCCGGCTATGGCGACGACGACTCTGCGACAGACTTCTCTTGTCCTGTGCGACAAAACCGGCGTCTCTGTTCCTTGAGCTCTTCTCTCTCGGGCTCTTTTGACATTGTCCCTCGCCCGTGCTCGTGCTCCTTGAGTACGCAATTTGAAAGCACAAGGTTACAACGATGCTCTGAAGATCATGGCTTCGAGTTTCTTCTTGTTTTGAGAATGGATTTCACTGCCGACAGCTTGTGTTTGAATTGAAAGGCGTGATTGAGAGAGAGAGGGGTTGCGAGAGAGGAGAGAGAAGGAGCGGTAGGATGGGACCGGAGGATGATTTGTTGATACCGCCGTTGAATTTCGCCATGGTGGACAAGGGAGTGTACCGATCGGGATACCCTAACAAGAAGAACCTGCCCTTTCTGCACAAGCTGCGCCTTCGCTCGATTGTGTACGTTCCTTGACCTTCGTTGCGTGTGGACCTGAAGTTTGGGGGTGAAATTTCGTGGTGTGGAGTTTGTTGAATTTCTCCTTGCGGAGCTGATTCTGGTGATGACGAGTTGGTTGTCTGAGAATTTTGCCTTTAATTAGATTTTGATTCAGCTGTTGATCTATATTCTTGAATCGTGTGAGTGATTTAGTGCTCAATTTTGTGCTGTTTTTGGAGTATTGTAATTGACCTAATTCTTTGAACGAGATTTTCATTTTTTTCTTTTACTTACTAAGTTTTCTTTCTCCTCCTAGTACTGTAATTTTTCTCCGTGACTCGCAACTTCATTCTAGAACAGGGAGTCTAGAATGAATAATTCGCATTGGGAGCAATCGTCCGCGGGAGTATGGAGGATTTGGAGTATGATAAGCGATTGGACTAGGTTGGCTAGCTCATATGACTGTCACTGAAATTGACTCTCTATACTTGCGGGATGTATGTTCGGGATGCTGCAACTGTCAGCTCGAGGAACGAGGTTGTTCAAGGATTTCCCTCATTTCTTCGTTATTGTGTGTGGCAGTTACCTTTGTCCTGAGCCTTACCCGGAGGCAAATATTGAGTTCATGGAGAAAAATGGTATCCAAATGTTCCACTTCGGGATTGAAGGAAACAAGGTGAAAATAACTTCTTTTGCATGCTGTCATTTCAATTTGTAGCGTTGTGTGGCCAAGCTTCATAGCTTGCTGTTCTAATTTCTATTTGCATTTTGTTGAATTGTAATAGTCCTTTACGACCGGTCAATTGCCTCCAACTGAATGCAGTGATTTAGTAATAGCCCGTGTTTCTCTGTTTTAGCTGAGATTGAAGAACTTTCTTCCTTGGCTGCAGGATGAGAAGCTGTTTATCCAGTTGAGTGATGTGAGCGTAAGGTGGTGTTAGGTAGTTTTGCAACATACTGGTCCGTCTTTGAATTGGTGGTGTAAATGCTGCAGGAGCCCTTTGTGGACATACCTGAAAATGTCATACGCGATGCATTGAAGGTTCTGCTTGGTATGTATCTTAACCATCAAATTGGATCCGTTAGTTGGATCCGCATATGCCTACGTAGAAGGACGGGTGGCATCATTTATTCTAGTAGATTGGCGAGTTTCTAAGTTTTGGTATTAATGTCGGATTTGAGTTCTTTGCTTTCTTATCAAGTTATTGTGAGCATTTTTTCGCCTGAGGTGCTGATTATGATCTATAGATGTTTACTAGGTCATGGCTGTACTCTAGCTTTGCTATAATATATGACTTTCACAATCTTATTGATGTTGATATCAAAATAGGAAAAGTTAAGCATGATAAGAAATTATTCAAATTGTTGAAATTGAAAAAATGTCCATAGATCTTTATCAAATCAATCTAGAATGGTTTAACATTGAAAATTTACCCAAAATATAATTACTGTCTGAGGTTATTGTTGGGTGGGTTGTGAATCAGATGTGAAGAACCAGCCTATCCTTATACACTGCAACAAAGGGAAGGTAGGTTGGTGTGTTGAATGAACAACATGGCACGCCGTGAGGCTTTTGTGTTCGCTTCTTTGATGGATTTGAGAGCAGAGGCCATATCTAGTGCATTTGAATTAACAGTTCAGTTGTCTTCCGTGTCACTAAATGAAGTCAAACTATTTAATTTTTTCTTGCAATACTTGGTCATTACATGCGACTCACACGTCCTTTTCTATTGATTTTTCACCAAGCATCAAGCCCAGGAAAATGATTGCGGTTTCATCAGTGTTGTAATTTGAATTCTAGATTGAGTTCATGAATTTTATCTGAAATTGATGTGGACAATGGGTTGGGTTTGCAGCATCGCACGGGTTGTCTTGTAGGTTGTCTTCGGAAAGTACAAAATTGGTCTCTGACCTCTATTTTTGACGAGTATCGTCGCTTCGCTGGAGCCAAAGTACGGATGCTGGATCAGCAGTTCATGGAACTCTTTGATATTTCCACGTTCAAGCAGATTGGAAGAACCTGGCTCTATGCCCGGCCTCGTCAGCGTGAGGAAACGCTTGCTCTTCCAGCTTCTTGACTGGAGCTTCTTCTTTTGAGCTCAATTGTCTTTTCTGAATAATGAGCTTCTTGCTTGAGCCCAACTGCTCGTGTCATCGTGATTGGATGACAGGTAGTTGCAGAGCATAAGATTCTTGCTATTGTGGCTACAGAAGTGGCTACATAGAGGGACGAACTCCCTCACATTTCGACTAAGCAGGATGAAAGTCATGTTGAAGCCTTGCCATTGTTCTTTAGAACAGTTTTCAACTATAATTATTATTGTTGAAGCAAGTAGTTGTAAAATCTTAATTGGGCCTGGTTTGCTGGATTACCATTGTCTCTTCGTTGAAAGAGATTCTTCTGTCATGATTCTTCGTCTTCAGTATGTCGTCATGTTTGTGCCACTTGTGTCTCCGTGGCACATGACATGCTGTGAGTATGCTGCTGATTTCCAGAATTAGCTGTCGTGTGTCAGGCTCCTAGAAGAAGTCTGCTGACCTGATTTTAGAATCGTTTGAAAAGGTTTGTGAGAATAGAAATCGTTCATGTGATTCTTAACACAACCTCTTACTCTAAGGTAGAAGTACCTATTTCGGACAACACCCCAATCCTGGGACAACACCCCAATCTTGCCTTCGTAGGGAGACCTATTGTGCATAATAGTTGCATGCATTGTTCATTGAAAAAGATGATCTATTTCCATTTTCTTGTCCATTCATCTCTCTTCCCTCCTTGCTTAGGGAGAAGTGCCCAAGCTAATTGTAATAGGTGAGTCTATAAGATTGGAATGGATCCAAATGAAAAATCCACATTTATAATGAATAAAGTATTCATTCTTGAAAAAAAATATTGTTTTTTTTCCAGTCTTCCCCATCGTTATGTTTGTATACGTTGAGTTCAATTTTTCAACAATTTTTTTATATCCTGTAATTTGAAATGCTTAAATTATCACAAATAGGTACTTCTACCTTAGTGTTTATTATCTCATGGATGCTATCAACACTAACATAAAAAACTCTTTTGATTGAAACAACAACACACCTTACAAATAGTACATGGTAAGGAAAGAATTGAACAATATGTGTGTTGTTAAAATTGGTGTTAAATATTAGTAGTTGGATCTATTGTAGAGCTAGAATTATGACCTTTTACATTATGGTTATATTTTTTAATAATAAATGGCACTATATTTAATTCTATGATTGAACTGACCATTTTTGGGCAAGGATTTTGGTTGTTCCAATTTGCATTCTAGTTTTGCAAAACTAAAAGATTGCTTTTTCATCAAAAAAATTTGACCAAAGGTTTTGGTCTAGAACCTAATTGATTTTTCTACCTTATTCTTAACCCTTAAACGACGGGCTCATAACCATGGAAATCATCTCTTTTGACACCGTGTGAATTGTTGGATTAAAATAATGCAAAAGCACTCATTGGAAGTCAAGCAACTATAGATGATCTTTCCTTTTCCCCACAAAATTTGGAGGATGAATAGTTGCACTTTTGTCCTACATAGGAGATTCTCTTGTCATTCATCGGCCACAAAATGTCCGCCTCGACATTTAAGGGTTAAAGGTTTGAAGGAGACATCCTTTTATATCTAGTTGTGTATTTTATTTGTAAAATATGAAGTTTGTACTAAAATGGCAAAATATACAATGTTGGATTGAAAATTCAAGAACTAGCATCTTAAATTTGGAAGCCATTTTCATATCTAAATCTTATAATTTTGACAGAAATTAATTGTTTTTTAAAGATATATTAATTTCAGAAAATCATAATGATAATTGCCGAAAATCTTGAAAAATGACAATGCCAATTGCTGAAATCAATGGAAATATATCTAGTTTAGGTTTTAGGAATCCTACCAAATTCAGCAAGAATTAAATGACCAAGTTGTTGTAAAAAAAATTGTTCAATGTTAGTAAAAAAGTTCAAATTAAAGTCCAAAGACTACCTACCATCAAGAAATTTTATGATGGAAATATGAAAGAATTTCTTCATTCACATTTACTGAGAATGAAGGATGGGGAGGTCGTTTTTATAATGAAATCTAGTGTCCATCATGAACCCTCAAAGGATAATTATGAGATAATTTGAAGACAAGAGCTTGATTGCTCATTGTCAAAAAGTGATAATTGCATTCAAAGTATAATTTTTGACCTCATTTTGGCATAGTAAATAACATTTCTCAAAAAAATTTGAATTAAGAAAAGTTGAGAAATAAATCTGATTTTCATCTTAAAAAATCTATTTGTGATTATGAGCGTCTGAAAAAAAGTTATGGACACAATTTGAAGGGGATGTTTGAAAATGTCAAATAAAATGTCCCTTCCAATTCCTCCTTGAAATTTGTCCATAACTTGATTGGTGGTTTGAAATCTCAAAAAGATTTTTGGAGATGAAACTTAGCTTGATTTTTTACATTAACTAAGTTCAGAGTGTTTAAAAAAAATTATTCTATACTATCTAAATGAAGTCTAAAATTCTACCTTGAACACAATTCATGCTTAGTTATGACTTAACTATAGTATGAGCAGTTGAGCTCCTACTCATCCTAACCATTTATATATTTCACATGGGTTGTTTTACCTCCTACCATCCAACTTGTATAAAGAACTTGTCTTTCTTGACTTCACACACATCTTAATAAATTGTTTTTGGTGGTAGATGCTCATGTACAACTTAACGTCCTTGTACTATAAAGAGTGGGAAAAATAATCTTTGTGCAACAAGTAGTGGAGAAAAACAATCATTTTTGCAACATCTGCCAAATTTGGCAAAATCTAACTATGTTGTAAGATGAAATTTCTAGTAGAATTTTTTTTATTATTGAAGTAGAAATCTGAAATTTTTTTAATTATTTGGCAACTATTGCCAAAGTTGATAAGGAAATACAATATTCAAATACAACACTATATATGTAAAATATGTGATTATTTTGCAACTTCTCTAATATGTAGGAGATGCAATAATTATCTAAATTGGAAGTGTCGTGCGTAATTGAATTTAGTTCAATATGATTGTAAACTTTAGTAATCAGGTTGATATATAGTTCTATAACTTGTATGTCCAATTACACAAAAAAAATAAAAATACATATATATATATATATATATATATATATATATATATATATATATATATTACAACTCAAATTGGGCTTCTCAAACCTTGAAGAATTAAAAGTTTCTCTTATATATTTTATTATCTTGACATGAGTTGATTGAAATTTCAATATTGTTAATTTTTCTAAATATAAAAAAGTAAATGAAAATTTTGCACCATAATTCTATCATTTTATCAAAGAGCCAAATTGAAAATTTTATAATTTTGAGTAGTGATGTTTAAGACTTACTTAATCCCCCGGGGAGGACACTTCCCGTTTTTTAATAACCCACGTGCGGCGGAATATAGGGTACATTTAAATAATCTTGGGTAAAATTTATAAGAAATTTACATATAAATTATGAGACATTACAAGTGGCATGCCCTTTATAAGTAATATAGGGAAACGGAAGATATGGTCCATTAAAATTTAGGTAGATATAAATTAGGGGCAAAAGAATGGGATCCTAAGAATTAAGTTTAGTAGGTTCAATTAATATTTACTTATAGTACTAGTTAGATACAGCTCAAAATACAAGTACTATGGTGTATCTACAGCTCATGTATTGTGTATCTTTAAGTCATATCTTTAATCATATCTTTACAGCATACTGTAACGGACAGTGCAGTGTAGCTAGACAGTGCGCACGTTGCCTTCAAGGAGTTCTAGGGTTTCAGTTAAGGCGTCGGGTGTCAAACTCATAGTTCGCTCGATTGTTGTGATCGCGAGATTCAGTTGTGAGATTCAATTGCCTTGGAGGAGTTTTTGGGTTTCAGTTCAAGGCGTTTGCGCTTAGGCGTTACATACATTGGGTTAGGGTTTAAGCGTTTCAGTGAGCTCCTTACGGTTTAAGGGTTGGGATAGGGTTCTCGGACATGGCCACTACAGTTAAGATGTGGACAATGGAGGATGACTTTGGAGAACCAACTTTCTACAGCAAGGTCAAGGTTTTTCAACACGAAACCTATGCATCACTGAGGCTGCGTTTGGAGGAGAAATCAGCGCTGGAATGGCCATTCGACTTTTGGGACAAGGAGGAAGGCAGCAGAGTTCCGCATAAAATGGAATCCTTCAACGACATGCCTGCTAATGTTTTTGTTTTGCCATTGGGTCTTGCGGTTTCAGGGGAAGCCTCCAAATTCTAGCGCCTGGACGATGCAAGTACGCGAAGTGAGGCACCTGAAGATAGAAACTGTGATCTCGGTTGTGAAGCAGGTGCAGTCCCCGATCTAGCGAACTCTAGGGTTAGTGGGACATCAGGAGTCACCAATTCCTTAGAGCATCAACTGTATTCCACTCTGCTTTCGGAGCACATCTAGGACCGCTACCTTGAACACGGCGAGAAGCTAAAGAGGGAATTGCAGTGCGCCTTGTTGGAAGACAATCGGTGGTTATTGAAGACTGCCGATATCAATGGACAGGAGGTCGTTAAATTTTTTTGCTTGGAATGCTGCAAGGAGGTTGGGGGGGGCAGTGGTAAGTACGAGAAGAGCAACATTCAAAATCTCTTCAACAATTTCAGATGGAAGCACTTGCAATGCAACAGCCACGTGAAGAATTGGTGCGCTCGTAATGGAATGGAATATGCTGATCACCCACAGTCCGTTGCTCCTAAGGGTCGGAACGTTCAATTGATTCTCGAGATGCACGAGAGGTTGATAGAAGAAGGGATTGAAATCATGGAAGCAGTGAACGCCAGTTTGGGAGATTCGCAGAAGCCTTTCATCGTGTTCCAGCCGCTTAAGGAAGGCAAGCAAAAAAGTTTCTGGACAAATCTTTGAGCTGCGTGGAGCTCGACAAATCTTTGAGCGTTTGGATGACTTGGGAACCTGATCATCACGGGTGGGCTGCATATATTATGTTCAAGCTTCGATACAACGACATCGATTGGGCAAGGTCACTCTACGACAGGTTTGGTAATTCAAGACTCCCGCCCTATTATGGAAGGGTGACTTCAAATGCTGTACTTCATCTGTTTAGGGTGTAGCGTTCATAGCATTTTGTTGTAGTTCTTATTTTTGGCCTTGTTATACTGGCTGTCATTTATGATGTGTTCCACTAAACTTTCTTTGCCTTGGTTTTAAACATGTAGGTGCGTAGAATGTCACCCTGGTGATAAAGCTTGGATTAGGTATGCGAAGTTTGAAATGGAGAGTGGTGAAACTGCCCGAGCTAGCCTGAATGAAGCAAAAAGTTAGTATCCCGAAGAAAGACGCTGCAAAAGCACAGAGTCCTGCTAGGTACTCACTCTCCTGCTTCGTTTCTGGTGCTTCGTGTTTGTTGTGCTTTATGGCTCATTTCTAAAGGAGTTGTAGTATTAACGGTTATCGGCATGCACATGCTGTTTCTACTGATAGGTTTATTCACCTAGTGAATCACTGTCATAATTTAACCCCTTAATGGAATGAGGAAGTCCATGTCAGAAATTGTTTTTTTTTATATTAACTTTCAAATCATAGTTCTATCGATTAAGGATGTCGGGCATGAGTTCTTTGTGGTGGTATTTTGTTACTTAGAGCTCCAGAAATGATTTCTTTCAGCTCCTAAAGCTATAGAAGTGGCCGCATTTGGCTGCATTTAAGATACAAGAGTTGTCCTAATGATGGCACTGGACTTCATGATTTTCGATTTTGAAGTATTGTGGATGAAATGGCAGATTTAATGATCTGACTCCGTCGATGTTTGCAATTTGGTTGGGTGCAGGAGTTTGTGCTTCGAACGACCTCTCTGAAGTTTGGGTAGCACCATGTCATAGAGCTTGATTTTGTTTTCTCACATGTGGTGGAGGGCATTAGAATGGCGTATTTTTGATGTAATTTTTTTATATGAGGCATATATTTGTGGTCAAAGTTTACAGATGAATTTCATGTCTATGTTTTTAAACACATTTTGTCCCTAAAATCTCTTCAATACTTTTTCAACCCTAATGTCTTGTTTTTTATTCTCATTCATGCATGTATTCGTGTTGTATTTGTATTCATGCATTGTTATAACTTGAATCCTTTTTTCTATAAGGTATTTGTTAGTTACTTGTATTTTCATTATTTTTTAGTTAGTTTTTTTCCTTACAAAGAAAATAGCCTCTAATATATTCCTTTGACCTACATATTATAAGTAATGATAGATATGATAATATGGATAATTTTTTTGCTTTATGTAATAATAGGGGTCCTTTAAATGCTTTCTAGGAGGTAAATAGCCCCCCAAAAAATACCCCACCGCCGCACGTGGGTCCCCAAATACACAAGGAGTGTCTTCCTCAAGCTTAATCCGTATTGATCAGTGGCCAAAGAAGTTGTTGAAATTCATTCTATGCATAGAACACCTCTCCTTTAAGATAGAATCTCAAATAATGGCAGCATTAGATGCATTAGATGTTTTTAGCTCCATTAGAAAGTTGTTTTGGGCCTGTCCCCAGTGCTGTGAACCAACCATTGCTACCTAGAATTAAAACTCATTTAATAGTGAACCTCCTTCATGATCACATAAAAATAAAATCAATTCCTATTTTTAAAAACACCATTTTGATGATCACATGAAAATAAAAATAATTCATATTTAAAAAAATACAATTTTTTTTTTAAAAGTTTATAAAATGAATACAATTTTAGGTTAGTAGAGTGTGATCATGCTTGGAATAAACTTGATGATCACAAATCTAGAGATTCACAAAGAGGTCCACTTTCACTATAGGGTTGATGTTAGATATAAAGCCATTATATGTTAAGACATTTTTTGACATAAGTCCCCAAAAGTTGATGATTGCTAGATATAATCCAAAGTGCAAGGTATAGTAGAACCACCTATAGTTGACCACTAAGCAATCCCGTGCATGTTCTAGAGCAATAAAAGGCAAAGCAAATTTATTGCCCTATAGAAAGATAGAAATGATGGACATTGTCAATTTTTCATGATTTTTTTCTTTAAATTCAAATTATTATGAATTTGGAAGCCAAAAGTTGATTTCAACCCAAGTCCAATATATAGTCTTCCAATTCCTATCATTCTACTATAAGTACTTTCCCGCTTACTATATTAGGACATATGTTTATGACCTTATATAGTAGAGCCACCCATAACCCGATCAAATAAGCATTTATGGACATGATTTGGAGTAGTGCAAGGCAAAGCAAACATTTCTTGAGGTGCAAAGATAGAAATGACGAGGATTGCCAAAAATTTGGTAATTTTGTCGCTTGAACTGAAATTACTATGAATTTTGGAAACCAAAAGTTGGTTTGTATCCATGTTCAATATATAGAGTCTTCCAATTTGATCATTCGAGAACTATTTTTCTACTCACTACTTCCTACTTTAGAAACATCTATTTTCAGCACTTTGAAAATTTGTAGTCAATTCATAGGATGCCCAAAAATGCATTTTAAGAGAATCTAGAATCCCCTTTTCACTACCAAAAAGAGCCCACAAAAAAATTCCCAAGATAATAATGGAAACCATGTTGAATTGCTTATTTGTGAGACTTGAGGTACAATTACCTTAGTCACTTTAGTCCCAAACTCTGTTGCATTTCCACCCCACTACTGACTCTTGATGGGGTGATGGTTAGTGATGGGTGGCTCTACCTTAAGTAGGGTGAAAGCCATATTGAAGCCTTGCCATTGTTCTTTAGAACAATGTTAAATTAGAATTATTGTTGAAGCATGTAGTTGTAAAATCTTAACTCATAAATACCCAACCAACCATATATGGTCAATGTGAAATTTTAGGCTCATTTTAGTGCGGAAAATAAATTTTTTTTGACCATTTACGTGCATTTTATAAGGATAACTATTGGAATCTTATATTTTTTCACTGAAAAAGTTAAATATTTGATTTTTGAGAGGTCCTCAAAGGCATATATGTACCATTAGTGAAGATTAAAGTTTGCAAATTTTTCTTCATTTCCTGCCTTTGGACAAAGTTTGCCAATTCCAATTGATTTGAGATCTAAAAAATGATATATATAAATTTGCTTTGCAAATGGTCCCAATGAAAAGAGTAAAGTGTTTTCATGATTTTTATTATTGAAAATTTAAACATGCAAAAGTTAATTTGGAGTTAGATGCGATCTTTATTTATTAAAAAAACCTTGCATTGCAACAATTGCAACGTGAATTGTGTAATGAATTTGATAGCTTTTCATGTGAAATTAAGTTTTTTGAAAGTGCATTTTAGTGTACTAACACTATTTGTAGTTGTTCATGTCACTTCCAATTCCATAAAAAATTTATGTGCAAATTGCCATTGTCTCCTTGTTGGATTGCCATTGTCTCCTTGTTGAAAGAGATTCTTTGCCTTCAGTATGTTGTCATCTTTGTGCCACGTGCATCTCTGTGGCACATCACATGCTGTGAGCTTTGAGAATGCTGCTGATTTTTAGAGCTTGTTAGAATTAACGTAGGTGGCTCAAAAAGCGACACTATAAGGGCTGTTGGGCCTTTTTGATGGGTTTCAGATGCCCAAAAATATTCTTCCTTATTTTACACTTGAAGAAAAACCGATGCAAAATCTAACACAAGTGGTTTCATATTTTTTAAGGCATTTATGAATTACTTATGAATTTCCAAAGAATCCCTCTATAGGCACCTATTTGTGATCCTAGGCCTTGCAAAACTCACTCATGTGCAATCTGAAAAAAGATATGGCTTGACCAAAAACAAACATTGTGGCATTCAAAAAGTAATACACAAGGTTTCCAAATGCGACCCTTACTAAACTTAAACGGACCATACATTCTTTTAACATTTGTAAGACGGCAATTAACCCCTAACTGCCTGAGCGACCAAATATGGTCGCTGCAAAATTTCAGGCTCGTTTGGGTACGGGCAGTTATATTCCTTTGACCGGTTAAAAGAATTTCACAGGCAGTATTGAAGGTTAACTATTGGAAACTTTTATTTTTCACTAAAAAAGGTAAATATTTGATTTTTGAGAGGTCCTCAAAGGCATATATGTATCATTAGTGGAAGAGTAAAGTTTGCAAATTTTACTTGATTTCCCGGCTTTGAATAAAGCTTGCTTGATTTGAGATCTAAAAAGTTGTACTTATCCATTTTCTTTGAGAATGGTCCCAATAGAAAGAGTAAAGTGTTTTCATGATTTTCACCACTGAAAATTTAAACATGCAAGTGTTGATTTGGAGTTATTTGCGATTTCTACTTATAAAAAAAATTGCATTTCAACAATTGCAAGGTGGATTGTATAATGAATTTGATAGCTTTTCATGTGAAATTAAGTTTTTTGAAAGTGTATTTTAGTGTGCTAACATAATTTGTAGTTGTTCATGTCACCTCCAATCTCCAAAAATATTTATTTGCAAATTTCTCAAACATTGTGGGGAGGGGTAGCATACTAAAAATAGAAAACATACATTTCTCTTGTTATGATCTCACAACTCCTATGCAATTTTGCACTCAAAATTGGTACACGTACTAATAAGCTACCTCTTTAAACATTTGTAAGGTTAGATTTTGAAAATAAAACAATTTGCATCACTGGGGATAACTATAAGTCCATGTTCTTTTTTCATAGGAAGAACACACTTAGAAAGGCTTAGGCACTTAGGGGTTAAGCAATCCATTCCCATTTTGAAAAACTAAGTGGACATGCCATGGCTTTGAAATGAACCTTCCTTGGCTCTTATTCCATCCATTGACAATCCTTATTTATGCAACACTATGCACCAAGAGAGGTTGGCAGTTCATTTTAGAACCATTTACTCTTCATTTTAAAGCTCCCTAAGGGATTGTTTGAAGGAGAAGGTTTCTTTTTGAGCCACCTACCTTAGTTGTTGTCTATTAGGCTCCTAGAAGAAGTCTGTTGACATTACTTTAGTAACATTTGAAAATGTTTGTGAGAATAGAATTTCTTCATGAGATTTGATGTTGGTGATTTTTACCACAATTTTTTTGCTCTAGTGTTTACTATCCCACAAATGCCGTCAATACCAACATCAAAACTAGTTTTGATTGAAGGAGCAATACATCTTATGAAGAGTAAATGGTAAGGAAAGAATTACATAATATATGTGTTGTTAAAGTTGATGTTAAACATCATTAGTTGGATCTATATTGGAGCTAGAATCATGACCTTCTATACTTTGATTGTCACAAGTTTAAAAAAATAATAAATGACACTTTATTTAGTTATACATTCATACACACTCATCTTTAGATAGGAGTGTGGTTGCTTCAACTTGCATTCTTAGTTTTGCAAGATTGCCTTTTGACCAAAGTCTTTTGTCAAGGTTTTGGTCTAAAACTTGATGGAATTAATACAATCAATTTAATGGAATACTTTAGTCTTGCTTTGGATAAGAGTATTTCTAAGTACTTCTAAGTCTCAAAGCACCACAAAACTTTAGCGGTTAATTAAGTTGTGTAATACCATCAATTTAATGAAATTTACGTGGAAAATATAAATCTATATTAATCAATTAATTTTGAAGACCTCTAATTACTTGAATATAAAGCATGCCAATTTTCAAAAGGAACTTGACAATCAACATGGTTACCTTTTGGGTTAATTAAGAAAGATGCAAAATTCTATAGATCCAATAAACAATTTTGACTGATGAAGATAGGAACAATATAATTTATTTTTGCCGATTTATCATAAATTTTTTATCTAGTCCAATCATTAGTGACAATGGTATATGTTGTTTTTCCATGGGTTTTAGATAACATTTTTCCAATTCCATCTGATGCAAGGCCAAGGATTCACCAGGTTTTTTCATTATAATAAACTATTGAACCCAAACTGATAAAATCAATAAAATCAACTAACTATCAATAAAATTATCAATAAAATTATCAAACTATCAATAAAATTTCCTAAAAGATTTACATTGGAGTGATTAGTGACCACAATTATAGGAACATCCACCTTTTGAGTATAAATCCATAGTAGAAAGTGATTTTCTTAGTTCTATATATTGTGGCCATGTTAGGAAATACAATTGTGACTTCTTTAGGTGAATAACTAAGATGACCATTATGGATACCCTTTTAGTTGGTTTTGACCTTCGGGGGCATTGTAAAGACTTGTTCTTAGCCAATTGGACAACGCACTTCAAAAAATCATAACAAATTCATACTTTGCTGAAAGAATACAGCTTCAATTGCTCACATTTCTCACATTTGACTTTGTCTGCAGAAAAAAAAAAAAAATTCAAAATTCAAATTTTGATCAATAATTTTAGATCTTTGGTTCAATTAAAATGCCTACAAACCACCATCGTACTTAGCTGGTGAACATGAAACTAAAAATTCAGTAAGCATGACTGAACTCACGATCCTTCAATTTCTTGTGAGACGCAGAGTGCGGTGAGCTCAACCAAACAGTGCGTCATGGCCTGGGCACAAGTTAAGAAAAGCTAAGTGGAGGCAAATGAAATCAATTGGCAGTCCACATTTAATGAAATCCCCACATTAGTTAATTCACTGCAATGGCAACTTTTTACGAAGGAAGTTCTCGACATAACGTAGTTGTTGTATAGAATCACAAAATCTCCAAGAGATTGAAATTTTTCTAGCTTGATCTGCGTCCATCTGCACCCCATATTTGCAGCAACTCTGGCTAGCTTCAGAGCTTAATTTGTGCACTCAAAATGCAAGGCTCAATGAAATTTCCGGCGCTCTGCAACACACTAACTAGTAACCACTTGTACAACGATTTCATACAAAATGTATCTCCCAATTTTCTAAGATTTAGATGTCTTATACATCCAAATGACTACCCTCAGCTCGACAGTTCGATCGATAGTCACAGAGAATTAGAGAGGATAGTGGATTGATAGTTGTGGACAAAAATGTAATCGCAAGTGCAATATGAGAAACGTGCATGCTCCTAGCTAGATATTAATAAGAGTGACACAAGTAAAGATCAGTAAATATAGATTCGTGTTCAGTAAAGGCTCTATCTTTCAATATACGAAAGCAATGTATGCTAGCTAGAATTTTACCTCTTTAGGGATTCTATGGAGCAAGCCCAAGTCCTGAGCTATTTCCATGTCATCCTTTTCCTCTCAATTGCCCCTTGTTCCTCTGGGTGATAGTTGTATCAGCTATGCATTAAAGAAAAAGTGTCAGGGCTAAGATTCATAATAAATCAGCCACACATTGATCAACATCCCTTAGCAATCAACTTCAGTAACACAAACACAAACATAAGACAAACATATAACATAGCAGTGAGTGACTCTTTCAGCAACACAAACATAAAAAACTTCAGCAACACAAACATAATTATGGAACTACCAGACAGTGAGTGACTCATTCAAGAAGGTATGCCACATTGTATCGTTGGAACTGATCATAACAACTTCGTATTCAGTTACAGAGAGAAGGATAGGAACATGCTCGTACTAGAGCGACATTCCTTCCAGTGTTCAGTAAAGATTCTTTATCTTTAAATACACATACATACGGAAGCAATTTATATACACTACAGTAGCTAGAATTCTTTCCAAGTTTCCTAATTCTATGTAGAAAAAGCCGACTCCGTAGAACTATTGATGGCCGCATCCAAATCCATCTGGAAGCAGCAAGCTGCAGCAGCTTCCGCGTAGCTCATGCTGGATGGATCCACTGATGTGTCATTAGGGATCCGTATCGATGCTTCGGAAACAGATGGAACAGGACTCTCCAACGCCAAAGTCCCATACATGACCTCGGAAGTGGACTCGGAGACCATCTCGGCCATGTTGTCCGAAACCGTCTCAACGTACGAAGCCTCATTGGGCCTCACACCGGCCTCCAGGAACTCTGCATCTTCGTTGCTCCAAGTCGGAGGCAACTCATCGTTGACATGGGCCGTAGAAGAGAAGGCATCAACATTCGGAGTCTCATTACTCTCCTCTGCCAGTAATTCCGTTTCATTGAAATTCGAATACTGAACATCTTCACCACTCCGAGGCGGGGGTTCCAAATTGTCACCATTGCCGGTCCAAGAGCTGAAATTAGCCTCATAACTCTCATCATGTGCCAATTCGGCCTCAAGGAAATTGGAATACTGCACATCCGCATCACCCATCTCCGGGACCAACCTACCATCGGGCTCAAGGGCCATCACTGGATCACAGGGCACTGGCATGAAGGACCCATCAAAGGGTTGGTAGATTGCATCCTCAGAACTGCTAGAGGCATTTGGCAATGGTTGAGGCATGCCTTGTTTCTGGTGGCGGGGGGCTCTTGTGTGTTGGGACGAGGTGTGCACTAGGTGCCTTCCCTCGTCGGTCCCCAACAATCGCATTTGGAATTGTTCTCCGCAGCTCAAGCATTTGAAGCGCGGCTGCAAGAGGTTGTTATTGTTATAGTACTTGAAGGGTGCATTGTCGGCCACGCCACAATGGCGACACTGGCGCGACAAACCCTTGAGCTCCGTGGGGTCCTGGTTCCGCTTCTTGGCGTAGGTCTTGCCCTGCGGGCGACCGTGTGACCCCAACGTGAAGAGCTTGTGGCAATGCTGGCACTGGAACCGCGGCTGGTCCAGCTTCTTGTTGTCAAAATATTTGAACGAGTTTCCTGTAGATTCCAGTCCGCAGTGATAGCAGCGGTACAGCTCTGGCGCTGGCGCAAGGGTTCCAGATGCCATCGTAACTACAGCAAGTGATGCAAAGGAAATCCAGGAAAGGCAGAACAGATGGAGCTATCGTAACTACGGACGGCAAGTGAGATGCAGATGCACTCAAGGAATGGAAGAACAGAGCTATCGTAACGTAACTACAGCAAGGGAGATGCAAAGGGAATGAAGGAAAGGAAGAACAGAGGGACGACTAGAACCAAAAGCGCGGATCATGAAGCTACAGCGAAGTGGAAGAATGGGAAGGTAAACCCTGGTATTTATACCTGAGGTGGGAGGGCGAGGAGGGCAAGTGCCTGGGATTGGTCCTTTGATGCCGCAGCTTTCTTTGGAGATGATCTCATTGGCTGTGCGCCTCTGCCATTTGATTGGGTCTCTGCCGCTTTTGTCTTTACTTTTTCAGTTCTCCGCAGCTTTGCGGTGTCGGCGACTTTTTCGGTACTTTTTCAGTTCTCAGTGCTCTTAATTGTTGTTTCAGGTTCCGTTCGCCGATATCGGTGGTCGTCCCCGGGTGGCGGGGCCATACATCTCTACTTTCGATGAGGTATATTTGAGGCACGGCGGTTTAGGCTCTGGCTTGCTCGCGCCAATTAGCTTGTTTCGCCAATTGCTACTTAGAGTCACTTCAAATCGCGTATTCCACCTGCAACCATTCCTATTTACAAACGCGTACTCACTCCCGATCATCCACAGGTTGGGTTCGTACCTGCATTGTAAACAGAGGGTTTGAAACTATTAAATGATCTAAAGGCAACTGAGAAAATCACAGAGCAAACGTGACTCAACACAAGAAACCTGACGTTATTATAATTAATGTAGACCATATTTGAATGTTCTATGACTGTGGAAGACTGCGGCGTGCACATTATCGGACAACGGTCTACTCATAAGAACTGAGCACTAACCACTTGAACTTCGGATCTGTAGTGACTGGGCCTTTTTTCATGTAACCCAGATAAACTCGTGGACTCTCCCTTGGTTTGGACAGCAGATCAGCTAACCGATCTGCAGGCAAGATATATAAAGCAACAAATTAGAAGCAGTAAGCAATAGTTTATGGAGGCAGGATCAATCAGTGCTGGATTGACTATACTATTGAAGGTCAAAAGATACGAAGACTACGGGTATAGACTACGGATGCCCGAGGCATCTCATCTCACTTAAGCTATTCTAATTTCTGGACCTTGAGGAGTCATTTTTTTCTTCATCCATGCTCATTGTGTATGGTCTCTTTGGTTTTTCATAATTATTAACTTCTCTGTTTGTTTTAGGACTCGAATCATGGCACTCCGCATGCAAGCGTGCGGAATGGACTTGTATGGATTGGAGACTTCATTGTCTGCCAATGTGTACAATGGGCGGAGTGAGAGAGCAGTTTTTTGGAGGAATCGAACGAGCTCAGAGTTGATGACCAAGCGATTCTGTAGCTCAGATGTGGAGTATTGTAAAGGATCAGCCTGAGAAGTTGGTGATGTATGTCAGGATGGTCTCATCAATTGATCTTCCATGGTCTTGTATGATCGACTGCTTGCCTTGGCAGCCCATGGACCTGCTGATGTGATATGATTTAATTTTACTCAAGCGACAAGATTCAGTTGACGCACATCGTTCGACGCCCATCGGTACGGCAAGCAACAGAAGTTGCATGGTGGCAAGTTTTTCTTGGATAAAGTGAGATGTTGTTGGCTGTCCCAGTTTTGTGGTTGCCGTATAGGCTCTTCATCTTGCTGCCCTTTATCTGGAGAAATCACTGTCCACCGTCAGACGAGATGACATATTTGATGTTCCTGGTATTCAATGAGTGATCTATCGTGCTACGAAGATTCCCTTGCCATCGACGTCCTTGGCTATTATATGCATGATCCCTGGTCTTTGCAGGTCACAGAGGAGGGTGTGGTAGAGCGTCACTTGGCGGTCTCGGCCGGAAGTTACACGGTTGTGTCGGACTTCGATATCGTGAAGGACAATCACCATGATTGCTGCAGGTGCTACTCGTGTTTAGATCCTGGTTGAACCTGCCAAGGCTAGGACTGAGGTCTATTTGATTTTTGACAGTGGAACCATTGCTTGGGCTATCTGGTAGCGGTGGTCGATCCTGGACGTTGTTTAGAATTAATGTATGCTTCTCCTTGTTAGTTCTGAGTTTTTCTGAATGAACATGTGATATGTACGGTACAGTCGATGCATTGCGTGACAGGTAAACAACAGAGCCGGGTGCTACCATGTATGTTGCGACTCTGTAGCTGCACAGCGGTTAGAGGGCCTTCGTTTTAATTTGTAAAGGCTTAAGTACTAATCGGGTGGTTGTGGTGCTTGCAGAAAATGAGACGGGCTTGAAAAGAGATGCTATTGTTACGAGCAGAGCGATTTCATGCACGAGAAGTTCTTGGCCGGTTCGGGAGAAGTGTCGGGGGTTGTGGTTTCTGGCGTCTTTTTTTTTGGCGAGTATCGTCGCTCAGTTGGAACCAAACTACGGATGCTGGATCCACAGTTCACGGAACTCTTCGATGTTACCAAGTTCAAGCAGATTGGTGTGAACCTGGCTCTGTCCCCGGCCTCGTCAGCGGGAAGAAACGCTTGCTCTTCCAGTGCAGCTTCTTGACTGGGGCTTCTTCTTTTGAGCTCAATTGTCTTTTCTGAATAATGAGCTTCTTGCTTGAGCCCAAGTGCTCGTGTCATCGTGACTGGATGACAGGTTGTTGCAGAGCATAAGATCCTTGCTATTGTGGCTACAGAGGTGGCTACTTATGACCGATTTAGTGGGACGAACTCCCTCGCAGAAAGACTCTAGTGAAACTACCCACAACCGACCAAATAAGCAACTGGGGACATGATGTGTAGTACAGGAAGGCGAAGGAAATATTTTCACAAAGTGCAGAGATTGAAATGAGGGGGATTGCCAAAATTTGGTAATTTTGTTCCTTGAACTGAAATGTGTATGAATTTTGGAAGGCAAAAGTTGGTATGAACCCCATGTTCAATGTCTATAGTATTCCATAACCGCTTATTTAAGAGACTTGTTCTTGTTCTCTTTGGCACTCCAAATGAAGCAAATGTGTCATGAAAAGAATAGAGGAATGGATGGTTTGAAAACAATAACCCATGTTTGAAAATTAAGGTAACTACACCTAATGTCTCACAATAAGCAATTCATCATGGTTTCCATTATTATATTGGATTTCTTTTTGTGTAGTCCTCTTGATAGTGAAAAGGGGATTCTAGATTCTCTTAGAATGCATTTTTGGAACATTGTGTGAATAAACTACAAACTTTTAAAGTACTGAGAATAGGTTGGTGTTCCTAAAGCAATCGTAGACCTTACACCTAAAAAAGTATGCTTTCTAAAATTGCACAATACAAATTCTTGCCTAAAATGTACTCCCATTGTACATGAGAGTCAAGGCCATATTTGTCATATTGAGACTTTTTTCAAATTTTGAGATAGAATGCTAATTATTGGAAAATTCATTTAAAAATTTATTAATTGAAACCAAAAAATAATAATGCTAAAATAGTAATTCTATAATGAAATTCTAATAGTTGATGTTGTTACCTATTTATAAAAAAATACTAATAAAGAAATAAAGCTATTTATCCTCAAATCGAGGATAAAAATGAGAGTTATGAGATTGCAAAAAGTCTCGATATATAACAAATATGACCTTCAGTCTATGATCACTTGTAGAAACATTTATTTTCAGTACTTTAGAAATTTTGTAGTTAATTCATACGGTGTCCAAAAATGCATTCTAAGAGAATCTAAACTATCCTTTTCACTACCAAAAAGATCCCACAAAAAAATTCCAATATAATAATAGGAACTGTACTGAATTGCTTATTTGTGCAATTTTAGGTGTAGTTACCTTAGTCTCAACCTCTATTGCATTTATGCCACTATATTGACTGTCGATGGGGTGCTGGTTGGTGATGGGAGGCTCTACCTTAACCCCTGAACGGCCCTCGGGCTCTAGGGATACGGCAGCGTATAGCCTGAATACGGTGAGAGCAGAAATTCAAGTTGCACTTTGGAGGTGAAAATTTGAGAATCCAGCCGTTCCGATGGATTACGCTAGCCGTTCAGGTGTTGGACTAATTTTGGTTGGGCGTTGATCTCCCGCACCACACTGAATTTTAGCAAAATGACTGCTGACAAACCTCGCTCTGTCTTATGGGTCGAGTTCTCTTTTTTTGCCAAATTCATCAGTGAGTTGGCGCTCAATCGCTCTGGTGGGTGGCATCACCGGGTTGCATGGATTGCTCTAAAAAAAATGTGACTCAAGATTTGCCGCGGTTTCTAAATTGTAGGCTCCGAAGCTCCGTATGCACAGGAGTCGGGTCACCCGGAAATACCCCGGTCGAATTCAAGTTACGCTGCGCGGGGACAGCCTCGTTGTCAAATACCTCCTGTACGATGCAGGATCAGTGAGGCCATGTTGGCGACAGCCAGGCAAGTCGCAGTGGCGGGACGGTAACCACTTTTGGTAGGAAAGCTAATTGGCAGCGCTTCCTGGAATCTGGACACCTGTAATTGCTCTTGGCGTCGACAAGAGACTCTGGCTGGTGACAAGTGCATGACAATTATGGTTCACAAGAAATAAATCAGGTCCAAGGCTTAATCAATTTTGATTTATAATTTCACGTATAAGTAGTCTTTGAATGCAACCACACAAGCATGGCACTTCATGTGTCCGTGAGAGATCTTGGAGCGTTGAACAGCATTCTTGCACATGGAAACCCACAACTTACCTACAGGTTGACATACGATCAAAGTGTGACTGAACGGAATCTGAGGGCCGACTGAAGCAACGAGCCCCGACTATAAAAATTTCCTTCTCATGACTGCACGCAATCCGACAACTTCTACTTGCTCGAAATGCCAAATCTAACTACGGCAGCCTAACATGAAAGCAACCCTGCAACTAACAACCGTGAAACTAACAATTCAGATTTGCTCGATCTGCACTCGCAAGCATTGGCAGCCTGAACGTCCGCATCACTGCAACTAACAACAAGAACCCTGCAACTTTAAAGAAAAAAGACTCGTCTACCGCAATAAGGCTCCTCCTTACGCGCTATGACTTTAGCGCCAAGAGTACAGCAAGTCAGCAACTGCTTCTCCCTCCCCAACTGCCACAAATTTCAGGCCTCGTCACACCTGCTCACGGATCCAAACCAATCCCACATCATAACCACCACAATCCCACCATCACCGCCACTTCCACTACGCCTAATCCATCCCACTATGCCTAATCACGTATAAGCACACCTTGCCATCATCAGAATTTCCACCGTGCAATCCCTGAGGAATTTTGAACACAATTGTCGCCCGAAAACCCCTCTCCGTAGCAGAATCCTAAGGCGCCGCTTCCCGCCAAAGCCCCGCTCTCCCGCCTCCAACTTCCAACGGCAACAAACACGTAGACAGAGACCAACCTGATGAAGCAACGGGTCCAGGAGCATACGTAGAGGGGTGCAAACGTATCCCATTTCACGTATTCTGCACGGGTGTGATCGTAACCCTATGTATTGCCTGCCATACCAAACAACCATCGATGCATTTCGGGAAGTACTGCAACTTTGCTGCGAGGTGGAAACCCTAATTCCTTCTCTGAGGTAGTCAAATACATGGAAAACTGAACCATACGGCCGCAGAGGGCCTCCAGGCCGTTCAGGGGTTAAGCATGTAGTTGTAAAATCTTAAGCCTTAAATGCCCAACTAACTATAATGGTCGTTCTGAAATTTAAGGCTCATTTTGGTGGGAGAAATAGATTCTTTTGATCATTTAAATTTTTTTTTAGAGATAGCTTTTGAGATTAATTATTGGAATCTTTCATTTTTCATTGAAGAAGTCAAATGTTTGAATATTTGAGAGGTCCTCAAAGGCAAATATGTACCATTAGTGAAGAGTAAAGTTTTCAAATTTTTCTTTACTTCCTGCTTTTGAGGGCAGTTTGCCAGTTTCAATTGATTTGAGATCTAAATAATTATATATGTCCATTTGCTTTTACAATGATCCCAGTGAAAAGAGTAAAGTGTTTTACTAATTTTTACCATTGAAAATTAAAACATGCAAATGCTAATTTGTAGTTATTTGTAATCTCTATTTATATATAAAAATTGCATTACAACAATTGCAAAGTAGATTATGGAATGAATTTGATAGCTTTTCATGTGAAATTAAGTTTTTTGAAAGTGCATTTTAGTGTACTAAGTACTAACACTATTTGTAGTTGTTCATGTCACTTTCCATCCCAAAATACTTTTACCTACAAATTTCTGAAATATTGTGGGAAGGGACAATATACTAAAAATAGAAAATATACATTATAATCTCTTGTTAAAATCCCATAGTTCCTATGCAATTTTGCACTCAAAATTAGTATGCTTGCTAATAAGAAAGCCCTTTAAACATCAATACAGTTAGATTTTGAAAAAAAATAAAAATTCATTTTATAAGTCCATAGTAATTTTTTAGTGGAAAAATACACTTCGAAAGGCTTGGGCATTTAGGAGTTAATTGGACCTGGTTTGGAGGCCTAGTTTGTTGGATTGCCATTATTTCTTTGTTGAAAGAGATTCCTTTGTCATTCTTTGTCTTCAATAAAGTAGGAAGCTTAGAAATGGCACATCTAAGGGTTGGTCCACCTTTTTTGTGTATTTCATTGGACGGGAATAATTTTAACTCATTTTTTAGACAAAAAAAAATAGATGGGGATCTAACAAAAGTGGTTTTGTATTTTTCCAAGAATTTTTGAATTAATTATGAATTTTCAAACGATTGGATCATAGGTCCCTATTTGTGACTCTAAGTCTTCTATAAACAATTCAATTGCAATTCTAAAGAAAGATGGAGAAAGCAAAGCAAATGATTGGCTCTTGCAATGGATAATGTTTTTTTTCCTTGATCCATTCAACGACTATACATGTCAATTTCAGAACCAACTCATGTCCATTTTACATCCATTTATAGGGTCCATTCTTAATGCCCGTTCCATTTCAGAGCCTCCTACCTTATGTGTCATCTTTGTGCCACTTGCATGAGTTGCGTCTCCAAGGGACATTACATGCTGCATGCTTTGCAAATGCTACTGATTTCTAGAGCTTGTTAGAATGAAGGTATGTGGCTCAAAAAGCAACAGTTTTAGGACTGGTGGCCCTTTTTGATTTGTAGGCACCAAATTTGTGATCCTAGGCCTTGCAAAACTCACTCATGTGTAGTTTCAAAAAGATATGGCTTCACCAAAAACAAATACTACAACATTCAAAAAGTAATACACAAGGTTTTCAAATGCAACCCTTACTAAACTTAAACGGACCTTACATTCTTTTAACAATTGTAAGAAGGCAATTGAGCAATCAATTCCCATTTGGAAAAATTAAGTGGACATGCCGTGGCTTTGAAATGAACCCCTCCTTGGTTCTTATTCCATCCATTGACAACCTTTAATTATGCAACACCGTCTATTAAAAGAGGTTGGCAATTCATTTTAGAATCATTTATTCTCCATTTCAAAACTTTTAAGGGACTATTTGAAGAAGAGTGTCACTTTTTGAGCCACCTACCTTAGTTGTCGTTTATTAGGCTCTTGGAAGAAGTCTACTAACTTGGCTTTAGTAATGTTTGAAAAGATTTGTGAGAATAGAATTTGTTCATGAGATTTGGTGTTGATGATTTTTAACACAACTTCTTTGCTCTAGTGCTTAGTGTTTACTATCCCACGAATGCCGTCAACACCAACATCAAAACTAGTTTTGATTGAAAGAGCAATACACTTATACACCGAATAAAAAGTAATATTAAGGAAAGAATTATACAATATATGTGTTGTTAAAGTTGGTATTAAATATCATTAGTTGGATACATAATGGAGCTGAAATCATGACCCTTTCTCTTAATAGTTGTTCCAAGTTTAAAAAAATAAGAAATGACACTTTATTTAGTTATACAGTTGTACAAACCATCATTACTAGATAGGGTTGTGGTTGCTCCAACTTGCATTCTTAATTTTGCAAGATTGCCTTTTGACCAAAGTTTTTTTTGTCAAGGTTTGGTCTAAAGCTTGATGGAATTAATACAATCAATTTAATGGAATATTTTAGCCTTGCTTTGGATAAGAGTATTTCTAAGCAATTATCAGTCTCAAAACACAACAAAACTTTAGCAATTTTTTAATTTGTGCAATACCATCATTTTAACAAAATGTACCTAGAAAATAAAAATCTATAATATTTAGTTAATTTCAAAGACCTCTTAACACTTGAATGTAAACACTATAAGAAAACGGACTTTTTCAAAATGTAAAAAAACCCGCGAGAATGCGCTGTATATAACACAAAAATAATTAGCGTTGATGTCTCCTAAAATCCGTTTGATTAGACTGGGTAAAAATATGTGAAAATTTGGAAGAACGCATCACTTTTGTACTTGTTTTTCCAAAAACGTGGGTGACAACAAAGTCTACTGAGGTCCTCAGAGGTCGACACGTGGAAGGCACCTAAGTGCCACGGAGGCGCCACTCGGACGGGCACTGCCACGTAATTTTTTTTTAACTTAACCGTGTCTAATGTGGTAGATGACGTGGAGGTAAGAGAATCTGACATTTTTCATCCAAACTATTTTTTCATCCATCCCATTCTTTTCATCCAATCCATTTTTTCAAAAAATAATTAGTTAACATAAATTAAAAAATAAAAGTAAACAACAAAAAAAATATAGAATTGACCAAGAAGTAAGAAAACTTACCATTTACCATCAATTTTATTTTGATGGAAAAATTATATAAAAATGAACATTTTAAGGGTCATATTTATATCCATTCTTTGTCCATGGTGCGACAAACAATATGGGATAAATAGCCTATGTTGTTTGAGACGTCCAGCCCGACATCCAACATTTTATTTCAGATATCCAATCCAACGTCCATCCATCCATCATTTCTTTTTTTTCCAAAATATGCCACGTGGCTGTCCTTTGCTAAAAAATTTGTCCATTATGAGACAAACGATATGGAATAATTAGCCTACGTTGTTTGAGACGTCTAGCTTGACGTCTAGCTCGGCGTCCATCCATCCATCCATTTATTTTTTTCCAAAATATGCCACAAGGCTGTCCTTCTCTAAATCTACTTGCTGACGTGGCAGTTTATGTTGTATGTGACGTTTTATAAAAACATGGCCATGTCGCAATTGACATTGTTACAAACATAGCCGTCCACAGTGACATGGTCGCATTTTCTGCAAAACACGTACATGTTTTTTGGAACATCTGATGTTTGAAAAAACATGACGCGTTTGTTGCTAAACACCACCAAAAACGTGCTTTTCTTAAGTAGTGAAAACACGCCAATTTTCAAAAGGAACTTGACAATCACTATGGTTACCTTTTGGATTAAATAAGAAGGATGAAAAATTCTTTAGATCCAATAATCAACTCCGTACTGATGAAGTGATAGGAACAATAAAATTCATTTTTGCGGATTTATCATAAATTTTTATCTAGTCCAATCATTAGTGACAAAAGTTTAAGCTGATTCTCCATGGATTTTACATAACATTTTGCCAATTCTACAAGATTCAAGGCAAAGGATTCACCAAGCTTTTTCATTAAAATAAACTATAGAACCTAAACAAATCAATACAAATAAAAATAGCATAATTAAGCATCTAGTCATCTTGCAGTTGATTACCACATGAGTTATTGATAAAATATCCAGAAAGATTATCATTCATTTGGAATGATTAGTGACCACAATTATAAGAACTTCCACCTTTTGAGTATAAATACATAGTAGGAAGTGACTATTTTTAGTCCTACAGGTTGTGACCATGATAGGAAATATAATTGTGACCTATTTAGGTGAGTAACTACGATGACCATTATGGATACACTTTCTGTTGGTTTTGGCCTTTGGAGGCATTGTAGAGACTTGTTTTTTAGCCAATTGGGCAACACACTTCAAAAAATCATAACAAGTTCATTCTTTGCTGAAAAAATACAACTTCAACTGCTCACATTTCTCACATTTGACTTTGTATGGAGAAAAAATAAAATTCAAAAATTTGATCAATAATTTTAGATCTTTGGTTCAAATGAAATGCCTACATTAGACCACTGCATATGCACACTAGAAATCAATAAACCATCATCGTACTGAGTTGGTGATCATGAAACTAAAAACTCTGTAAGCATGACTGAACTCATCATAATATTCAATAGCCTTCAGAAAGCCGCTGCCTTTTCTCGCTCTTGTGGCCTCATCCATGAAAAACATCCACATAGAGAATTAAAATAAGCATTAGTACGGGATATCCAAATCGTGGCAGTAGATGTATGGTAAGGTGGGTACACCCAAAACCGCCACTTTTTGCTACTGAGCCTAGTTACTACTATTAGACTGGTCAAATTTTCATATATTCTTGTTGGCAAGTGAAAGGAGGTTCCAACGCACCAGAGAACGTGGCATTTAGACATCATATGCAAAAGTTATTAAGGGTCAAAGTTTGTTTCTGAAAGCGCTCCATCCAAATAGGTACATAACTGATTTTGGAAATGTACACAACCTGTAGATGGCGCTTTAAGGTCAGGTGCCATTTTGGGGGTGCCTACCTTATACACTATTGTTTTTGCTAAATTTCAAACCAGCCAAACAAATCAACAAAGAAATGTTAAGATGATATGCCAAAAATCTTAATTCCTAAAGCCCCGAGGGTGTTTTCTGTCAAAAAACACTCAAAATTACCACTTCTATTGCATTCATTTAAGGAAATAAAATAATAAATAATAAATAATAAATAGAAATTTAACCGTAGGATCTTGTACTTAACTTGTCTGAGACCATGTAATAAATTTTTTATCAAATTTGACCATACGGATTGGAAGATATAGCATTCAAAGTTGGACAATAAGTGTTTTTTTTGAAGATGCTTAAATTGCCCAAAAAACTAAAAATATCCATTAATTTTCTCATCCCTAGTCCAAATAGAATGAATCAAAGCTTCACTTATAGATAAAAACATAATATTTCAGGAAAAAATCCAAAAAAAATTAATTTGACTTTTTGTAATTTTTTTGGGCTGCCTAACAATCTCCATTTCTTGCTTATTGTGCCATAACTTTTTCATCTAGCATCCGATTGAAACAAAAATTATTTATCCACAAAGCTCTTGCAAAACTACACAGCCTCATAAAATATCAAAAAAATTAACTTCAGATTGAGATAATAGGAACCTACCCAGACCCAAATTGTCCCTCGAAGGGACAGATGGGGCTTTAGGGGTTAAGAACCTTTAGAATCAAAATCCCAATGTCATTTTATTCCTTTCCAACAAAGAGTAATTTTGATGGTCATATGTAGAATTTGCTTCAATAACATTTATGGACAAAAAAGGTTAGAGATGTCATTTTTATATTGAAATCAATTATCTACGATGAATCTTCAAAGGATATGGGATAATTTGAAAATGAGAGCTTGACCGCTCATTGTCAGAATGTAAAATTTTTGTTTGATGTAGAATTTCAGACCTCATTTAGTCATAGTAGAATAGATTTTTTCCAAACACTTTGAACTAAAAAAATATGGGAAATCTATCTAAGTTTCATCTAGAAAAATCCATTTGATGTTTCAAGCCTCCAATCAAAAGTTACAGATAAAATTCAAAGAGGATGTTTAAAAATGTCAAATAAAAAATTGTTCTTTCCAACCCCTCTCTCAAATTTGTCTATAATTTTTTATTAGAAGCTAAAATCTCAAAATGATTTTTGGAGATGAAATTCAGATTGATCACCCAACTTTTTTTGAAAAGAGTTAATCTATTATGTCTAAGTGAGGTTTGAAACTCTACTTCAAACACAATTCCTACTTTAATTTGACTACGAGCGGTAAAGCTCCTACTACTTTATATTTACATATCCCACATTCACTAGAAGAAAACTGCGTTAAACTCACCAAAAACAGTATCAGACAGTTTATGTTGAGTTCTCCATTCATAACGCATAATTCTGCGTTTCACTTGTCAAAAATCTGTGTTTTACTTGTCAAATTCTATGTTGAAACGTTGAAACACAGAATTCTGCGTTACAAACGGAGAACTCAACAAAAAATACTTGATACTGTTTTGTTGACTCAACAAAAACTACTTGACACTGTTTTGTTGAGTACAACGTAGTTTCTGTCAAGTAAAACACAGATTTGACATTCGTAATGCAGTTTTTGTCAAGTAGAATGCAATTTTCTTCTAGTGATTGTTTGTTTCACGTTCTACTACCCTATGTGTAAATAAGTAAAGAGCTTATCCATTCTCCAAACTCTAATCACCCGTGCATCAGGATTTGGTGTGGAATATTCCACACCATTTCGTCCCTCGGATGAATTGATGTGATATATTCCACATCATTCTGTTCAGGGGAGGTAGTACCAGAGAATGTTATGATGATCCTTCAGTTTAAGAAAAGCTAAATGGAGGCTAATGAAATCAATCAGCAGTCCACATTTAATGAAATCCCCACATTAGTTAATTCATTGCATTGGCAACTTTTTACAAAGGGAATTTCTCCATATAACATAGTTCTTGTATAGAATTGCAAAATCTCCAAGAGATTGGGGATTTTTCTAACTTCATCTGCACCCATCTGCACTCCATATTTGCACCAACTTTGGCTAGCTTTTGAGATTGATTTCTACACTCGAATGCAAGTCTCATTAAAATTCTCGGCGCTCTGCAACACACTAACTAATAACCACTTGTACAACAATATATCTCATACCAAATGTATCTCCCCTTTTCTAGGATTTAGACATTGTATGCAACTGACTACCCTCAGCTCGACAATTTGATCGATAGTCACAGAGAATTAAAGAGGATAGTCGGCTGATAGTTGTGGACAAACATGTAATCGCAAGTGCAATTATATGAGAAACATGCATGCTCCTAGCTAGATATTAATAAGAGTGACACAAGTAAAGATCAGTAAATATAGATTCGTGTTCAGTAAAGGCTCTATCTTTCAATATACGAAAGCAATATACGCTAGCTAGAATTTTACCTGTTTAGGGATTCTATGGAGCAAGCCCATGTCCTGAGGCATTTCCATGTCATCCTCTTCCTCTCAGTTGCCTCTTATTCCTCTGGGTGGTAGTTGTATCAGCTTCACTAACTAATGCACTAAGGAAAAAGGGTCAGGACTAAGATTCATAATAAATCAGCCACACATTGATCAGCATCCCCTCGCAATCAACTTCAGCAACACAAACATATCAAACTTCAGCAACACAAACATAAAGAACTATCAGACAGTGAGGGACTCATTCAAGAAGGCATGACACATTGCAACATTGAAACTGATCATAACAACTTCGTATTCAGTTACAGAGAGAAGGATAGGAACATGCTCGTACTAGAGCGACATTCCTTCCAATGTTCAGTACTTAAAGATTCTTTATCTTTAAATACACATACATACGGAAGCAATTTATATACACTACAGTAGCTAGAATTCTTTCCAAGTTTCCTAATTCTATGTAGAAAAAGCCGACTCCGTAGAACTATTGATGGCCGCATCCAAATCCATCTAGAAGCAGCAAGCTGCAGCAGCTTCCGCGTAGCTCATGCTAGATGGATCCACTGATGTGTCATTAGGGATCCGTGTCGATGCTTCGGATACAGAGGCAATAGGACTCTCCAACGGCAAAGTCCCATACATGACCTCGGAAGTGGACTCGGAGACCATCTCGGCCATGTTGTCCGAAACCGTCTCAACGTACGAAGCCTCATTGGGCCTCACATTGGTCTCCATCAACTTTGCATCTTCGTTGCTCCAAGTCGGAGGCAACTCATCGTTGACATGGGACGTAGAAGAGAAGGCATCAACATTCGGAGCCTCATTACTCTCCTCTGCCAATAATTCTGTTTCATTGAAATTCGAATACTGAACATCTTCACCACTCCGAGGCGGGGGTTCCAAATTGTCACCATTGCCGGTCCAAGAGCTGAAATTAGCCTCATAACTCTCATCCTGTGCCAATTCGGCCTCAAGGAAATTGGAATACTGCACATCCGCATCACCCATCTCCGGGAGCAACCTACCATCGGGCTCAAGGGCCATCACTGGATCAGAGGGCACTGGCACGAAGGACCCATCAAAGGGTTGATAGATTGCATCCTCAGAACTGCTAGAGGCATTTGGCAATGGCTGCGGCACGCCTTGTTTCCGGCGGCGGGGAGCTCTTGTGTGTTGGGACGAGGTGTGCACTAGGTGCCTTCCCTCGTCGGTCCCCAACAATCGCATTTGGAATTGTTCTCCGCAGCTCAAGCATTTGAAGCGCGGCTGCAAGAGGTTGTTATTGTTATAGTACTTGAAGGGTGCATTGTCGGCCACGCCACAATGGCGACACTGGCGCGACAAACCCTTGAGCTCCGCGGGGTCCTGGTTCCGCTTCTTGGCGTAGGTCTTGCCCTGCGGGCGACCGTGTGACCCCAACGTGAAGAGCTTGTGGCAATGCTGGCACTGGAACCGCGGTTGGTCCAGCTTCTTGTTGTCAAAATATTTGAACGAGTTTCCTGTAGATTCCAGTCCGCAGTGATAGCAGCGGTACAGCTCTGGCGCTGGCGCAAGGGTTCCAGATGCCATCGTAACTACAGCAAGTGATGCAAAGGAAATCCAAGAAAGGCAGAACAGATGGAGCTATCGTAACTACGGACGGCAAGTGAGATGCAGATGCACTCAAAGAATGGAAGAACAGAGCTATTGTAACGTAACTACAGCAAGGGAGATGCAAAGGGAATGAAGGAAAGGAAGAACAGAGGGACGACTAGAACCAAAAGCGCGGATCATGAAGCTACAGCGAAGTGGGCGAATGGGAAGGGAAACCCTGGTATTTATACCTGAGGTGGGAGGGCGAGGAGGGCAAGTGCCTGGGATTGGTCCTTTGATGCCGCAGCTTTCTTTGGAGATGATCTCATTGGCTGTGCGCCTCTGCCATTTGATTGGGTCTCTGCCGCTTTTTTCTTTACTTTTTCAGTTCTCCGCAGCTTTGCGGTGTCGGCGACTTTTTCGGTACTTTTTCAGTTCTCGATGCTCTTTATGGGTGTTTCGGCCTTTGGGGTCGTGTTCGCCGATATCGGTGGGTCGTCGCCGTCTGGCGGGGCCACACGTCTCTACTTTCGATGAGGGATAATTTGAGGCACGGCGATTTAGGCTCTGGCTTGCCCGCGCCAATCAGCTTGTTTCGCCAATTGCTACTTAGAGTCACTTCAAATCGCGACCTGCAACCATTCCTGTTTACAAACGCGTACTCACTCCCGATCATTCACACCTTGGGTTCGTACCTGCATTGTAAACAGTGGGTGTGAAACTATAAAATGATCTAAAGGCAACTGAGAAAAACACAGAGCAAACGTGACCGAATACAAGAAACCTGATGTTATTATGATCTGTAGACCATATTTGAATGTTTTAAGACTGTCGAAAACTCAGATTGTGGCGTGCACAAATAGGACAATGGTCTATCCATGAGAACCGAGCAAAGTATGGTACTAACCTCCTGAACTTCGGATTTGTAATGACTGGGCCTTTCTTCACGCAGCCCAGATAAACTCGTGAACTCTCCCTTGATTTGGACAGCAAAGCAGCGAACCGATCTGCAGGCAATGTAAATCAACAAATTAGAAGCAACAAGCAACAGTTTATGGAGGCAGGATCAATCAGTGCTGGATTGACTATACTATTGAAGGTCAAAAGATACGAAGACTACGGGTATAGACCACCGATAACCGAGGCATCTCACTTAAGCTATTCTAGTTTCTAGACCTTGAGGAGTCATTTTTATCTTCATCCATGCTCATTGTGTATGGTCTCCTTGGTTTTTCGTATTAACTTCTCTGTTTGTATTAGGACTCGAATCACGGCACTCCGCAGGCAAGCTTGCGGAATGGACTTGTATGGATTGGAGACTTCATTGTCTGCCAATGTGTACAATGGGCAAAGTGAGAGAGCAGTTTTTTGGTGGAATCGAAGGAGCTCGGAGTTGATGACCAAGCGATTCTGTAGCTCAGATGTGGAGTATTGTAAACCTGGATCAGCCTGAGAAGTTGGTGATGTATGTCAGGATGGTCTCATCAATCGAACTTCCATGGTCTTGTATGATCGACTGCTTGCCTTGGCAGCCCATGGACCTGCTGATGTGATATGATTTAATTTTACTCAAGCGACAAGATTCAGTTGACGCACATCCTTCGACGCCCATCGGGACGGCAAGCGACAGAAGTTGCACGGTGGCAAGTTTTTCTTGGATTAGCTGAGATATTGTTGTCTGTCCCAGTTTTGTGGTTGCCGTATAGGCTCTTCATCTTGCTGCCCTTTATCTGGAGAAATTACTGTCCACCTTGAGACGGAGATGACATATTTGACGTTCCGGGCATTTAATGAGTGGTCTATCGTGCTACAAAGATTCCCTTGCCTTCGACCTTGGCAATTATATGCATGATCCCTGGTCTTTGCAGGTCACAGAGGAGGGTGTGATAGAGCGTCACTTGGCAGTCTCGGCCGGAAGTTACACGGTTGTGTCGGACTTCGATATCGTGAAGGACAATCACCATGATTGCTGCAGGTGCTACTCGTGTTTAGATCCTGGTTGAACCTGCCAAGGCTAGGACTGAGGTCTATTTGATTTTTGACAGTGGAACCATTGCTTGGGCTATCTGGTAGCGGTGGTCGATCCTGGACGTTGTTTAGAATTAATGTATGCTTCTCCTTGTTAGTTCTGAGTTTTTCTGAATGAACATGTGATATGTACGGTACAGTCGATGCATTGCGTGACAGGTAAACAACAGAGCCGGGTGCTACCATGTATGTTGCGACTCTGTAGCTGCACAGCGGTTAGAGGGCCTTCGTTTTGTAAAGGCTTACTAATCGGGTGGTTGTGGTGCTTGCAGAAATGAGACGGGCTTGAAAAGAGATGCTATTGTTACGAGCAGAGCGACTTCATGCACGAGAAGTTCTTGGCCGGTTCGGGAGAAGTGCCGGGGGTTGTGGTTTCTGACCTCTTTTTTTTTGGCGAGAATCGTCGAACAGTTGGAGCCAAACTACCGACGGATGCTAGGTCAGCAGTTCACGGAACTCTTTGATATTTCCACGTCCAAGCAGATTGGGAGAACCTGGCTCCTCTATGCCCGGCCTCGTCTACGTGAAGAAACGCTTGCTCTTCCAGTGCAGCTTCTTGACTGGAGCTTCTTCTTTGGAGCTCCATTCTCTTTTTCTGAATAATGAGCTTCTTGCTTGAGCCCAAGTGCTCGTGTCATCGTGATTGGATGGCAGGTTGTTGCAGAGCATAAGATCCTTGCTATTGTGGCTACACAAGTGGCTACTTATGAACTGTTTAGAGGAACGAATTCCCTCGCAGAACGAACGGCTGTAGTAAAACCACCCACAACCGATCAAATAAGCAACTGGGGACATGATGAGCAGTACAGGAAGGAGAAGGAAATATTTCCACAAAGTGCAAAGATAGAAATGAGGTGGATGGCCAAAATTTGGTAATTTTATTGCGTGAACTGAAATTGCTATGAATTTTGGAAGTCAAAAGTTGGTCTGGACGACTAGACCCTATGTTCAATGTCTAGACTATTCCTAAACTGCTCATTTAAGAGACTATTTCTTGTTCGCATTGGCACTCCAAACGCAGCAAATTTGTAATGAAAAGAGTAGTAGAATTGATGGTTTGAAATCGAGAACTCATGTTTGAAATTAAGGTAACTAGACCTAATGTCTCACAAATAAGCAATTCATCATGGTTTCCATTATTATATTGGAATTTTTTTGTGTAGTCCACTTGATAGTGAAAAGAAGATTCTAGGTTCTCTTAGAATGCATTTTTGGACAACATACTATTTAACTACAAATTTTCAAAGTGCTGAAAATAGGTTGGTGTTCCTAAAGCAATCATAGACCTTACACCTAAAAGAGTACGCTTTCTAAAATTGCACAATACAGATTCTTGCCTAAAATGTACACCCATTGTATATGAGAATCAAGGCCATATTCGCTATATTGAGACTTTTTACAGATTTTGAGATAGAATGCTAGTTATTGGAAAATTCATTCAAAATTTTATTAATTGAAATAAAAAATAAAAAATTCTAAAATAGTGATTCTATAATGAAATTCTAATAGTTGATGATGTTACCTAATTATAAAAAAAATACTAATAAAGAGATAAAGTGATTTATTCTCAAGTCGAGAATAAAAATGAGAATTATGAGATTGCAAAAAGTCTCAATATAACGAATATAACCTTCAGTCTATGATCACTTTTAGAAACATTTATTTTTAATACTTTAAAAATTTGTAGTTAATTCATACGGTGTCCAAAAATGCATTCTAAGATAAGGGTCATTGCACGAAACACTTGTACTATTTTCCGTCACATGTTGCAAGTGAAAGTGATTTTGTGCCATAAGTTTTTGAAAAATGAACCAATGAATACAAAATTCAAGGGGAAGGTTGTACTAGGGATTTTCAACATGCTCAAATTTTTTCAAATTTTTTCAAATTAGTTTAGCATTTAAGACTGATTTTTCTTAATTTGTCACACTTTCCATTTTGGAGGTTTTTAGTACTATTGAGAGCCCAGAATAGGGAATTTTGACTAGAGCTTTGGTGAGCCTCTTCCTATAAGCAACATACATCTTCTGCCGAGAGGGATTCAAAAATCCTTGCTTCCATTGTCTTTTGGTTTGCCCTAAAGTGTGCTTCAATGAGCATGCATTTCCGGAGAGTAGAATTTCATAATTTATAATTTCCTTGAAGATTACCTTTCTCTTCTAAGTTCTCCAAAATGGCCATTTTTTACCTTATTTTTTTAAGCCTTTTTTGTAATTTAAAAATATATAAATGTCAACAGCCTATTTTCCAGGGGAAATTGAAGTCTCTGCTAAAAAATAGTACTGTAAGGTTTCCCGGGGTACTCAATAGTACTGTTGGGGGCCCACTTTGGATGATAGTCTCTGACGTGGATGGCAGTTGGCGTGAATTTCTCAATCACTGCTACCTAGATTGCATCCAAGCTCCCCCCCCCCTCGGACGAACAGACCTCACCATCCGTCCCTATCATCCAATCACGGACGTACACGTGGTAGCGGCGCAGAAGATCATCAGAAAGATTAACGGCCCAGATTTCTTCTTCCACACCGCTATAGTACTCACAGTACTTATAGTACTGACTGACCAAAAAGGCAAAACGCAACAAATAGTACAAGTGTTTCGTGCAATGACCCATAATCTAAAATATCTTTTTCACTACCAAAAAGATCCCACAAAAAAAATTCTAATATAATAATAGGAACTATGTTGAATTGTTTATTTGTGCAATTTTAGGTGTAGTTACCTTAGTCTCAACCTCTATTGCATGTATGTCACCATACTGACTGCAGATGGGGTGTTGGTTGATGATGGGTGGCTCTACCTTAACCAAGGTGAAAGTCATGTTGAAGCCTTGCCTTTATTCTTTAGAACAATTTTGAATTTGATTTGTTGTTGAAGCATGCAGTTGTAAAATCTTAACCCTTAAATGCTCAACTAACCATATATGATCGTTCTAAAATTTAAGGCTCATTTTGGTGGGGGGAATTAAATTCTTTTGACCACTAAATTTTTTTTTTATGGATAGCTTTTGAGATTAACTATAGAATCTTTCATTTTTCAGTGAAAAAGTCAAATATTTGAATATTTGAGAGGTCCTCAAAGGCAAATATGTACCATAAGTGAAAAGTAAAGTTTGCAAATTTTCCTTCACTTCCTGACTTTTAAGGAAGTTTTCCAATTTCAATTGATTTGAGATCTAAATAATTATACATGTCCATTTGCTTTGACAATGATCCTAGTGAAACGAGTGAAGTGTTTTACTGATTTTTACCATTGAAAATTAAAACATGCAAATGCTAATTTGTAGTTATTTGTAATCTCTATTTATATATAAAAATTGCATTACAACAATTGCAAAGTAGATTATGGAATGAATTTGATAGCTTTTCATGTGAAATTAAGTTTTTTGAAAGTGCATTTTAGTATACTAACACTATTTGTAGTTGATCATTTCACTTCCCATTCCAAAATACTTTTATCTGCAAATTTCTAAAACATTGTGGCAAGGGGCAACATACTAAAAATAAAAAATACATTATAATCTCTTGCTAATATAATCTTACAGTTCCTATGCAATATTGCACTCAAACTTAGTATGCTTGCTAATAAGAAGGCTCTTTAAACATTTGTACAATTAGATTTTGAAAAAAATATATTTTACTTCATTGGGGATAACTATAAGTCTATGTTCATTTTTCAGTGGAAAAATACACTTCAAAAGGCTTGGACATTTAGGGATTAGTTAGACCTAGTTTGGAAGCTTGGTTTGTTGGATTGCCATTTTTTCTTTGTTGAAAGAGATTCCTCTGCCATTCTTTGTCTTTAGTAAGGTAGGAAGCTTAGAAATGGCACATTTAAGGGCTGGTCTACCTTTTCTGTGTATTTCATTGGACGGAAATAATTTTAGCTCATTTTTTAGACAAAGAGAAATAGATGAGGAATCTAACAAAAGTAGTTCCATATTTTTTCAAGAATTTTTTAATTAATTATGAATTTTCAAACGAGTTGGATCAGAGGTCCCTATTTATGACCCTAGGTCTTCTATAAATAGTTTACTTGCAATTCTAAAGATAGATGGAGAAAGCAAAGAGAATGATTGGCTCTTGCAATTGCTAATGTTTTTTTCCTTGAGTCATTCAACAACTATACATGTCAATTTCAGAACCATTTATAGGGTCCATTAAGGTCATATTCGTTATATTGAGACTTTTCGCAGTCTCATTTTTATCCTCGACTCGAGGATAAACCACTTTATCTCCTTATTGGTATTTTTTTATAAATAGGTTACAATATAAACTTCTAGAATTTTATTATAGAACTAATATTTTAGCATTATTTATTTTTGGTTTTAATTTCTATTTTTTTAAATGAATTTTCTAATGACTAGTATTCTGTCTCAAAATCTGCAAAAAGTCTCAATATAATGAATATGACCTTCATTCTTAATGTCCATTCCATTTCAGAGCTTCCTACCTTATGTGTCAACTTTGTGCCACTTGCGTCTCTATGGCACATCACATGCTGCATGCTTTTAAAGTTTGAATATACTATTAATTTCTAGAGCTTGTCAGAATAAAAGTACGTGGCTCAAAAAGCAACACTTTTAGGGCTAGTGGACCTTGTTGATAGATTTCAGATACCCCAATTTTTTCCCCTTATTTTTCCCTTGAAGAAAATTGATGCAAAATCTAACAGTTATGGTTTCATATTTTTCGGAGCTTTTATAAATCACTTATGAATTTCCAAAGAATTTTGCTATGGGCATTTATTTGTGATCCTAGGCCTTGCAAAACTCACTCATGTGTAGTTTCAAAAAGATATGGCTTCACCAAAAAAAAAAACTACAACATTCAAAAATTAATACACAAGGTTCCCAACTTCCCAAGTGCAACCCTTACTAAACTTAAACAGACCTTACATTCTTTTAACATTTGTAAGAAGGCAACTGAGCAATCAATTTCCATTTGAAAAAATTAAATGGATAAAACTTGGCTCTTATTCCATCTATTATTCCATCTATTGACAACCCTTAATTATGCAACACCATCTACTAAAAGAAGTTGGCAGTTCATTTTAGAACCATTTACTCTTCATTTCAAAGCTCTTTAAGGGACTATTTGAAGAAGAGGGTCACTTTTTCAACCACCTAACTTAGTTGTCGTCTATTAGGCTCCTGGAAGAAGTCTGCTAACTTGACTTTAGTAACGTTTGAAAAGGTTTATGAGAATAGAATTTGTTCACGAGATTTGATGTTGATGATTTTTAACACAACTTCTTTGCTCTAGTGTTTAATGTTTACTATCCCACAAATGCCGTCAACACCAACATTAAAACTAGTTTTGATTGAAAGAGCAATACATCTTATGAAGAATAAATGGTAAGGAAAGAATTACACAATATATGTGTTGTTAAAAATGGTGTTAATTATCATTAGTTGGATCTATAACGGAGCTAGAATCATGACCCTTTTTCTTAATAGTTGTCACAAGTTTAAGAAAATAAGAAATGACACTTTATTTAGTTATACAATTGTACAAACCATTGTTACTAGATAGGGTTGTGGTTGCTCCAACTTACATCTTTAGTTTTGCAAGATTGCCTTTTGACCAAAGTTTTTTGTCAAGGTTTCAATCTAAAGCTTGATGGAATTAATACAATCAATTTAATGGAATACTTTAGCCCTGCTTTGGATAAGAGTATTTCTAAGAAATTATCAGTCTCAAAACACAACAAAACTTTAGCAATTATTTAATTTGTACAATACCATCATTTTAACAAAATTTACCTTGAAAATAAAAATCTATAATATTTAGTTAGTTTCAAAGACCTCTTAACACTTGAATGTAAAACACACCAATTTTCAAAAGGAACTTGACAATCAACATGGTTACCTTTTGAGTTAATTAAGAGAGATGCAAAATTCTATAGATCCAATAAACAATTTTGTACTAATGAAGATAGGAACAATATAATTCATTTTTGCAGATTTATCATAAAAAATTTATCTAGTCCAATCATTAGTGACAAAAGTGTATGCTGATTCTCCATGGGTTTTACATAATATTTTGCCAATTCCATCTAATGCAAGGCCAAGGATTCACCTAGTTTTTTCATTATAATAAACTATAGAACCCAAACAAATCAATATAAATAAAAATAGTATAATTAAGCATCTAGTCATCTTGCAGTTGATTGCCACATGAGTTATTGATAAAATATCCAAGAAGACTTAGATTGGAGTGATTAGTGACCACAATTATAGGAACTTTCATCTTTTGAGTATAACTCCATATAAGGAAGTGATTTTTTTAATCCTACAAGTTGTGACCATGATAGGAAATATAATTATGACCTATTCAAGTGAGTAACTATGATGACCATTATGGATACATTTTCTGTTGATTTTGGCCTTTGAGGGCATTGTAGAGACTTTTTTTTAGCCAATTGGACAATACACTTCAAAAATTCATAACAAATTCATACTTTGCTGAAAAAATACAACTTCACCTGATCACATTTCTCACATCTGACTTTGTATGCAAAAGAAAAAAATTCAAAAATTTGATCAATAATTTTAGATCTTTGGTTCAAATAAAATGCCTACAAGAAGCCACTGTGTACACACACTAGAAATCAATAAAACCACCATCAAAAAAAATTTGTTTGATGTAGAATTTCAGACTTCATTTAGTCATAGTAGAATAACTTTATTCTAAAAACTTTGAACTAAAAAAATATGGAAAATCTATCTAAGTTTCATCTCCAAAAATCCATTTGATGTTTCAAGCCTCCAATCAAAAGTTAAAAATAAAATTTAGAGAGCACATTTGAAAATGTCAAAAAAAAATGTCCTTTCCAACCCCTCTCTAAAATTTATCCATAACTTTTGATTAGAGGCTAAAATCTCAAATGGATTTTTTGTGATAAAATTCAGATTGATCACCCAACTTTTTTTAGTTCAATTGTTTTTGAAAATAGTTATTCTATTATGTCTAAATGAGGTTTGAAACTCTACTTCAAACACAATTCCTACTTTAATTTGACTGAGCGGTAGAGCTCCTACTAATTTTAAAGGACTATATGCTATTTTCAGGAAAAATTTATTTGAAATTTGAGGGTTCAATTGGTGTTGGCCTAGTTTGCAGATGTGCATCTGAATGTTATGATGATCCTTCAGTTTAAGAAAAGCTAAATGGAGGCTATTGAAATCAATCAACAGTCCACATTTAATGAAATCCCCACATTAGTTAATTCATTGCATTGGCAACTTATTTGTTACAAAGGAAAATTAGTTCTTGTATAGAATCAAAAAATCTCCAAGAGATTGAAAATTCTCTAGCTTCATCTGCACCCATCCAGACCCCATATTTGCACCAACCTCGGCTAGCTTTTGAGATTGATTTCTGCACTCGAATGCAAGTCTCATTGAAATTCTCGGCACTCTGAAACACACTAACCACTTGTACAACGTTCTCATACAAAATCTATCTCCCGTTTTCTAAGATTTAGACATTTTATGCAACTGACTATCCTCACCAATTTGATCGAGATTCAAAGAATTAAAGAAGATAGTGGGCTGTTAATTGTTGACAAAAATATAATCGCAAGTGCAATATGAGAAGAATGCATGCTCCTAGCTAGATATTAGTAAGAGTGACCTAAGTAAAGACCAGTAAATGTAGATTCGTGTTCAGTAAAGGCTCTATCTTTCAATATACAAAAGCAATGTATGCTAGTTCGAATTTTCTCTGTTTAGGGATTCTACCGAGCAAGCCCAAGTCCTGAGCCATTTCCATGTCATCCTCTTCCTCTCAGTTGCCTCTTGTTCCTCTGGGTGATAGTTGTATCAGCTTCACTAACTAATGCACTAAGGAAAAAGGGTTCGGGCTAAGATTCATAATACATCAGCCACACATTGATGCATCCCTTGGCAATCAACTTCAGCAACACAAACATATAAAACTTCAGCAACACAAACATAATTATGGAACTATCAGACAGTGAGTGACTCATTCAAGAAGGCATGACACATTGTAACGTTGAAACTAATCATGCTAGCATCGTATGCAGTTACAGAGAGAAGGATAGGAACATGCTCGTACTAGAGCGACATTCCTTGCAATGTTTAATAAAGGCTCTATTCATTTATACAAGTGTATACGGAAACAATTCTCATACACTACAGTAGCTAGAATTCTTTCCAAGTTTCCTAATTCTACGTAGACAAAGCCGACTCCGTAGAACTATTGATGGCCGCATCCAAATCCATCTGGAAGCAGCAAGCTGCAGCAGCTTCCGCGTAGCTCATGCTGGATGGATCCACTGATGTGTCATTAGGGATCCGTGTTGATGCTTCAGAAACAGAGGCAATAGGACTCTCCAACGCCAAAATCTCGTACATGACCACGGAGGTGGACTCAGAGACCATCTCGGCCATGTTGTCCGAAACCATCTCAACGTACGAAGCCTCATTGGGCCTCACACCGGCCTCCAGGAACTCTGCATCTTCGTTGCTCCAAGTCGGAGGCAACTCATCGTTGACATGGGCCGTAGAAGAGAAGGCATCAACATTCGGAGCCTCATTACTCTCCTCTGCCAATAATTCCGTTTCATTGAAATTCGAATACTGAACATCTTCACGGTCACTCCAAGGCAGGGGTTCCAAATTGTCACCATTGCCGGTCCAAGAGCTGAAATTAGCCTCATAACTCTCATCATGTGCCAATTCGGCCTCAAGGAAATTGGAATACTGCACATCCGCATCACCCATCTCCGGGACCAACCTACCATCGGGCTCAAGGGCCATCACTGGATCACAGGGCACTGGCATGAAGGACCCATCAAAGGGTTGGTAGATTGCATCCTCAGAACTGCTAGAGGCATTTGGCAATGGCTGCGGCACGCCTTGTTTCCGGCGGCAGGGGGCTCTGGTGTGTTGGGACGAGGTGTGCACTAGGTGCCTTCCCTCGTCGGTCCCCAACAATCGCATTTGGAATTGTTCTCCGCAGCTCAAGCATTTGAAGCGCGGCTGCAAGAGGTTGTTATTGTTATAGTACTTGAAGGGTGCATTGTCGGCCACGCCACAATGGCGACACTGGCGCGACAAACCCTTGAGCTCCGTGGGGTCCTGGTTCCGCTTCTTGGCGTAGGTCTTGCCCTGCGGGCGACCGTGTGACCCCAACGTGAAGAGCTTGTGGCAATGCTGGCACTGGAACCGCGGCTGGTCCATCTTCTTGTTGTCAAAATATTTGAACGAGTTTCCTGTAGATTCCATTCCGCAGTGATAGCAGCGGTACAGCTCTGGCGCTGGCGCAAGGGTTCCAGATGCCATCGTAACTACAGCAAGTGATGCAAAGGAAATCCAGGAAAGGCAGAACAGATGGAGCTATCGTAACTACGGACGGCAAGTGAGATGCAGATGCACTCAAGGAATGGAAGAACAGAGCTATCGTAACGTAACTACAGCAAGGGAGATGCAAAGGGAATGAAGGAAAGGAAGAACAGAGGGACGACTAGAACCAAAAGCGCGTATCTAGAAGCTACAGCGAAGTGGGCGAATGGGAAGGGAAACCCTGGTATTTATACCTGAGGGGGAAGGGCGAGGAGGGCAAGTGCCTGGGATTGGTCCTTTGATGCCGCAGCTTTCTTTGGAGTTCATCTCATTGGCTGTGCGCCTCTGCCATTTGATTGGGTCTCTGCTGCTTTTTTCTGTACTTTTTCAGTTCTCCGCAGCTTTGCGGTGTCGGCGACTTTTTCGGTACTTTTTCAGTTCTCGATGCTCTTTATTGTTGTTTTGGGTCCTATTAGACGATGTCGGTGGGTTGTATGTGTTCAATTTCTGCTCGACTCGCTCGTCGGGGGGCGGGGCCACACGTCTCTACATTCGATGAGGGGGGGTGTTTGAGGCACGGCGGTGGGCGCTGGCTTTCCAATGGACAAATTGCCTGTTCCACCAATTGCTACTTAGAGTCACTTCAAATCGCGTATTCCACCCCCAGACATTCCTGTTCACAATCGTGCACCCGTCCGTCCATTGCACACTTTTCGATGAGTTCATCATCTCTGAAAATCGCATACAGACAGCAGGTAGAGGCAACAGGCTTAATTTCAAAGGATCCCGGATTCATGGAAACGGAATCGTTAATGCTTTGTCCCAAGATCACTGCAACATGGCACTCCACTTCAATCCAACCTAACCTGCCTACCTAAAATGATCCAATTATCGTCTATAAAGTTCTCTCTCCTGTTGTATCAAGAATTTCGGCAGTTTCGGTGGCCATTTCCATGAGCTATGAGCTCTTCGAACACATGTCATCTTGGTGCAACTCAAGATGTCATTCGCTTGGTTGGATTGCAAAGCCGTGTCATCATCCAATACATTCTATCACATTACTACAATCCGTTGACTATAATTTCAAACATGCAGTGCATACTAGGAATTGCAAAAAAATACAAGACATTTACATGGTCAAATACTTCCAAATATTTCTCAAAAGAATTAATAAGATGTTGAATACACCAGTCATTTGATACTGCGAACAGAAAAAAAAAAATTGACTTGCACGCGAAACCTGAAACTATCGGAACATTTCGGAAGATCCCAGACAGCTGTTGACGTACGATTGTCTTCATGGACCACATCCATGGCTAACACCTATTTGTAACATCTTCATTGCTGAACATGCGATACCTGCAACAAGGAGACAGATAAAATATTAATTAGACACTAGTAGGTTTAATTTTAACGTATAGATCCAGATGTCTGACAGAAAATCAGTGCAATCTGTTCTCATCCTATCTCCATATATACAGCGAATGGAAATTCAGGTACAACCAAAACTGTTTGACGATTACCACACCTCTGATTTTTGGTAGATATGGGTTCGTACCTGCATTATAAACAGAGGGTATGAAACTAGAAAATGAGCTATAGACAACTGATAAAAACACTGACAGAGCAAACGTGACCCAATACAAGAAACCTGATGTTACTATGATCTGTAGACCATATTTGAATGTTGTAAGACGGTCTAAGACTCATGATGGAGACGATGGTTCGGGATCTCCAGAAACTCGCAGCTGATCTGCTATCGATTGAGGATTGTCAAATGAGCGCCGTGTCAGGACCCCGGCGCCTATGGTTGGCTGCAGCGAGACACTCTCTTTCCGCTTGCAAGCAGTTGGGCCCGGACTCTGATCAGCTTGCGGCGTGCACAATACAGTACAATAGTCTATTCATGAGAACCGAGCAAAGCATGGTACTAACCACTTGAACTTTGGATCATGGTGCCATGGCACGCTGTTTGGGTGTCATTTGGGAGCTGTTCTAAAGGATTCGAAGGTCGTCCATGAAGTATTACACCCTAGAGTAGATTGAATTGCGGCACTTGCGTGAAGTGTGATGGAAATCCCTGCTTTCGTTGAACATCCGAATTTCTGCTCCCATTCTAAGTTTTTCTCCCCTGCCGTGGTGACAGTACTTTGGGATTGAAACATTGCAAGCATGTAATAGTCTTCTTGTCTTCTTTTCTCTTTGGCACGCACTTTGTGTGTCATCTTTGGAAATTTGGGAGCTGTTCTGTGAATTGTGATGCTAAACCCTATTCTCATGGAATTCTGCTTGGTGTCCGAATCTCTGCTCCCCTTCATTTCAATCTTTGTTGGGAAATAGTGGCAAATTGGGGATTGAAACACTGCAAGGAGTGATCGTCTAGTCGTCTTCTCTTTTGTGGTACGCAGTTTGGGTGTCATTTCTGGAAATTCGTACGCTCTTCGTCGAGATCGATATTTTTCCATGAATTATCAAACCCTAATGAATATTGAACAGCTTGAGTGAAGTGTGACGCAGAATCCCTAAATCGTCCATTCGTTTGGTTGGCTTTTATTTGCGACCTTTGTGTTTCACCTTTGCAAATTCATGAGCTCTACGTCTGCTTTGAGTTATCGAACCCTAAAGAAGTTTGAACAACGGCACTTTACGTAATGTCGATGCCAAACCCTATTTTCCTAGAGTCCATACTTGGGTTCACACATTAGGAAATGGACTGTAAATTATTTATTCAAGCGTCTACTTACTCATTCTGCAGAGCAGGATTTTATTAGATGCAAAATCGACAGGAACAGGCACTGAGATATTGAATGTTTTGGTGAAGTTTCAAATTGACATGAAACTTCGAATGGCCCTTGGTTTTAGGTTATTAAGCCGAATGTGTTGTTTCTCATTCGTTTCGTTGCTTGCAGGTAGGTGTTTTCTGGAATGGTATTGAAAGCATACGAGAGCTGGAAAAAATCAGTGACCCAATTCTCATACTTTTGTCTGCTGCTGGGCTTACGTTCAAGCAGGGGGCTTCGGACCTCTGTTGTCACTGCCTTCACAATTCATCCCTGGGAGTCCTAAAGCAGGACAGTTCTGGCAAACTTTCTTTCCAGCATTGACAGCGAATGTTGGCTTTTGGGTCACGCTTGCATCAGCTGTGGCTTGGCCATAGCCCAGTTACAACTCCTGGAAACCTTAACACAGCGTAGAACACATGAAATGACTTATAACAGGTATGCCAATGACCAAGCAAATTTCATTCTTTCAATTTGCATCAAGGGAATAGTTCACTTCAATTACAAATTCTTGCAACACATCAGTTAGTGCTTGGTGAATGGGATGTCTACGCTAGGCAGCGAGAGCACATGTCTGCTGAAGCTCAGCTATGGCGGCTACGGCCAAGCCACAGCTTCACAAGCTGCACACGAGTTTCACGTATCAATCGTGGCGTCCTAACTCGGGGGACGGATCAAGCCGCAGTGCAACTCGCGGAATGGTTTGCAGTATCAAAATCTTACAAATTTGCCTTTGAATTCCGTTGATTCGCCATAGCTACTCGTCGAGCTCGATTCCCCCGATTGTGCTGCAAAATTTCTCTGTCAAGAATTTCTGTGTGAAGAGGATTTGTTGCAGAAGTAGCTGACTTTCCAATTGCAGACTCTATAGCCGAGCTTGGATTGCTTCACAGTTGAGAGTACGTCGTCCGATTCGTGCCAACCGTAGGCGAGTTTCCTTGCAACTCGAAGCTCCCAGTAGCAATCGGCAACACATCGAAGACGCATTGATCGGGCGGGTCTGTCAATGGCAGATGCTCACTCCCCTCCCCCTCCACGACTTCTTCCAGATGCTCCCTCGCTGAACCCCACCTCTCGGATTTATCAAACCGCGAATCCGTGCTTGAGCTTCTTGACGAGTTTCGTGAGAATCTCGTACTCACATCGCTGAAACTCGCAGAGTCTTTGCCGCGACTGCGTCGCAAGGAGGATCGAAACTCTGGCATTGCTGTGTCATCCAATGACGGCGTCGTGAAGGTGAAGGAATCCACAGTCTTCTCGTTAGGGTTCTGTGGTTGTCGTGTTTCCACGGGGACTTCCGTTCCGAATGTGAAGCTGATGTCGATGCATGTCTGATCGATCTCCACGTCGTCGGAGTGCCAATCTTCCGCGCCGTTGAAGTATCGCATCAGCAGAGGCGACTCGCCGGAGTTACCGAAGCTCTGGGACGCGTTGAGCTCGATCTCGAAGCGGTCGGAGTGCTCAGTCTCCGTGCGGGGAAGCGGCACGGGTTGGTTGACGAGCATCCATGAGCTGGATGGAGGCTCCTCCTCGGGAGTTGCTTTGTCGAGGGAGTACAAGCTTCGGAGAGGGATTTGCTGTTGATAAGGAGGAGGATTGGTCTCCTTGTGCTTCCCGTTTGAAATGTCTTCCGAGTGTTTGGGATTGCCTGTGAGGATTGTGCCGCAAACAGGGCAGGTGATCTGATGCTCCAACACGCGGTCGATGCATTGGCGGTGGAAGACGTGGTCGCAGTGAGGGAGCTGGCGGATGGTGTCTGCGTCTAGGAATTGGAGCCAGCAAATCGGGCACCTGCAAGCAAGTACCAATCCAGGTAGTGCTATCCATGAGGATTATCCTTCAAACCATGATTCCAGAGATGATTTCTTACCTTCTACCTACTTAAAGGATAACTGAGCTATTGTTATTGCAAATTCCAAGTAGTAGAATCAATGTGGCAAGTGCGTTTGGAGGTGATGGACTGATGGAGGGATGGTGTGCTTACTGTAGCTTTGCATCGACTTCGATGTTCAGTTCACTGGCCTCCACAATTGGGAATGTTCGCACCTCGTCTTTCTTTACCCCTTTCCGCCTCTCAGCCTGCAAGAAATTCAAACCCCCGTCATCAACTATTGACATACTGGCTAGTTTCTAAAATAGAGGCCCCGGAGGAGGAAACTCATCGTACTGTAAGGTTTCTTTTCCTTCAGGAGTTCAGGAGTTCAGGAGTTCAGGTCCATTGCTTTGCAGGCCCCAGAAAATGTAAACCCAAATTATAATTGCTTCTTTCAAGTCCCTCATAAATCACAGATCCTACAGAACAAAACGAGGAGGGTTTGTGATAAGGCCGTAATGACTGTGCGAGGTGCCCTACTTTGGGTCTAACAAAAGAAATTACCAAAAAGAGCTACCCGAGAGGTTGATTTGGTTTTGGCCGTGATCACTGAGATTTTATTTCTTTACAAATACACTAAGTTTCTCTAACCAGTTGTACTTCACATGAGACTTCGGAACGCTGGGTCTGTACGGCCTGTCCTTTACATTTCGGTAATGTCCCCATCGTCTAGATTTCTTTAAATTTTGTTTTAAATTGTTTAAATTTGTTCGATTACTACCGGTGTGACGTCTTTTACAACTAGAAAAGCACCGCAAGAGGGGAATCTAAAACCAGTACTCACAAGAATCTTCTCAAGCATTCGCCCTTTTTTGATACACTGCCGAAGCTTGCACGCTCCCCAACACAAGCAGCACAGCAGCAGGAACGCCCCCGCGCCTACCCCGACAGCAATTCCAAACTTGACCATTGTCGAAAACGCTCTTGACGCTCTCCAAAGTCGAAGATATTCAATTCCACACCCTTTTAAGAAAACAAAAATCGCCGTGTCTCCACAAGTAAGTTCGCTGGGGTCGTGCTTGACTTTGCTTCATCTCCCCCATCCTGTTGGTTTAGGTTCCTGTGCCTGCATCCTAAGGCTCAAGCCCGAGGAACCCAAAGAGGAACCCAATCCAGCAGCTATGAGCCCACTGCCTACCACCAAGTTCAACAAAAGCGACGCGCTTCCCCAATCAAACTCTATTCGAATTCCTCCATCGCTAGCAGCTTCTTCTCGGGCTTCAGCTTCTTCTTCGTCTTCTTCCCTACAGGTTCTAACCAAATAGTAATCGCTCAACGCAACTCGAAGCGGCGCCGACATTGGAAACCAGAGAACGATGTTCGGAGCTCTCAAGGAAGAACTCAATGAAGCCTAGTTCGATCGACTACCCCCCTGTACGCACACAAATGCAGGAAGCGCTGGAATTGAGAACACAAAGCCGAAACTTAACAACCTCCACAGAATTGCAGTTCCAGCCACCCTCGACGACTTCACTGACAGCCAGGACGGGAGGAACCTCTCAGTCTCCAGCCAGTACCGTACGTAGTACCATTGGTGCATTGCAGTTCCATCAATGTAGACGGCTTCAGTCCCATGATTCTAAGCTACCTCAAAGATCATGGGCACTCCCTCCCTCGGGCAGCTGCTGTAACTATAGTTCGAGAATATTCGATTGCTCACCACTCACGTCACGTCGACTCGGCCACGGCGTCATCCGTCCTGTCCTTTCCAAGCGAGCAACCCATAAATTTCTCATTTCCGCAGCGCGCCTCAGTTGGATTGATGATTACGATGATGATAACCTTGCCGGGAAACGAGGACGGAAAGGCCATTGTATCGTTATAAAAACACTGTTTTCTACATGGCTGGTGCCTTGGTTTGTGATTTGTGACAGGATGCTGGAAACCGGGATGTGGGATCCACGGCGAGTGGGATTCAGGCTTGACGTGACGCAGTTTTTTCTCTTCTTCATTGATTTTTGGAGCAAGTGTCGCAGTTTTTTCAATTCAAGGAATGGCACGTCAGGACGTGAGTGGTGCTCCGTTCAGCCAGTTGCAGATTGTTGGAACGCGCAAGTCAAACCTTACTGTGCTTCCCTGGTGCTTCCGCAACGTACTGTTGCACCAAACTCTGCGATTTTAGGGCCAGCTTACATGTGAGCCCGGTGGGCAAAGAATGCAACTAAAAAGACAAGAACAGTGCCATCGATGATCGGTAAGCGTGGAAGTAGGAGAGAGAGTTCCACCGATATCAGTGTATTAGACACTGTAGAAGGAGCATAAAAGTGCTTTCTATTTTTCAACCCTCTTGACTCCTTCCATCCACCCATACATGTAAGGGCCTCCTTACATGTATCGGTGATCGGTGAACCTTCACAGCAAGTGCTACAGCGAAAAATAGTCATTCCACTTTTATGTGGACCCGGTGGGTGGGGTGGGAAACAATAAAAATTTCACACGCATTAGATTCTCTAGCTTCCACCAATGAGGTTGTCCACCGGTATCGGTGAAACTTCACCTCTTCCTTTCCCGCTTGCCCACCCCGGCAAGACAATCGGTGGAGCCGCTTTTGTCATCTTGCTTGAAATAGTTGGAAACTTGCCCACCGGGCTCACATGTAAGCTGACCCTAAGGAGGTCCTTAGGGCGGACTTTCAAGTACAAAAATCGGTCAAACTTTGCAGAAAAAGACAAACAAGGTTCTAGAACTTGGAGGTGTGCAACATTTGCAAGAGGGGAATAGGACTTGTTGGTCGGCAAAGTTTTAGCCACGTGGAGAGACAACTTTTTGACTTTTAGAAAACCTATTTTAAACTCTTGAAGGACAATTTCGTTTCTCAAAGGGCAGTTGGGAGAATATTGCATGAAATTTTAGGACGTAGGCATGAGTAATGGAATAGGTCAACAACTATATAAATGAGAGTGATGAGTGATCAGCCTAGGAAGGTAACGAAACAAGGGGAGTTCTTGCTCATGTGTTGCTCATTGCTATTCTCTCTACGTAGACAGTATCTTTGGGCTTTACATTATCCAACCTCTTAATCAAACAATCTCCCTTTTGCAAATCAAGAAATTTGAAATGTATTGTGTTGCCTCCAACGCAATATATGTGATCTTTGTGCAAATATGATTACAACAAGCCCGCCCAATCAAGGAACCGTTGACTAGTGGACTAACAATTTTGAATATATTTTAGCAAATGAATGCCCGAGAGGCTAGAAACGTCCTTTAAAGATTAACAATGGACTTAAACTTTTAATTTGCTTTGAGGTTGACAAGAAGACAAAGCTACTCCTAAAATGTAGTTTTTCCCTACTTGCATAGAAGTTCAAATATCATGAAACTTGATGAAAGTATTATTAATTTGGAAAAAATTTAAACTATTTTCTTATTTGGACAATATGGACAGCATATTAGTCCATCCTTAATAGTTAGACTTGCGTGTCAATCTTTCCCCTCTACCATGAGTGGTGTAAAGGATTTTTCATAATATATCATAAGTCTCATTTTTACAAATCCCATTTCAAATTCCAACTTTCTTAGGGTTATTGAAGGGATATAAAATTTATTATAAATAAGACTTGAAGCTTCATAATGTCAAGACCATAGCCCTAACTTTAACTCCTAAATGCTCAGGGCTTTGAGGGTTTAAGAACATTATTGCTTTTAAAAAATTATAGGTCTAAATGTCACTAAGTTATAGAAATCTCAACCATACAGTCCTATAGTGTATGTCTTGTAGATGATGTGAATCAAATTTGGAGTCATTTGGCCATATAGTCATATAGATTGCAAAATCATAATGTTTTAGTGTTGAAAAAGGATCCTGAAATTTTCGTAATAATACATTGGAGGTGAAATTTGATTTCTAAACCTACTCAAATGAAAAAACTTTAAGCTACAAGTGCTTCCAAACTAACATAGAAACACATTGATGAAAGAAAATATAATTCAAATGACTCATTGTCATTGCATAATGACTTTGAAATGCAAAAAATTAACAAAAGACACATCTAAAGTTGAAACTCCTTCTACTAAATGCTTCTCAGACACTTATAACTTTTTGAACTAGTATGAAATGTTAAACACACAAACAAGACTAGTATGCACAACTTTCCCAAAAAATTGATAAGAAACAAACACTATTTGAAGAAGAAACAAGTTGTTGAACTTCATTGTAATCCAAAAATGTCTAGATTTTTGAACTTTGAATTGCTCTTGATTATTTAAAAAAAATTGGATTGACACTAAAATTTTACCACAATAATTAGACTTCAAGGGGATATAATACAACAAATTTTACTGAAAACAGACATTGAATGAAGGAGATACAAGCCTACAAAGTTGCAGCCATATAAATGCAATTCGGTGAATTCAAATTGAACTCATGAACTTTGAATGGCTTCCAAAATATCAGAACATTTTGGATTGATCTAAAAAATTTATTACACAAACTAGAAGAAATAATAAAGACTTTCTAGTAAGTTTTATTAAATTTGAACATTGGATGCAAACGTTACAATACTTTGAATTGGACTTTGAGACTAGGGGCATTTAGCCTAAGTTTTTTCGTGTAAATATTATATGGAAAATGTATGGCAAAATATGGATCAAAAAGTCAAAAAAGAACATTTGGAATATTTATAGCAAGGAATCTGCAATTGACAGATTTATTAATAGAATGAGTCTAAGAGGATGCTTGAAATAGTGTTGTTATTCTCATATAACATAGAAAAATTGAGGAAGGCTTGGACAAAAGTCTTTAAATCCACATGAGAGCAAAGCCATAGGAGTTTGTTAATTGCAAAATATATAAATAATAGACCAATTAGAAAGTTAAGTAGCTCCAAAATACCCCTCATATATAGTACAATTGAATCTTATAAATACTAACCTCATTGTTTATTATATTATTTTAGAAGATAAATTAGAATTATTAATATAGGGATATAAGTAAGAATTTTAGATGAACAATTATATATGTATATACATTTGTAACGGATCTTAGCAATCATATATCCATCCATCTAAGTATGATCTTATTATGAACCATATTGAATTTTTAAGCAGATTCATTGCCGCCCTCGTATGCTATTTTATTTAGGGGCAATTTGTGCTTTAGGTTTCGATCCACATTATATTGTTTCATATCTTTTGATCTACAGTCCTTCCACTACATTCATTTGAATGCTACTTTGGAGAGGTAATCAAGCAAGAGCAACTAGTTTTTTGTGTGTGATTTGTGGAGTTATGTCAACAATTGCTTAACTTAAAATTGGGAATTATTTGAGGAAAAAAATGCATTTGGTCTTACAAGTGAATCCTTGCTTTGTATTTGCAACATGTGGGGACTTCAATGCAGTAGAGCTCAAAAAAAATTGTGATACTTTTAAGGATTCACGCTAATAGTTAAAGTCAGTGAAAAAAACCCGAAACTCATGTAATATGTAGTTTTGGATCATCCAGAAGCTTGCAATTAGATGGATTAGCTTCTTTGTTTTGTGAAGATTGTGTAGGTTGTGTATATATATTGTCCTGGGTTGTAGGGGAGCGTGACCTAGTTTGTATCACCATAAATACTAGAAGCATTTTGTTTGCATTTCTTTTCCGGTAGCTGGAGAATGTAACGATTGGTAATGAATTTTATATAGACAAGTAATGTAGACAATGCTAGTATTGGTTTTGTACAATTTTGTATTTGAAAATGCATACTCTAGATCCAAATATATTGTTGAAGGTACGTGTGCACTCTTAGGTTTCTATCAAAGGATTCATGTAATCTTTATCATGTTTTGTAAAGGAATGGTGTTAGGGATACTTGACAACTTCATGTTAATTTGAACCATAATGTTTTGGTTTGTTGCTTCACTTGCTTGCAGTTGGCTTACAAATTGGTGTACAAATCTTTTCCTATAATTTGCTCAAATTGTTTTTGCATTCTTAGTGCAATGTTCTACTCTTATTTTGTTAAAGGATCCTGTCAGGTCTTTGTTTTTTTACATAACTTGTGTTGTGTAATAGGTAGTGTTTGCGTTTGATATCCTAAATCCTAAAACCTTGCTTCTACATATGGTTGCATTCTAGTGTTACCATTGCATTTATAGTTAATGCAGTTTATTTTTTCTTTAAAGAGTCTACCCCCCCCCCCCTTTATTAATTGGTGCTTTGGAAAAGTTATATAAAATTAGGGGGCCCTAAAATCCCATCACAAAATATAATGGACCCCATTTAATATCCCTTTGCACACACGTGAGTTCAGAAAAACACCAATAGTAACTTCCTTGAGATGAAAAACAAAAGAGGACTTTTGAAGTCCAAATTGGGTCTTTGTTTTTATTAAACCAAGCATAGTCTCCAAGCCTTACTTCTATGGCACAAAAATCTCCAAAAACTGCTAGTATATAGGCACTTTTGAGTGCATTGGACCTTGATTCGTGGAACATAGTGTGAAGCCCCAAGTCTAGCTCTCCACCAATCAAATTTTGAAAATTTGGTGGGACTTGAGATATGGAATGCAATGAGAGACACCCTTTCTAGAATTTCTTCACGCCTTCTTACAAGGACAAAATTTGAAATTCCCCTCTAAATTTTAACCTTTAGATAGTACAAGTAAAAATTATTTACCAAAATGATAAAATTTGGAAATTTGGATTTCATATTTGAAATTAAAAATGTCAAATTTGGTAGGAGAAGTTACAAAATTCAAACTAATAGATTTTTATATCTATCCCCTATTGTAATTCCCCCACCTCAATAGAAGGTTCATAGTCTATGCCAATAATAAATTGTTTGATTCTTGGTGATTAATGATTATTTTTCAATTTTCTCTTATGGCAAATAACCGAATTGCAATCCTTGTTGGAGCAGTGAAGCATTTCATCACTAAATATAATATGGATGAAATCTGTACAGTGTGGATGAAAATGTATTTCCTGCAAAATACAAAATTATGAATAGTGATACAATTATCCAAAAATGGTGATATTGAACCTACTAAATAGCAGGTTTGCATTCAAACAATTATTCTTTGAAAATTTCATTAATCTCCATTATTGTGCATATGGGAGAGGCTCTAGTGGATCCAAATAATAAGCAATAGCAAAAAAGCAATAAGCTGCTCAAAAAATCCAAATTGCCATTTTATATGCTTACATCACCAATTGTCAATACATTGATGTAGCATCCATCCAATAAGTTAGGGTGTTTATTTGTTTGTTACATTGGTATCTCCCTGATTGTGTGTTTCCCAATCACGTTCTTGGTACCTTCAGAAAGCTCTTAGCAAGGAGGGGTGCACAGGTTTTGTTTTGTGGTGTTTGATCCTATAATGTTAAAATTAATAAACTTCAAAGTTTTTATGAGTAAAAAAAGTAGAAAATTAAATTTTCTTTTGAGAGTGGCAACAATACAGGGCACACTAGTAAACATTGAATGAGAGATTCTCCTACATTTTGTACTGACCTAACATGTTAAATCTAAGCTTAATCCCTAAAGGACCACAAAGCTACGAAGTGACTTCTGTAACAATGTTTTTAACATCCAAATCCTTTAGGAATTAACTCTAAAACACCAAAGGACATATTGCGTCCTTTGAATGATTTAACTCCTAAAATTCCAAGGCCTCTTTTCCAACAAAACCCATTCAAAACTGCCATTTCTATAGCAAAGAGCAAAAAATAAATTATGTTTTTTTGCATATCTAACCATAGGATCTTGTATGCTACATTTAACTACTTTTGGACTTTCAAAGGGTCCAAAATTAATAATAGAAAAAAAATGGTCATTTGGAGATAATGTAAAATATCAAGAAATCTATGTAAAACATTGGGAGATCAATAAAAAAAACATTTGAAGATCTATACAAACATCTATAGATCTCCAGATGTTATTATCCAGAGATTTCTGAATATTTTGTCTAAAATTCACGTAAAAGTCCAAAAGTAGTTAAATATGGCATTTGTATTAGAGCAAAATGCACTTGAATAAGTTAGCTAAAAGATCCTGCTATTGGATTTATTAAAGAATAAATATAGGTAAATACTTTAGCCTTACTTTGGGTACAAGAATTTCAAAATAGTTTGGACGTCAACTCATTGAAGAATTTTAGGGTTTATAAATTTATCCATCCAAATATTAGATATACATCCATGTATCCATATCCAAAGATACATGTTGAAACCTTACATTTCGATAATAATCTATTTGAAAAGAATCCCTCGTTGCAATTAACTTTGAAAAGATGGATCCATGACCACTATTTCAAATTTGGAAGTTATTTTCTTTACATACTTCTATTTTGCAACTATAAGCAAATAAAGTAATCATTTGTATAGAATCTAGATCGGCTTAGTAAGCTTCAATTCAATGGTTGGTCTCAACCTCAATAAAAATCAAATTAATGGCTTAAATTTAAACTCATAGAAAGAGCACAAATTGTCAAAATACACAACACAATGATCCATGAATTTGCCATTTGCCATTTTCTTGTATAAGAAAGTAAAAAAATATCCCAAAGAGAGAATATTCACTACAATTGGGTTCAAGCACTTCCCCTAAAAAAATGAATAAAAAAATGTTTCTTTTCCATCCTTAAGGACTTCCTTAATCCCTAAAGTCTCATTGTCTCCTTGGAGGACAAAATGGATTGTGGGCAAGCTCCTACAGTCTCAATATTTGTCTTGATTTTCTAAATTTTTTTGTGAAGGTAGAAAATCACATTGGCTTTTCAAAAAATATAATTTTTATTTCAATTGGAGCCCAGGAGCAAAAATTATGGCACAAAAAGCCCTTTTTCTAATTCAACGACTAGAAAAAAAAACTTTAGAAAAAATTGAAGTATATATATATATATATATATATATATATATATATATATATATATATATATATATAATTTATCTTTAGATAATATTTTAATATACATAAGAAGCTTTGATTTGTTCCATTTGGATTTGTTATGTGAAAATTATGGACAATCTTGCTTTTCGGGCAATCAGAGCATTTTCTTGAAAAAATAACTTGTAGGATTCATTTATGACCTCAATTTTCAAAAAAATTCAAAAAAAAAAGTTTCACAAGGTGAAGATTTCTTGCTAGAACATTCTCACTATTGTAATTAGTGTATTTGAATTAGAGCTATTAATTATTTAGATTCTCCTTCAATCTTAAATCTACTTTTATTTAACAAATTTATAATTAGTGAAAAACTAAGTGTTTTAAAAAATTAGAAATTCAAATTAGTAGAGCAATAATTATAAGTTATGAAGGTTCAAAGCCAAAAAATGTAGTTGACTAAGGTGCAAAAAAAACTATTTTGTTCACTTTAAATGCAAATATTTTATAATCTATAAGGTCAAATTTTGTGATATTTCTTCCACACATTTTTATACTGGTTTGGTACAAGATCCTATGGTTAGATATGAAAAAAAAAACTAAACTTTTTTTTGTTGCTCTTTGCTATAAAAATGGCAGTTTTGAGTGGCTTTTGATAGAAAAGAGGCCTTAGGACTTTAGGGGTTAGTTTTTATTTTTTGAATTTTTAATATTTGAAATTTTTACCATCTAAAATTTGTCCAAAAACTATTTCAAAACCACCATTTCTAGTGCAAAGAGAAAATAAATTGTTTTTATTACATATCTAATGGTAGAATCTTATATTTAATTAGATGAGAATGTTTGGAAGAAATTTCAAAGATTTGACGCATAGATTGGAAGAGACTTACAGCTAAAGAGGGAATATATGATTTCCTTGGCTCTATGGTAGAATAGAGTGTATGAAACAAATTTATTCAACAAATTATATATTTAGTATATTTATCCGACTCTTGTAACTAATTATGTTTGCGGATATTCTTATACCAATCTTTTGTGCTAATTACTTAGTCATAAAAATCCAATCATGGTTTATAAATTCATCATAGTCACATAACATTGTTAGCCAGCTTCACTCTCTCCCTCTGACAGGAGGTATAATGCGCTCATAGATACCTCGGTTCCAATTAAGTTATAATCTGTGGCTAGTCTTGTGGCAACATGTGGCATGTGAGCACTGTTCCTGAAAAAAGGAGCAAATGGCCATGTTGGGAGGCTCCACTTTTTGGGGAGAGCAAAAGGGAGCCCCTCAGTATTGGTAAACAATGTTATGCATAATCATAGCATATGGTTAAATTTCCATTCATTGATTTATCAAGAATTGAAATGCATTCATTAGGAACTACATTGATTTTCTTAATACAGCGTATGACATCAATTATCAAATTTACACTATTTTTAAATTAGTGCAGCTTGAAAGATTACTAGATTTGTACCAATTTCCACAATAATAAAAATTTGAATTGAATCTAATTTTTAAAGTGATATTAATCCCCCACCTTACTATTAGAACAAATCATTATAACCAATCTTGAATTAAAGCCTTCTTATACCCAATCTTTTGAAGTTGGGCATATTGTAGTTTTTCATTTATCCCGAAATTATTACTCCCTTAGCTTGAAAATAGTGTATCCATTCTCAATGTTAATTGTATTAAAATGGATACACCATTTTCAAACAAGAGGTAGTATAAAATTTGCAATGAAGTATAAGGTAAACCAACCTATGACATATTTAATACCCATTCAAACACTTAGTTAATGATCCATTAGATGAGATTCAGCTGCTCAACAAGGTTGCAAGTTCCCTCCAGTTCTTGGAATGTGGAAACTCAAACAAAAGCAGTCTGACGTGGCATAAATACTACAACGTTAGATAAATATTATTATTTTTTATTTTAGCTAGTAGTAGCTGGTTAATATCATAGGGAATGAGTTTGAAACGGCCCTCTATTGCCCTCCCAAAATATCTAATGCATTAAAGTCTTGAACAATCAATAAATGAGATTTGGGCTATATTAAGTTGAGGTAGTGGCCACAATGGATGCCTTGGATGATGGTAATGGAGTGAATAGTAATTGCAATAGGGGCTTCTATCTTTTAAGTGTAAATTCATCATAAAAAGTGTATTTTTAGGCCTTCATATTGTGGCCAAGTTAGAAAATATTTGACTTCCACCAATGAGAATTTAGAAGTATGCAACATGCGGGACTAGGGATTGTTACTAAAGACAAGAACCATAAGTTTAGAGCTTTTCAAGATGAAGTGGTGGACCGCAATGCATTTATTGTTGAGGACCATAGCTTAAATTTTAGCTTGGAACTATAGGCCAAGTCTAACCACTACTTTACAATTAATTTTTTTAAGTCAAAATAAATTTAAAGAATTTCAACAATGCCAATAGAACAAGTTCTCGAATAAAACAATCATTCTACATGTTGTAGGTTGGTTTATCTTTCTAGTAATTAGTATACTATGTATACATATATAATTATATACTTTTTAATTTTAATATTCGATAATAATATTGTTATTTCTTTTTTCTTGTTCTTTAAAGTAGTTTACTCTAAAAGTGCCCCTCTCCTTCAAATTGCCCCTATTAATAGCTAGAGAATGGAAATGGAGTGATCCTTAAATGAACCACTTCAGCAATTGAATGAATCGAGGAAAATTTATTTTTCTATTGCAAGAGCCAATCATTGTCTTTGATTTCCGTACGTCTCTTTACAAGTTGCAAGTAGGTGCCTGTGCCACAAATCTTTGAAAATTTATAAGTAACTCAAGAAAAATACAAAACCACTTTTGGTAGCTTCCACATCTATTTTTCTTTCACTGAAAATTTATTTAACTGAATATTTATGTCCACAAAAACCTATGAAAAAGGTGGACCAACCCTTAAATGGTCGCTTTTAGAGCATGCTACCTTATGACAGGTGGCGCCCAGAAATTGTACCCATGTGGAAGGAAAATATGTCTGTAATTCTGTACAATAAGTTACATTCGTTATAAATCTTAAATTTCCATCATTGGCCTGGGTATATTTTTTTGTCTGCGGCTCTGCCCGGGCAGCCCGGCCCCCCCGGGCATTCTCCCCCAAAGTCCCCCCAACTAAAAGTCCCCCAAAGTCCTCTCTATGGGCTGTGGAAGTCAACTGCTGCAATTATATGGATGTGGGCAGGATTTTTCCAAAGCCGACCCAATTTTCGTCAATTGGAGGTTATCCTCGTGTTTCCAAGTCACAACATTTTATTTTATTTTGTTTTGTTTTAGTTTTTGGGAGAGAGAAAATTAAAGGCACTTCTATAACATTGTTTACCAATGATGCATGGGTCCTTTTTGTATCTTTGAAAAGGGGCCAAGGAGGATTGACTCCTTTATTGTTGTGCGATTTTACTCATAAAGAAAACAATGGAATTTTTAAATTTTCCATGCATGATAAAATTTGAGAATTCTAAATTCATATTTGTAATCGAAGGCCAAAAATTAGGTCGGAGATGTGAAGAAATTCAAAATTTACACAGCACAAAATAGAGGGCAATTTTAATATTTATCCTTGGGCTGGGACAATAAGGGGGTCAACCCTCCTTGGCCTTGAAAGGGGGACTGTTTGAGTGAAGAAAATGGTCTTATTGATGGCTCCATAGCCACCCCCAATGCTTGAATTAACCCCTAAAGTTCCATGATTATATTTTCACCAAAAACGCTCAAGAACTGCCATTTTTAGTACAAGTACCAAATTTTTGAAAAAAAACACTTTTTTGACACATGTAACCGTAGGATGCTTGTAGTATGCTGACTTGAGAACATGTGGTAAAAATTTCAGAAATTTCCACCGCGTGGATTGCAAGATATAAGCATTCAAAATCACTGAAATTGTTTTTTTGGCCCTGCAAAAAACCAGGCAGCTGCACTAAAGAAGCTCACTTTTCTATGAAAAAATGTCCAAAATGGTGGTGCTTTTTTGGATTCTTTTTCCTATACAAGTTGGATACATGCTTAAGAAATTTCACATCATTTGGAATTGGACAACATATAGGAAAAAAATAGTAAGTAGAATGAAGTAGAGAATGATTCAAAATAGAAAATTGTTAAAAATTTAGATATGGAATTGGAAAATGCCGATCCCAATGGTCGATACGTTGTAATAAACAATCTACATCCTATGATTTTATTTTTTTCAAAAAATATTGAAAAGTGAGTAAGATAAAGAGCTTCAAAGTTTATTTTAGAGTAGAGATTCCATAATTACCCGCAAACTAAAATTCCTCATAACTTTTGACTCATTGGTCAAAATGGAATGATTAAAAGCTCTCCACGTATATATAACTCTAGAAAATCAATTTCAAATTTTTGTTTCTGAAAGAAGTAATTTTTTTTAATCTGCCTGGACTGCCCGATCGAGAAAAAAAGTAACATATTAGGCCATAACTTTTGACTCGTATTTTCAAATGTCATGAAGTTTAGTGCATATGAAAGATATTCCTTGCACACAACTTCTATTAAAATTTCAGTCAAAAATATGAAAATCTCTTGTCACAAGTACCTGCCCAAAATTTCTATACTGCCAAAAAATGCATGATGGTCCTTTAGGGGTTAACTGATAAGTTTCTTTTTCGGAGCATATTACCTTCCCAACATGGGAGGGATTGATCATTGTTTGGTTATACAATGCTATGTCCCCAATCACAACATATTAGAGAATGCTTGTCAAGCAACCTGTCCAATGCTTGGCCTGAAATTGTTCGAAACAAGTATATGAGGCGGGCATGGATCAATATTATTTTATTTTGTAGATGCTTAAAGCCTTGGAATGAATCTTTTAGGATTTTGGATAGATTCTTGTAAAGTCTAGTTTAATGAAATTTAATAAACAAAAATTTAAAGGTAAATTACTTCCAAGTTTTAGTAGTTATCTTCAAAACTTCGTAATTATCTTCAAGTCATTATAGTGATTACCTTCAAATTATAGTAATTACCTTTACAAATAATTGTATATAATTCAGTAAATTTATATTCACCAAAAGCTATTGCATTTATTTCTTGTGATGTCAAATTTTAAGGTAATTTATTGAAACTTATAAGGGAATGTGTTAGCTTTGCAGGCAATCTAGGCATCTTCATTTAAAAAACAACTCATATAAGATTTCTTTATAAATTCAATTTTTACAATTTCTTAAAACCAAAACATCTATAGGATGTATGTAGATGACTTGATATAACAATCTCACCCTTAAGATTGACATATTTCAATTCTATTTTAGAACTATGATAATTTAATTTCTCCTTTCAACTTTTATCTACTTCTATTTATCAATTTTCATAAAAATGACAACTTTGATTAAAGAAAAATGTAATCTCTTCTCCTATATTTCCAACTCAATTCCATAACTTGAAGAGTTAAATCCCAAAACTTTGTAGTGCAAAAATCTAAATTAAGGGGATTCATAATCTAATAAATCTAGTAAAATAAGGTGGAAACAAAATTTTTTTTTTTTCACTTTGAATACTAACATATCTTACAATCTACAACTTCAAATAGGTTTGAAATTTTTTTCACATGACTTTATACAAGCTCAATGCAATATCCTGTGTTTGAATATGACAAAAATAAAAATAAATAAAAAATAAAAGATCTTTGCAATAGAATTGACAATTTTAAAGTGATTTTTGACAAAACATAGTCATGATCCTTTAGGGATGAACCCTATAAAATTAGAATCTATCATTGAGGTAGTTAGCCCAAAATAATCAAATTAAAGGATTAATAGGTTCATTTTTCCTTTCTTCATTCGTAAAAACACTTTGAATTTATTTTGAATAAAATCTTTGATCGATTTAAAGTTTTCTTTTTGCAACTCCAAACTACCATAGTGTTTGCATTAAACCTTTTTTTTTTGTAAGTTTCAAAAAGTATTGCAATAGTTGTAATTTTTTTTTTGAGCAAGTTTGGATAGTCCAAGCATTGAAGTAATTTTCTCTATCTTATAAATAATAAAAATTGTATTTGATTTTGTAGATAGATATATGTAAAAATTATGAAATAATTATTTTTAATTGATAAAAATGTCATGACTTTTGTAACAACCTTTGATAGATGAATGCATTGATGAATGAACTAATTAATGATGAAATAGGTATTAGTGATCAAACAAGTAGAGATTGCCTAAAATTTAATATCTCCTGATGGTGTGCATTAGAATTTAACAACTCCACTTGAACAACAAGTGTATTAGAGTGGTTAGAGATAAATATCTCCAGACAATGGATTTGTGCACTAGAGTTAGAAAATTCTACTTGAATGATAAATGCAATAGATAGTGCAGTGGAGTAGATAGCTCCTAGATAAAGACAAGTGTGCTGGAACTTGGAATTAGACAACTTCAAGTGGAAGATCAAGATTTGGATAAGATACAAATTTATACTTAAGATATTTTTACATATGACTAAGACTATACTTTAGAAGATGGTTATAAATAAAACCAAAAATAAAAAGCTAAAGGTAAAAAAAATCTTAGTCTACCATTCTTAAAGAGAAATAGTCTTCTATTGATAGTTTCTATTATATAGGAGAGAGCTTGGGGGTGAGGAGTCTTTCTTTGGAGATTAATCTCTCTATGGTTGGATGGTTTGAACCTCTTGTAAAAGCATTCTTGTTAATGAGGGCTACCCTTCAAATTGAATCAAAACTATCCCAAATTTATACAATTGATTTGATATTTATTAATTTAGATTGGATAGAATGTAGCTATAGATTGTTATAGTTCATATTGATGGTGAGCGTTTCAAAAAAATTTAAAGTATTTGATTACATGGTTTAGTAGATATGAATGTTTGAACTTTTACTTAGGACAACAAAGAATCTAGGCAACAAACTTAGGAGAAGCATATTTTAGTAAAGAGTTTTGTAGATTTAAATTGTAGCACATAACCAATTCAGTGCCGCAATCAACATCAAATATGCATTGTACAAGAATGCATAATAAACACATTCTTAAAAATTGACACTAACTCGATTTTTTGAGTGTTGTTTTGATTTATAAGATCTCAAGCATTTTTTAGCAAGTTTTGACTGTTTTGGAAGTGATTAGAAGTGGAAAAGAGAACTTAGAAAGCTTCAAAGCTATCCTCCCAAATTTGCATTTTCTTTTCTTTGAAATTATAGCAACTTTGAGTGGAAGGATGAAATTTGAACTTCTATTTCATTGCTCATGTTTGTGGCATTAATAGAAGAGTTGTAGATAAAGTTATTGATTCAAAAATCATGAGTTATTTTTGAAGAAGATACAAGTTTTTTATTTTTTAGCTATTTCTTAGTTGAATCTTTAGATAGAAGACTTTGTCTTCTAAAATCTAAGACTTTTGAAGATTATATTAAATCTAAAAATTCAAAGATTTTATTAAATCTCAATATTTACACCTAGTTCTTAATTAAGAAATTGTTTTCAGCAGTGTACAAACAGTGTACAGTTTAGGAGGTGGACAATTTTAGAGTCCTACGCCATTTCAACTTCAAAATTTCATAAGTAATCCCACAAAGCTCCAAAAAATATGAAACAACTTGGGTTACATGCCAATTCCACTTGTCCTTCAAGGAAAATTTGCTGAAAAACATTTCAAAAACATTCACCTCCCCAAAATTCAGTTTCAGCTCTTAGGTAGGCGATTTATGCACCTCCTACCTTAGTACCAAACTCTGGAGTTGAAGACCTTGCACATTTGCAAAACTACTCCATACATAAACTACACGACTATCCTGTGCTAAGATTTCATAGAACAGGATCTATACAACCCACTAAGCAAACGCAATGTACAGTACAGTACAGCATGATCAATACAAAAAAAATAACCGATTCATTGCCGCTCTCAACTTAGTTTTCGCTTGCGGATAGCTTGGCCAATCCTTGTTTTGCAGGACCTTGTATGACCACTCCATTGGTATCGAATGAGGAGCCATGACAGGGGCAATCAAAAGTGACGTCCTTCGGATTCCACTTCACTGCACAACCCAAATGGGGACACACAGCTGCACACACACAAACCCAACGACAACGTGAATAGTCATGTTGTGAGAAAATTTTTACACATCTCAATCTTTGTAAAATTCATGTTGTTTTTACACAATTACGTCACCAGTTTCATCAAATTGACGAGATTCCACGACATTAGTATTACATTTCAGACCGAAATGCTCATCTCTACTTACCCTGGTTTTCAAAAACTTGTTTACATAGATGTCACATTTTTGGACACTCATAATCGTGTCAGTTTAAGCAAAATCGACAATGCAAATGGAATAAAAACCGTTTGCATAACACATCATTAACCCTTTAATAACAGTATCCATTTTTGAAATTCTGCACATTTCTGGTCATTTCATAGCACAAATATATTCTTTACCTCTGTTTCATCAAATTCATCACAAATGAAAGTTATCTTTTTAAAATTCAAATGGTAGTTTAGATGAATGAGAAGGTGTTTGGATAAAACATCGCCATGGAAAACAGCCTTTATCCATCATCCAGAATAAGGGAATGCGGAGAGCTTAGAGGTTAACTTCATGTGAGGTTACATGAATCTAATCTAATGCAAATAAACGGAACATGCAGAATTTACCAGAATATCGATGTAGTTGACCCTCGGTATCCCTATAAACGGCAACCGTTTTCAGTCCTTCTTGAATCACAGCTCCACAATTACGAGAAACCGTGTCACTGGAGAATGATTCCACGCCTTTGCCTGGAATCAAGTTCGAAAAGCCCTAGCAATTGGCAAGCAATGTGGAAATTAATAAAAAAAATTCAGAACCGTTTTGAAACCAAAAGAAAGCTATGTAGAAGTGAAGACAAGCGAATAAATATAAAAATCCCATTGCGTGATAACGTGACTACAGAAGAATTTATGCAAAATCCCCTGAGATCTCACGTTCATCCTGAGGTTCAAGGAGATGTTGCAATTGAATCGGCTCTTTGCAAAACAAATTAAAGAAAGAATGTACTTCAATTACACAGCATGGAAAGACAGTTAGCTTACTTCAAGAGTATCTTTAATTTCTGTGCTTGCTTGCGACAGTGTATCAGGGGTGAGTTCTGGCAAACGAGTGGGACTGTACACATCAATCCACGGATGCGGTTTGTTCTGAATCAAATGAGAAATTACTATGCCAGCAATAGTTCCTCCAGTCATTCCTTCTCCACTGTCTCCTGCAAAACAAGTAAAAGAGCTTCAGCATCCATCGCCAAACATCAATATTTCCAAGTCGAGTCGGAGAGACAGACTTCGGTAATTGGCAATGTGAAAGCAGAGCCTTGTTGTTATCAGCATGCCCAACCGTGGGAGTGGCAAGGAATACTATTTCTCATAATAAGCCTCTAAGCCTTTGCTTTCACATTCACATTACTGGACATAACCTCAATGTTGCATGGTTAGATCTTGGTCACCCATGCTCAATCTGGGTTTAAAGGGAGTGCATCGTACCACTAAAGCATCCCCACTTAATAGAAAAAGAACATGACTCTCCTCTTGAAATGGGATCCCATTGAGATTGTGGACTAGATAATACTCAAGAGCGTGAAGGATTGAGAGCATTATCAGATTGAGAGCTTTATCAAACATTACAAAGAGGCTTTGTCCTTGTAGCACGGACTTGCTTTTGGAGTATTCAAATCCCCTCCAGTCCAAAGGCAACAAACGCTCATATCTATACTTTTTGGCTGGTCTAAGGGTTCAGAAAGAAAAGAAAGGTTTTGGTATATAACCCTCTCACGAATACCCAATGAAACAGTGACATAGTTGCCTCAAAACACTTAGACTTGGCATTATATATCTGATAAGAAAAAACTGACAAATGTTGACTCCACGGTATACGTACCTGTAGCAACATAAACATTTCCAGGGTCGAGAGGATTCTTCCCATAAAGCCCAAGATAATCGGCTGGCAGGTATAGCTGCAGCATGCAAACGATACAAATGATCAGAAATCAAATGAGTTACTTGAACAAGCGTTCACTTTAAATTGCAAAAGTCGAAGCAACAAGCTTCATATTTGAAACCAATTGGTCTGCAATTAGGAATGAGATAACAAGCTTAGAGTAACACTGCATTTAAATCAGCTCACACTAGGTAACAAAGTGTCGATCTAGTCCAGCATGAAGTCCAGTGTAAAGTCGACATTGAGCAAAGCGAGAAAAAACAAATAATAGTTTATCTTTGAAGCAAGCAAGGTGCAATCAAGGATCTCTCATTATCTCAAGCTTGTTGCACTTACGAGTCTGTTTGTGTTCAAAGTTCCACAACTACACTCACCTGGCCAGTCCATCTGTAGACAACTTCTTGGGCAGCAGGAAAGTGCGCCCGGGCCCAATCTTCAAGTGCACCATAGGCATCTTGATAATCAGAGGGGTCGATTCCCGCCACATGATCTTCTCCTCCTACCACCAGGATTTCATCATCGCCCTTGTCCTCCAATCTCACATAATGATATGGTGATGCCGTGTCCCACCACGACGCGCGACTAAGCACCACAATGCCATCAATCAACACATCATCAATTTCAATAGATTGGTGCAATTTGTCTGCACAAAGCTCTGAAAAAGTAGAGCTGGTACAAATCTAAATTCAGGCAACGCGCCTTCAAAAGTGTAAAATTAAGTCATGGAATTCCGCCAACTTCACGAAATTGACATTGACTGTTATGGATGGAGGGGTAAGTCAGAGACTTACTTGATGGCACCCTTGGGAACTTTCAAGCCAACAACATATGACCTTCTAGCATATTGGCGTGAATGGATTAGCAAAAGCTTATGAATAGGGGAATTGGTAGCCAGCACAACAGCTCCTCCAGTGACAGTGTGCCCTGCATCTGTCTTGCAAACCTCACGTTTTTGTTCAATAACCGGAGTTTCCTCGTAGATTTCTCCTCCCAGCTTCTTGATAGCTTTCGCCAGGCCTTGAATGTACCTAATAATGAAACACCATGTGTGTTTAGACTCAGAGCATCGTCCACAGCTTTTCCGAAAGCAAGCAGACTTTCCTTCCAACTCAATACTATTTCAGATACACGATTGAACCGCCAAAAAGGCTTGCCAACAGAAACTTACTCATTCGAGTACGCATAAGATTCGGACATGAATTTCGTTAAGCTGTCGGAATTCCATAGCAATAATTTTTTTATTGAGAAATAATAAAATCACTTAAGTCAGCTTACGCCGGTGACCAAAGTCATTTGAATAATTTTCCTGTGAGACTCATGAGTTATACTTGGATGAAAGATGGGTGATACTTATGTGATACTAGGACCATGGTGTGGCTCTAGACCATGATGTTGCAAAGAAAATCTCGCCATTCTTTCAGTCAACTTTTCTCCAGGTACTCTTGTGGAGGAAATCAGCATATAATAATAACACTCCCATTTTAAAAAGAGTCTTAACTCTATTGTATCTCAATAATAGTTTTGAGTTTTCAACGATATTGAAGAGAAACTACTAAAACTTAAACCCTGAAGACCAAACCCTAATATCACTGTGACTTGAAACAGGAAGTGCAGAGTATAGTATGGGAGGTAACTCACTTGAGAGGCTGAAACTCTGCAGTCATGGGAAACAGAATGCCATGTCCAAAGGAACCATTCTCGGGCTCGTGCTTTAAGTTAATCATCTTAACGGTGTCGAACCCTCCTCTCTTGCACGCCTCGTATTCCTGTGGAAATGAAGGAGTCAAGCAATGACATGACATTCTTTATCAACACAATTGGAGTCTCTTTTGCAGGTTGACACACACAGAGACCAGAAAAATGCAAAAAACTAACACATTGCAAGCCATGCTAATGAAAGGAGCCATGCTCAAATGCTCATTCGGACGATTGCTTGGTGCAGTTTCATTACCATTCGCAGCTTCTCTCCTTCGGAGTCGTTGTCTTCCGTTGCAACGAGATATCCGGGAAGTCGCTGAAAGTTGCACTCAATGCCCTCTTCTTTTATTACGCTTTCCACGAAGTCGATGGAACGCCTGTGACTATCAGCAACTATTTTCATTTTTTCTGTCCCCAAGTCCTTTTCAAGTTGGTAGTAGTAATCGTCATTCCAAGGCATCAGATGAGCAGTTGTTTTCCCCGTTTGACCGGCACCTGTAGTGATCATTGTCCAACTCAGAATTGTGACTCCATCAAGTGAAAGAAAAACGTTATTTGAACACAACATTTGCCCGTAAATGCTCAACCTGGAGAATGTTATTGGGAAAAGCAGTTTATCCAATTGATATTCATTGAGCATACTGGCTATATCAATGGAACGAAGAAAAAGTGCTCAACATAAATCAATGAAATAGGTATTTTGGAAGAGTTATAATTAATAATTATGATTGTGAACAACTGACCTTGCTATCCAGCGGTTAACCCCTACAGAACCAAGGGTTGGGCGTTTAAGGGTTTAGGGTGTATGTACCTATTGCGCGAGACTCTAAAACGATGACTTTCTTGCCAGATTTGGCCACATTGTATGCCACACTGAGGCCTGCAATGCCAGCTCCCACCACCACTACATCAGCAGTGGCATCTTTCGTCAGCTTCGGATTTGAAGGCACGGCTAGTTGCACTTGATCCCACACCGTGTCACGAACCCCTGGAACGGCTCCGAGTGTTGTAATCACATCAGGTGGTGGATTCTGAAAAACAACCCCAAATATCCGATCAGGAAAATAAAAAAAAAGGAACCAAGAAACAGTCGAAAGGATTTACGCTACACTCGAGAGAGGGAAAAAGAAAGTTGAATTCATCTTGTAGAATCAATTTATATGACATTCTAGAGTAGTATCGAGCCTACGCCCTTTCCACTATGGCACGCAAAGAATCTGAAATATTGAATAGTTAGTCCAGCTTTGAAGCAATTTGGTCCATTTCCAGGCATGCAATCACTTGAGTCCCAACTTTTCCACCGTGACCCAGTTTGAATGTGTGTGACAATGGGTGTTAATAAAGTGATTAGAGTGCATTCAGTGTAAGTAACTATTAAGAAAATGTGAGACATCTTCATGATCGAAGCAAACAAGATGAAAAGACCCAATGTGGATCTTGGAACAATACCTTTTGAGTTGGCGCTTGCGACCTAACCCCTTGCGTACTTGAAGACATTCCTGAAACCGAAGCTCGGCCCACTTTGATTGGAACCAGAAACTTGTGCCCCAGAAACGAAGCGTGCGAGCTTGACCATTTGCAAATTGGGGAAGCCTTCAAGATCTTGCTACCGCAGATCCCAGATGCCAGTAACGTCGACATCGTGACCTCTCAAGCTCTGGAGCTTTAAACTTAATATAGCTCACTGCACCTGCGATGCGTTATACTTGGGCTCTTGTGTTAGCCGCCTTGCCGCGCCACTGGGTGCAATGGTTCTTCCGATGTGGTCTCCATGCGGGAATTATAGTAGCTGCATTGCTGCCAATTGGGCTCGTGGGTCGGGTGCATGGGTTGTTCCGATGTGGCCTCCATGCGGATAGATAGAGACTGTGTTGCTGCCCTTTTGACGAAAGCCTGCTGCATGCTGCATGACGTCCGTGGCCTGCTGCATGCAAGAGTTGAAGGAAACACCGTACAATACAGAACGAAAGCTGTCGTGGACCAATCTGCGAGAACGAGAGAAGCGAAATACACTCGGCTTTACTTCCACGTACAAGGACCCAGAAAAGTTGCGTCTTATCTCTCCACGTGCCTGCAGAATGGCCACCACTTGCGTGTTCCAGAACGTGGCAACCTCGATGTCTGTCCCCGTGCCAATTTGGTAGTCAGACATCTGAACTGTAACTCAATTGTGCATGCCGAGCTCCTATATGATAACCTATCGGAAGCAACGGAAAAGTCTAAAAGCCTAAACGCTTGAACCCTTAACCCCTAAAGGTTTTTGACTATGTTTTCACAAAAAACGCTCCCAAACTGCCATTTCTAGTACAAGTACCACATTTTGAAAAAAACACATTTTTGGACACATGTAAACGTAGGATCTTGTAGTAAAATAGTTTGAGAAGATGTGGAAAAAATTTCAGAAATTTCCACCGTGTAGATTGCAAGATATTAGCATTTGAAGTGACAAAAACCCTTTTTTTGTCCCTGCGAAAAACCGGGCAGCTGCACTTCACATGGTCACATTTGTATGAAAAAATGTCCAAAATGGTGGTAACTCTTTGGATTCATTCCTCAAAGCAAGTTAGCTACATGCTTGAAAAATTTCGGATCATTTGGAATTGTACAACATATAGGAAAAAAATAGTAAGTAGAAAGAAGTAGAAAATGATTCAAAACACTAAATTGTTAAGGATTTAATTATGGAATTGAAAAATGCCAATCCAAACGATTGTAATGTTGTAATAAACAATCTACACCTTGTGTTTATAATTTTTTCCAAAAATATTGAAAATTGAGTTAAATAAAGGACTTCAAAGTTTATTTTAGAGTAGAGATTCTATAACTACCCGCAAACTACCCACAACTAAAATTCCTCATAACTTTCATCTCATAAATCAAAGTGGAATGATTCAAAGTTTTCCTTGTGCATATAAATCTAGAGAACCAATTTCAAATTTTTATTTCTCTAGAAAATGATTTTTAAAGAAGTTTTTTTTGCTGCCCGGGCTGCCCGCCGAACAATGAAAACTACATATCATACCATAACTTTTTAACCATGTGGTCAAAAGTTATGAAAATTGTTGGGCCCTAAAGCTACTCCTCGGGCACATCTTGTGTGAAAATTTCAAAGGAAAAAAATAAAAATTCCATTCGTGGTGAGTTGCCCCAAAACGCTATGTTGTCAAAAAACGGTGTTTGGTCCTTTAGGGGTTAAACCTCGATAATTTGAACCCTATGCCGTAAAACCTACAAAAGGAACTCCCTATGGCACCTCTTGGGAAGAAATTTCTGCACTGTGTTTGTTTGCTCGTGTCAATGCAAAGCAGGTGGCACATTAAGGTAGGACCACCCATACCTAATCACTTAAGGATCTGTAGAGAAAATGGTGAACTATTTAGTGCAATGGAATTTTTTCCCATGTAGGAAGATAGAAAATATTGTGATTGTAGAATTTTCAGAATTTTATTTGCAAAACTGAAATTTCTGTGAATTTAAGAAGGCAAAAAGTGTTTTGAACTAATACCCAATATGTAGAGTCTTGCAATTCCGATCATAGAAGAGACTACTTCCTACTCATGTATACAAATTTCAAACTAACACGTGGCATTTAGCAATGGCTCCTCGCAGCCTTGGGTATCGTGCATGTCATTAAATCTAGCGATTCTCAAAAAAATCTGCCTGGTCGGAATTAGCTTACCTCTACAGGTTGGAAATCCATCCCTGGTTGGTAATGGGTGGTCCGACCTTATATGGGTTGTCAGAGTTTGCAATGTCAGCCGCATGATTATTTACAGACCCAGCCCTATTCAATTCCAAGGCAAGAATTCTTATCTCAAAGTAACTTACTAACCCCCTTATAGAGACTCAAATCGACTCCACTTTAAACTACAGATCTTGAACTCTGACATTCCCTCATATAAAGGTCTCCTTCGAAAAACCCACCGCTCATCTCTGTAGCAATTTGAACGGTCTACAATCTCACTCAGATGTTCACTCTAATTCGAAGACTTGCCTAGAACCTCCTATTTGATTAGCATAGTGAAAGTTTCAACGTAAGAGGTGGGGATTGGTATGCACCGTCAAAATACACAAGCTCTAGATACACCATCACAATTACCATCACAATTACCATCATACCCAATTCATCCAATTACACAAATCACATTCACCATCACAAGTCTCTGAGGCAGAAACAAAACCAGAAATTTCTGTCAATCCAGATCAAAGCAAAGTTTGGCCTCGTCCCAGGGCCCATTGATCTCAAACTTATATTCTTGAATTCGTATCAACCAGTATGGACAAACTAAAGTAATGAACACAATCACTGTAATAAACAACACAAACGCTAGTCGGCTAAGTGGAAACAAGAGCCCCATGGTGCACCCCATGAGCGCACATGAGAATCCCAAGTGCAGATTCACCGATCGTTCCCTCACGCAGTGCGTGACCAACGGCAGCAGGAGGAAAAACTCCAGAGAGAATAGCATGAGCGCAAACACATACACATGCGTGGGCAGACGGGAAGCTATCAACACCGAGGCCACAATGGACGCGTTCATGGACACATTCGCCGACAACGTCGTCTTCGTCGTCTTCTTGCTCATCACGGAAGCATTCAAGCCTGGCGTTGTGGTGTAATCGTGACAGAAGAGGTGCAGCACCAAGAGGCTCACTGTCAATGCCCAGATGGAGTCCGAGCTGATGGACCGCGTCAAGGTTTGGAACACGGGCGCCAACACGTAGATGGCGCTCACGAACAGAACGAAGTTTCGACCGACTTGGAGTACAAATTCAAGGGAGAATACGCATTTCACCGTGAAGAGTAATGCGAGGAAGCCCGGGAGAAGCACGATTGCGTCGAGAAGAAGCAAAAAGCTTGCGGGGAGAGATCCGTTCAAGGCGTGTGTCCAGACTGTGGCGACGAGCGCAACTACACTGACGTGAGAGGCGATTCCCACGGAATCCACCATCACGGTGCCTGTGTCGCGTTTGACGACGTTGGCGTTGGTCACCATGGCTTCCAGGAAGGAGGAGTCGGTGTAGTTGTCTGCGAAACCGGATTGCATGCCCCCGTAAACCACTTTCTTCCAGGCAAGCTGGTGCGGGTCTTGTGACTGGGGAGCGTCGTTCAACATCGTTGGCTTCTTGCGGATTGCTCCACGGATTCACTCCCCTTGCATTGTTTTCCTGACGCGCACCACGAAGTGATCCCGTTGTTGCAGAAAGTGAAGCCCTAAAACCTAAAATTGAACCCTCGGTTGTCACAGTGAACGCAAATTCGAGCTCCTGAAGCGCTTCTGAATGTTTCTACGAAACAATGTCACCAATGCAAGATTCATTAGGAATACCTAAACCCTAAAATCCAACTATCGATTTTCACACTGACCGCAAATCCGCGCAAATCCGAGCTTCCACAGGCCTTCCAAATCTTCCTCCGAAACACCACTACCAAAGCAACCGTGATTGTGTGAATCCCTAAATTCTTCCTTAGAAATAACAACACCAATGCAACCGTGACTATTAACCCGAGATATCTTCCTCCGAAACAACACGACCCATGCAGCTGTGATTAAGAATCCCTCAAATCTTCCTCCGAAATAAACACCACCAATGCAACTGTACTAATGAATCCCTGAAATCTTCCGCCGCAACAACACCAACACAACTGTGATTATGGAACCCAGATGTCTTCCTCCGAAACTAACACCACCAATGCAACCATGCTGATGAATCCATGAAATCTTCCTCCGAAACACCACCACCAATGCAACTTTGATTATAAAACCCAGAAATCTTCCTCAAAAACAAGCACCACCGATGCAACCATGCTAATGAATCCCTGAAATCTTCCTCCGAAACACCACCAACAATGCAACTGTGATTAAGAATCCCTGAAATCTTCCTCTGAAGCAATACGACCAGTGCAACTATGCTACTGAATCCCTGAAGTCTTCCTCCGGGTCAATATCACCAACACAACTGTGATTTTGAACACTTGAAATTTTCTTCCGGAACACCACCACGGATGCAACTGACGAGATCGTGAATTGCTGTGGCAGACTGTACTTTTAGTCAAACCACGAATCGACAACGCTCTAGAATTTGGGTCCTGCTTCTTGGCGAGAAGTGAAACAGAAAACAGACACACTTGTCCAAGAATTTGCCTGTGATCTACCCAGTATGTAGATTCTTCTGGACTGTAATGCGAGCAGTTCCTGTCCGAAGCACATTTCTAGGGTTTCTTTCGTGCAGGAATGTAGAGTGTGAGAGCATCTCCAATGGGCCTCTTGAAAATCCACTGCGTCTGAAGTTTGGGACCCACATCAAGTCCATGGCTGCTGTGTTTTTTTGTAGTGGCGAATTTTCACCACTGCCTTACCTGATTTTTGAATTGTGTCCCTTTTACACTAGAACAAAACGTGTGGTCCCTCAAGAATCACCTACAAAAAATAGTATTATATGTTTAAATTTTAGCAAAATTAGGGTTTGACTAATGTGTTGGCACGCACACTCGAAATGGGGAGAACTCAAACATCAAATACTGAAAATATTGTTGAAAGTTATAATTAAGCTTATAAATTTTACTCTAAAATATGGAATTTGTAAACTATTGTGGTTATTCAAAATCAATTATGGAACTTATTTTTTTGTCATGGCCAAGAAGGTTGAAAATTGAAGGTTGGAGGGACATAACACAACTGATCTTTTGACCTCCAAACTAGCTAGCTGGTAATATAAAATAAGTTGTGACACGTGTTCAATATACATATGGATCTAGGATAAATGGGAAGATTATATTTATTTACATAAACCTCATCTTATTACCTTACACTACAACAATGACAACATCAAAAGAGATCAAAGCGTAGGATTTTCAATGAATGTAAAGCAAATGGAAGGACTGTTTGTCTATAACTTACATCCATCATGTATAATCCTCCAGGACCTAAATTGTCAATCAAATCATAAATTTGGCGATCGAGAGCACTTTCAACCACTTGATTGGTTACTTGACCACGTTTCACACCACACAGTTGTGTCTCCGCTTCTGTATTGTCATTTCCAGCATTGAAAGCCTTAATATTGAAAGTTTTCAACAATCAAATACAAAGTGCAATTTGCAAGAAAAGTCCTCACTATAGGTTTACTTAGGCATCCCATGCCGCACTTCAAAGAGTTTCAAATGACAAATACAAAACCAGACTTTATAGCTTATATATTAATTCTCACTTATAGCCATCACAAGGCTCAAGCATATTCATTACAAAATTTGACCTAAACAATGACATAATATGAATATATGATGTGAACTGTTGACAATATATTTGATAGCTAGTCTCACTTTCGACCCTACAATCTGGATGTTGAAGACCTCTACGATTCTAGCATCTTGCATTCGTTTTGCCAATTGCATCAACCAAAAGCACCGCCATCCTTTAATCTCCTAGCACAACATGATAAATTTTGATCTCAACCTTCAAATGATATAAAAAATATAGCTATTGTACTTAATGTTCTCTGGATATGGAGGAACATAAGCTAAATTGTGGTCAAACCACATGCTTAAGATAACACAAGGAAAAATAGTCCTAAAGTCACAATAACAACTAAGAGATTAACCCTAAATTAGTTGTATGCAACCTATTCAATCTATTCAAAAGATGCACTTTCCAAGAGTGTACAACCACAGGGCAATCACTATACTAAGATTTACAGCTATAGAGACATTCAAAAATGAGATTGAAGCTTATAATTCTTGTTACATTAACTATCAACATAATGACAATGAGTGATAGAAAAAAATGAACCTCGTAACTAAGAAAGCACAAAGATTGGCATTTAAGGCAGAACTAAAAGAACAAATATTATAAAAATGCAATCAAAGATCCATCATTGATCATAATCACTTTCTTGTCTTCAGAGAAAAACTTTCAAAAGGGAAACCACATATCTAGAGCCAACTTTGATGGCCTTGAGCAAAACAATAATTCAGATCTAATTTCATGTCTGACACCACCATTACCTTGATATATCCACATAGAAAACAAAAAACATCAATGCAACTTAGTAGGCAAAGAATAACAACAACAAATAACAACTAACAATTTGGCAATAACAAGTTCTTAAAAATTAATAGTAAAATAGATCACTTTGAGGTGCCTCATAAGACAAGATCATATGCAAGGTTCCTCAACACCCCACCCAAGCATAGTTGTGATGGCACATTGCTCCACTGCATGTCTCTCTAAGACAAAGTGAAATGGCCATCACTTGTGAGGATCAGACATACCTTGTCTTCAGCAGACTCAAGCTTCTCACAAATACATTGCATAGCACAATAATCATTATTATCAAAACCTTCTCTATTTTTTGTTCGATATCTTCTTTGTCAACACCTGCATCTCTAGATCCAAAAGCATTGTTATGTGAAAGATTGGACTTGGATGAACTTGGGATTTCATAGCGTGCATGTGAGCCAAGATTTTGATCCTTCTCATAGTAAGATAGATGGCTCAGATTGGTTGTCACAAACAGCACAAATATGCAATTTGGCCCTTTTGATGCCGGTTGATGAGTTCATACTATTGAACTACAAGTCCACATGCTTACAAGCATTTAATGACATAAAACATTTTATTCCCACCTATTTCAAACTCTTTGCCCAACTAGTTTTGTGTAACTCCCTGGCTCCTGCAAACCATTATAAAAAATTCTAAATTAATAATACGCTTGATTGAACCAAAATTGTAATGGTCATGGTTAAAACAAGAAATGATCAACATGGTCTCGGATAATTCTCTCATGAATATAATATTTGAATTCCTACTTTTGTAATTCTACTTATGACTCAAAACAAATTTGCATCTGTAATTAAAAAATGGTCAACACACCATACTATTGAGCAAAAATATCAATGTGACATGCCACAAAACTCAAACATCCAAAACATGTCGTAGAGAAGGATAACAAATTTTATTTAGATATAAACCTAACTTTGGCAAGCCATTCAAGAAACTCTCATTGGTCTTTTGAAATAGTTGCATCGCAATGTTTTCCATCATACAGACCCAAGCAACTTTCAGGTAGTCCCTCTGGAGCTACAATATGCACCCCAACCTCCACTTTGTAGCACGCAAATACGACTCATTGAGTCGAAAGACCAATCAACAAGTAATGCAAGAGTAGATGATCCAGATATTGCATAAGGTAATGCTACGGCAAGTAGTAGGTGCATGTCACTCCAAGTTGTGGAGCTTCTAGGTAGAGATGTGCCCACCACAAGCCCTAATATTCAATCTAGTAGGCCACCCAGTAAATATCTAGTAGGCCTCCACTCAAATACCTTTGCGGAGGGTGTCCGCTAGGACCAAGGAGAATTGACCCCTTCATTGCCCCAACCAAGGATCATTTAAAAAAATTGCCCCCTAATTTGTGCCGCGTTTATTGATGATTGTTCACCTCTCCTACCTAATTTGGGGCCTCTGATTGCAAGCATTTGAAAAAATCTGAACCCTGCAAAGGGTTGTTTGATCTTCATTTTCGGCACCCTGTGGTGCAAATACATAATTTTAAATATTTTTTTAAAATATTTTAAAATATTTTATTCTAATATATATATATATATATATATATATATATATATATATATATATTCTATTTTTTTTTTTTTTTTTTATAAAAATAGATAGTCTGATGTGGCACTAGTAGTGACACATTATATTCCTAAAAAAAATAAAAAAATAAAAAATAAAAAATAAAATTCCCCCCTTCCCCCCCTTAATTGCACTGTTGTCACGCAGTTTCGCAGCCTTCTACAAGGTCAAAATTTTTTCTAATGTATAAATTCAGAATTTCAAAAAACATTAGTATGTTGCAAATAGAAAATTCCAGTGTTTGCCCCAATGGGACAATGAGGGGGGCAATTCACCTTGGTCATCGATGCTGGTGGTAGAGAGACTTTTCCTATGACAAAACATGAGCCTGTAGAAAAAAAAGGGCCAAGGAGAATTGACCCCCTCATTGCCCCAACCAAGGATAATTTAAAAAAAAATTCCCCCTATTTTGTGCCGTATTTATTGATAATTCTACACCCCTCCTACCTAATTTTCGGGGCTCGGATTGCAGATATAAATTCAAGAATTTCAAATAAAAATTTGTATGTTGCAAATAAAAAAATTCCAGTATTTGCCCCAGTGGGGCAAGGAGGGGGTCATTTCAATGTTGAAGCTCTTTGCATGAGTTGAGAGTAGTGGGTTTTCTTGCTTGGACGTTCATTTAATTAGGGTTTAGCAATTAGGAGGGAAGTGGCTGAATGAAGTCTAGATTAAAGTCAAGGTTGCATTGGCTATGGTTCCTATGGAGCTGTTTAGAGGTAGATGTTGCAGAGATTGATCTCTCCATGATGGATTGAGGTCACAGTGTTTAGAGGTGTTGTTGCAGAGATTGATCTCTTCATGATGGATTGAGATCACAATGTTTAGAAGTAGTTGTTGCAGAGATTGATCTGTCCATGATGGATTGAGGTCATCGTGTTTAGAGGTGTTGTTGCAGAGATTGATCTTTCCATGATGGATTGAGATCACAATGTTTAGAAGTAATTGTTGCAGAGATTGATCTCTCCATGATGGATTGAGGTCATCGTGTTTAGAGGTGTTGTTGCAGAGATTGATCTCTCCGTGATGGATTGAGGTCACAGTGTTTAGAGGTGTTGTTGCAGAGATTGATCTCTCCCTGATGGATTGAGGTCACAGTGTTTAGAGGTAGTTGTTGCAGTGATTGATCTCTCCCTGATGGATTGAGGTGACAGTGTTTTGAGGTAGCTCGTCATCTCCACCTTTGGAATTGCGTCGACTTGTTTGTGCTTGTAGATGCTAGAGTTATTCGGAGGAGAACCAAATGGGAAGAAGCTGCGACAATGATGAGTTTGAGCAAATCTATCTTTTCGAGTCTGGATTTGCTTTGCGTGGAGTATAGTTGAAGGTATTCCCGCAAGGCTTGACGATGGCATTTGTCAAGCTGCGGTATTTTTGTTTGGTTGCATGCAGTGTTGCATTAAAAGGAATATTAGTTTGTTGCAAGATTGTGGCAGAGAGACTAAATGGTACGGTTTGAGATCATGCGCGTTGTGTACTTCAATTGGTCTGTCCATTTGGAGGAACTAAATCCTAAAGGTTGCAACGAGAAAGGCGACGCAAATTGGGGTTATGGATATAGGGTAGGGAGCCCTATCATTGCAGGGTCTGGTATTACTGCGCAATTGGTGCCCTATTACTGCGTTCGATCTACATGAAAGCCTGAAAATTGGTCCAAATGTACCAATCACATACATTTTATACCTAATATCTATGACTCTAATAGATGATGAAATTTTGCAGAACCTCGAGATTACTCATCGCACTTTAGTTGTGTTCGATCGCATTTGCTCATGTTTTCTCTCTCTCCCGCCATCGCCAGACATTCAAGTTTTCTCTCCCTCCGCCATCGCCAGACCTCTGCCATCATCGGACCTCTGCCATTGCTGGACCTCGTATTGTTCAAATTAACAACTCTCTCACATTGCTTTGCCATCGCCAGACCTTCGCCATCACCAAACCATCGGCAGACCTCATGTCGTTCAAAGTAAACTCTCTCACATTGTTGGTGCTTAACTTGTTCACCATTAGAGTACATTGCTTAGTGTATGCTAATTAAGTTTGTTTTTGTTTGCAAATCAGTGCAGCAATAGCTACTTTGCGCCTCCATTTTTATGCAGTAGGCTCCTCCGCATTTTGCCTTCTTATTGTTTGTTCTGCATTCTTTGTTGCCCTTTGTTGCTTCTTGGCTTTGATTTTAAGTCAGCAATATTTGAATTGTATGTTTATCATTGTTCTTATCTAGTTGTGTTTATTTGCTTAATTAAGTTGTGCTTGCTTGTTAAAATTGTGCTTAATTGTGCCTAACTTGTATTGATCTGCTTAAATTGTTCTAACTCATGTGTGCTTAACTTATGCTTTGTTTGCTTAAAGTTGTGCTTGCTTGTTGATGTTTTTGCACAACTGCGTAAAGCTTCTGCACTACTATTTGTATGATTTCAATATAGGTATGGTTTTCAGGTTTTAGGCTTCATGATTACGAACATGTTTCAAAGAAGACTGGTCAGCGTCTTGACAAGGTTTGGCTTGTGAATTCAACGAATTTGAGGTGTACGCAATCTTCAATTCTTGAATGTGTCATGTTAAATTGATTGAAATTTCCATTTTTTTGCAGTTAATGAAGGATTGGAGTTGTGTAAAGTACTTCAATGCCAAAGAAGCTGGTACAAGGCAAGCAGCACTACAACAATTTCAGTTGAATTTTTGGCTAGGATTTTGTTTGAAGCTAGTTGATCGACTTCTAATTGATCTCTGAATTGATTCGTTGATTGGTTTAATTTCTGATAGACTTGATCTTGTGCATGGTGCCTGATCGGATTGATTGATTTCTTGAAGCTACAAGTGCAGCTGCAGCTAGGTGGGCGGTATTGTGCGATCACTGGTTGATACAAGGTCGGTACAAGTTTTGATTTATACATTTAGCAAATTTTGATTTACACATATGGTTGCAATGCTGGGGGATTTATTTTAAGATATTCATTCTTGAGCAGGGATGGAAGAGTGATGAGGTTTCCACATAGAATCTCTTCTCTTCCAAAATGGGGAATCACTCGGAAGAGAAATCCAGAACCAATTCCAATTCCAATTCCAATTTTGGAAAAAACAAAGAAAGTTCAAGGTTGTAGAGGAAAATGGACAGAAGATGTTATGAGAAAGGCATTGGAGGATATTGCTCAAGGGAGACGTAAACTTAGGGAAGCTGCCAGATACTACAGCATTCCAGAGTCATCAATTAGAGCGTGGAAAACAGGGAAAGTATCTTCTAAGAAAAGTGGACCTCCGACTGTTCTCACTCCAGAGGAAGAGATTGCCCTTGTCTCTTGGTGTGAAACACGTCAAAAGGTGGCCCATTGCGTGTCTCTCACTTTACTAAAATGCAAAGTTCAACAAATCTGTAAGGACAGGTCGACACCATTTCGAAACGGTCTTCCTGGAAAGCACTGGTGGAGGTTTTTCTGTAAGCGGCATCCTAAAATAGGATTGCGAAGACCTGAAAGTCTAGACCTTGAAAGGACAAGGGGACTTTCTAAAGAGGCATGTGATAAGTTTTACCAGTTCTTATCAGATGTATACCAAAGTGGAGGGTATCCACCTTCTAGAATTTGGAATGCAGATGAATCTGGCATATCTGCCTCGACCAAGAATGGAAATATGAAGGTTATTGGAGTACGAGGAAGCAAAAGTGTCATGAATGTCGGATCTGGAAGTAGAAAATGGATGACGATCATGGCTTGCTCAAATGCTTTGGGATATTCTCTACCTAATCTATACATCTTCACAGGAGAAAGGAAGAAAGTTGACTATGTTGAGGACTGTGAGACACATGCTAGAATGGCAATGTCAGAGCATGGGTGGATAACAGAAGAGATTTTTCTCGATTGGTTGAGTCATTTTAAAGAGCATGTTCCGGGAGGAGTGTCTTTGGAGAAGAAACACCTACTTATTGTAGATGGTCACAAGACACACATGACTCTTGCAGTGGTTACTAAAGCTGCAACTTTTGGAATAGATATTGCAATTTTACCGCCTCATACTACCCACAAGTTGCAACCTTTGGATGTTGCAGTTTTTAAATCATTTAAAAGCAACTTTGGAATTATGCGAGAAAAATTCATAGGTGAGAACTACATGCATCTCTTACTATTTTAATAGAAATTACTTACTTGTGTACTTTTGACTTCTACATAAGTAATTAATTGTGTTCTTCTATTTGTTGACAGCTGCCAATCCAGCATGGTCTAACGGAGATTTCAGCAGAAAATCTCTTGCAACATTGGCTTCACAAGCCCTTCATCAAGCACTAAGTGTGAGTAACATTCAAGCAGGCTTTGCAAAGACAGGCATATATCCTCTAAATCCAAAAGCCATGGATAATGAACATGGTCCAAGTACATTATTTGAAGAATTGGATGATGAGACTTCATCTGAAGAGAATGATGCTATAAGGTAACTATCTTTCTTTTACAAGACTTAATGATGCTTATTGATTATTGGTTTTATATAAATGATATTACTAATTGAATTTTTTTTACCAGGGATGATGTATATCAATTAGAGACATTGGAATCTACTATTTGTAATGAAGAAAGCTCCCATGGTCTTGGAATCCAAGCAACACTTGTATATCCTTCAAGGTGATTATTTTTTTCTTGTTTTACTCTCTATTGAAACTTTTCACACCATGTAGTTTTGTGTAATGATCCTAATTCTATTGTTTGTACATGAAGCAGAGATGATGCACATTGTGTGGAGGTTTTGGCATCTGATCTCAAAAGATTGAACCCTGGACAGTTTTTAAATGATACAATTGTAGACTTCTACATCAAGCGCATTCAAGAGGATAAATCTTTTCTATTAAAAAAAAATAAAAGATTGCATTTTTGCAATAGTTTCTTTTATACAAAAGTAAGTGAAGATTTTGGCACTGGAGGAGCAAGTTTTTTGAGTTGGACAAGGGGAGCTGAGTTATTCACAAAAGATTACATCTTTGTCCCTATTCACAAAAGGTGATTATTTCATATCTTCTATTTAATTTTAATTTTAAAATTATTGATGTTATAAAATATATATATTAAGTTTGAACTTATTTTGAGTCATTGGGTGGTGGATTGCAGGTTACACTGGAGCCTAGCAATTATTTGCTCCCCTGGTGAAAACAAAAGATGTATTATTCATATGGACTCTGTAATTGACGGCCATGACACTGAAGAGATTTGCATGCACTTAAAAAGGTTAGTAACTACTATCATATATATTTATTTCATTATCCAATTAATTGCATGTTTAAATTCCTTCAAATGTTGATGAATGATCTTCATTTAAGTAAATTATACTCAAATTTTTTATGAGTGAGTACCATGGATTACAATTTTCAGGTTCTTAATTGAGGAATGGAACAATTCAATTGTTACTAGAGTGTACGATGAATATAAGATCATCGATACTACTTGAGAATTAACAATTCACAACATTCCCTATAAAAGAATGCAGGTATATATTTTAGTACATACAAATTAAATTACCATTGGCTCATTGAAAAGCACTTGTAGTGCTTAACAACCTTAACTTTTGTTTGTTTGTTCATGCTCCTTAATTGTGTTTAACTTGTGTTAAACCTAAATCTTAACTTGATTATATAAATTATGCTAATTGTGTTCTATTGATTTGTAATTAGGTCCCATTACAAGAAAACAACTTTGACTGTGGAGTATTCCTTCTTTACTACATCAAGCAGTTCATTGCTGATGCAAATTCATGGACGTCAAGTGAATTGGATTTAGATTTGAGTGATTGGTTTTATCCTTGTGAAGCTTCACGGTTAAGGACAATTATCCAACAAGATCTCCAAGATTTGTTTGATGCTGAAAAACAAACACAAACAGGTATATTTACAAGCTATGTGTTACATCAATCCTCATTAATTTGAATGGTTCTTACATGAGTTTGAATGGTTTTTCCTTTTGATTGCATCACTTGTACTTTTGATGTTCTTGCTCATGTGACTTCATGTTGAATTTTTTTAGGTTCAAAAGACATGAAGGAAAAGGACGAGCAAGATTTTGGGACAAGAATATCAAAGCAAAAGCAAAGTGATGTTTTGGAGAGTGAGTCTACAAAGCTTGTTCATACTCCACCTCAGAAGGCTACTTCAAGTATGCAAAGTGAGTAAATTTCATAAAAGTGGTGATTGGTGTATTGTTCATTGGATTTTTTTTTCATATGTGAGTTTTTTTTCACCAATTATAATTAATTTATAAGTTGAATTGGCAAGTTGAAATTGCATTGAATATTTGCAAGGCTTATGTTTAATCATTCTTTGTATGGTCATTTTGATTTGTGAGCTTTTTTCACCAAATATAATGCATTTGTAAGTAGGATTGACAAGTTGAATTTGCATTGGTTATTTGCAGGTCTTAGATTGTCTAATATCCTTGACATTCCAAGGTACAAATTGCCACGCCGGAAACCAAATGTAGCACGTAAAATTGCAGAACGAGCTTGCATTACATCTGTGGAATTTAGAGCAAACATTGAGCAAAAGGAGCGGAATGATGCCGAGAAGAAGAGGTTGAAGGAATTGAAGAAAGAAGAGAGAAAAAGGAAAAGGGCCTTTGCTACTACAAAGAAGGCTAGAGTTGAAAAGAAGGCTAAGATTTTAAAAAAGCATGACAAAGCATTGATGACGGTTCCTCCTCCGGCTATGTTCTTGGACTTGAAGAAAAAAAAGACTTTTGTTAGTCCATTGGTAGACCATTTTTCAGTCACTAATCACCATTGAAGCTCCCAATTGAGTACAAGAACTAAGTTAGTATTGCAAGGACTCACTAGTTTAGGAATTTCTTGATGAATTCACTATGCCATGAAAGGGCAATGATAGTGCGCAGTGATTGGGTCCAATGTGCAACAGGATGCGCAATGATGAGAGACATTGTCTAGTTTGAATTACAATCACCCTGTTACATTCATTTTCAATTTTTGAGCAAATGGAGTGTCCAAATCTAATTTTGTAAGTTGCAATGTGAAAAAGGCTTTTACACCTTGGTGGATTTCTATCAGTTTTTAAAATTTTCCATGTTCTCCATCAGGTATAGAGTTTTAAAGTTAATTGCGCAATCATAGGGTTCCCTACCCTATACACATACAAAAAAGCTTATGGTCAAAAATTGAAATTGAAATTGCCATATTTTTTAATAAGATGAAGGTTCATTTGTGATTATGATGTCAATCAAGGCTATTTTTGAAATAAAATACAAAGAAAAAGGATAAGGTTGTTGCCCAATTGAACAAAATGTAGGCCATTGTCCTTAGAAATTTTTGTACATTGAATGTGTACAGTCTTGCAATGTTATATTTCATGTAAAGTTTATGTTTTTTAGGATTCTACCAAAAAAATTAAAACTTCTAGTACACCTTGTGCACATAGAGGTATTACTCCCTCCATTTGTAAATGGTGTATCCATTCTCATAATGATTGCACTGAGAATGGATACACTATTTACAAATGGAGGGAGTATTATTTGAATGGGCATTTTGAAACAAGTCTTGTAATGGATTCCTATGAAATCAAGGATGTATAAAATGACTCATTGAAACCTTAAAGTATACTTATAGAAATGTTAAAAGTATTTTTTTTGGAATTTGAGAAAAAATTTAAATGCCAATTTTTTTGGGATTTTACTAAAGCCTCTTTCAAAATTGTTTTAAAACAACTTTCAGATTAAAGTTAGCAAGGCAAATAAATCATATATAAATAGAAAAATAATATAAGTTAAATTTTTTTACACTTGGACCTTACATTATTAGAGTACTTTTGATTCAAATGTTTGAAAATCTAAATATATGCAAAGTGTCAAAAAAATTGTTTACAAATATTTCATGTTTTAATTATACAAAAAATAATATAATTTCTTTTAGAATTTTGACTTGGATTTTTTTAGGAATACATCTAGCATGGAATTCCTTGTAGAAGTGATAAAAAATGGCAAAAAAATACAAACTTTGGAATACCAAAGTTCAAAATCCAATTTGAAAGGCTTATTTTGAAATAATGCAATTTGGTTACATGGTGCCACAACAAGAGTGTTGATCATTGTAGCATTGCTACTAAAAATTTTTATAAAATTATTGGCAACATCAAAGCATTATTTAAGATATTTAGGTGAAAGAGGTGATGCAAGAGATTAGTGTTTGAAGTCAAATCCTTGTTTAAGAGATGTTGATAATGGGAGAAATTTATTCTACTTGCCTACTTTCTGTATGCCCTTTAGCTTGTTACTATAAAGGTTGTCCTTGCTTTGTGGTTGAATAGGGCTTCCCTTTTCCAAAGGTTAATTAGTATCGCCACATACATTTTGTGACATGGCCAAAGTGGTACATGTTAAAGATAAGATAAAATAATACTTGCTAAGAATATGTTGTTCAAGATAATGTGTTTTTAGATTACATAAAAAATACAAGACAACTGGACATGGTGGGAAGGCAAATAAATTTTAAAAAATATTTAGAAAGATATGAGTTATATTGTTGATTGTTTCTCTTCATTATATTTGTGAATAGAGAGAGCCTCGGCGATTTGCCTCATAGTTGAGTGCTTCATGCCAAGATAGACTTAATATTTGTTTTCGATTGTTGTTATTGACTCCTAAAATCTCAAAGCCTTTTTTTTCATCAAAAAATACTCAAAACTGCCATTTTTATTGTAAAGAGTAAGAAACTTCAATTCTTTTTTATATATCTAACCACAAGATCTTGCACTATACTAGAATGAAAATGTGTGGAAAAAATTCAAAAGCTTTGACCACATTGATTGCAAGAAATATATGTTTAAAGTGAAGAAAACAAATTTTCTTAGCTATGTGTGATTGAATCTTATTAGCTTAAATTTTTTTCACTACCAATATTAAATTAAAAAAAATTATGTTGAAGAATTGAGTTGAAAGTCTAAAGCAAGTACAAGTTTGAAACAAGATGGCATTGAAATACAGTCACTAATTCCAACAGTGGAATTGTCCCAGAAAGCATACTAATAAACCATTTAGACATTTTCTTGGAGAATTTTGAAAATTGAATTAAAAAATAAATCCAATATGCTATATTCTAAAATAAAATACTATGATTGCCCAAATCATAAGAAGCTTCATATCATTCACATCACTAATTCAAATAGAATCAATAAAAACTTTCCATGTAGAAGAAAATATAATATGTAAGAAATAAAAAATTTGTATTTGTATTTTAAGTTTTAGTGAGTTTTTTTGTTGCTTAGTGAGGTCTATTTTGTGCTTAACTCCTAAGTAAATGCCCAAGGCCTTTTTTGAACTTCTAGAAATTTGCTTTAACTTGAACAAAAAGCCAACTTTTTGATAAGTTGTATCAATTTTTTTTGAATTGTGAACATAAGTAGACATATTAAAGATTACAGAGGAAAAGAAAATACAATAATATTACTTATGGAATGAAAGATCATAACGCTTGATCAAGACGGTGTTAAATTGCGAAAGTGATTTGAAGTCTTTCAATCCTCTTTCACATGTCAAATCTAAAAATTTGGTCACCAAAAAAATATGAGGATAAAGGGCCTACATACAACCCCCCGATGAATTTATGGCTTTACAAAATCTACTCTACAATTATTTTTAATGAATTTCTAATGTGATTTTTTCTCCAAAATCTAGTGTGTTTGAAGCTCATTTCCAAGAACTCTTAACACTACGGAAAGTCAAGATTGCAATGGTCACCTTTGCACAACACCTTGAATAGAAAAATCATAATCATTCATTTTGAAAATTGGATTTTAGATGCTAACATTAGACTTCAAAAAGAATCTTTCAAAAATATAAACTATAAAAAATAGTAATTTGGGAAGGTTTTATTTTGGTGCCTTGGGCATTTAGGAGTTAGATGGTATAACATTTGTTCTGAAGCACTAAAAAGAAATAAAATTATAATCCTAAAAAGATAATCTATTTTTTCTTTCTTAAAAAAAGGTTTAAGAAAATCACGGCAAAAGCCGCTACCTCAAATCTATTATTTCCCTTGTAGGGACAATGAGATTTTAGAGATTAACCCTTAAATGCTCAAGGTCTTTTTTGAGTTTCTTTGAATTTGCTTAAAACTAAATAGAAAGTTCTAATGTTGATTAGTTTTTATCAATTCTTCTAAAATTGCTACCTTATGAATTCAAACTAGACATATTATGAATCTTGCATGAAAAGAAAACACAATAATATCACTTATAAATTGCAAGATTATAATGTTGATCAAGAGGGTTTAAAAAATGTAAAATTGCTTTGAAGTCTTTCAATCTACTTTTTACTTGGCAATCTAAAATTGAGGTCATGAAAAAAAGATGAGGCTAAAGGATATAACATATATAACCATAATTGATTTATGGCTTTTCAAAATCTACTATACAATTTTCAAAGTAAATTTTCAATGTGATTTCTCCCCCAAGATCCAATGTGCTTGAGAAATTGAGCTCTAAAAGCCTCTAGTACTAAAAACCCAAAATTTGCAATGGACACCCTTGCACAAATTCTTCCATAGAAAATTATGAACATTTTTTTCAAAAATAGATTTTAGATGCTTAAAATAAACTTTGCAATGTATTTGACTTTATAAACTGTTAAAAATAGCCTTTTGATAAAAATATATAGTTTAGATGTTTGATTGACACTAAAATATGGTACCTTTGGATATTTAAGAATTAATCCTTTAACCCCTATATGAACAAGTATTCAAACTTCAAACAACAAATGAATGCATACACATCTGAAGCATGCAGAAGTGCATTTTTTCATCCATCAATTTTTTTGAAGATTCTTGTGTTAGTTCTTTAACATTTGTATAGTATATATTTTTCAGACTTTGTTTTGCAAATATAATATAATTCAAAGGGTACAGATAGATTTGACCTCAAAAAGTAGATTTATTAGTTCAAAATTTGTCCCTTCTAAAATGTCTTTAATAAAAATATTTTTTTTTTTTCAAAAAAAACTATTATTAGAACTGAACATTTTGAATTTAGAGGAAATTTTTTAGTAAAATATCACAAATATTCAATCTACAATAAATTTTAGAAGGAATTTTCATTTTGGGGCTTCAAATATTACTGAAAAACATTTCTTTGTGTACTAGTTGATTTAATCATATGGGTACAATCTATGGATTATATTTTACAACCATTGTTGAAGAGTCATCATTAAATTCTTCTTCTAAGTTGCATCTAATAATACATCTTCACAAGTTTGGAAATTTGGACTACCTCTCTAGTCTTTTAAATAAGGATTAAGCACTTGACATTCAAATTTTAAATAAAAAATGAATGCATACACGTCCTAATTACACAAAAATGTAAATCCTTAACTCCAAGATTCCGGAGGGTGTTTTGAAAGAGGAAAATTTCAAAACTACCAATAAATTATACATTGTCCAAAATAAAATTTCATTTCTAATTCCAACCATTCAAAAGTATATTAAACAAGTAAGGCAATTTGTGGAAAATATTTCAGCCCATTCGACCACATGGATTGAAAGATTATAGCATTTGAAGTGAGAAAAAACCCTTTTTTGCATTGATTTCCTAAGAAATAGGGTTAGCACACTTCAAGCCCTCTCGGAATTATTTTTTTTGCTTTATACAAAAAAGCAGATTTTAACCATTCATAAATGTATAATATTAGATTCACTTATAATTTAAAAAAATAAAAGAATCTAGCTTGCACTAAATCACCCAACAATGCTAGCACATGAGTGCAGAGACATGAGCCTACGAGCCTTGAACCTACAACTATTTGAAAGTATTTAAAATAGATACACTATAACATAGACACCTATAATCAGAAAAAGTATCTATAATATAGATTCATAGGTTCATGGAATCATAGATTCTAGGCTTACATACTTGCACTCCTTGGATTTTTGGGATTAATCCCTAAATGCCCAAGGCCTTTTTTGAGCTCCTTGAAATTTACTTATAGCTAAACAAAAAGATCAATTTTTGATTAGTTGTTATAACGTTTTCTATAATTGTACCTTACATATTCAAACTAAATATGTTATTAATCATATATAAAAAACAAACAAAACAATACTCGTATTACTTATAGATTGAAAGATTATAAAGTTTGACCAAGAGGATGTTAAAACTATAAAATTGATTTGAAGTCTTTCAATCCATTTTTATCTTAGCAATCTAGATTTGCGTTTATGAAAAGAAGACGAGGCTAAAAGACATATTAACATGTATAACCATAATCAATTTATGGCTTCTCAAAATCTACTCTACATTTTATAAATTTTTTTTCAAGATCCAATGTGATTGAGGAATTGAGGCTTAGCTCCATGAGCCTCTAGTACATAAAATCCAAAATTTGGATTGGACACCCTTGCACAAATTTTTCAATAGCAAAATCGTAAATAATTTATTTCAAAAATAGATTTATAATGTTTAAAATAATCTTTATTAGGTGTTCAACTAAATAATAAGCTGCCAAAAATAATAATTTGATCAAAAAAGTTGTTGCCTTGATGTTCGGTTAAAACCAAAATATAGTGCCTTAGATATTTGAGGGTTAACTCTAAACCTCCAAAGAACCAAATGTTCAAATTTCAAGCAATGGATGAATGCATGTACATCATAAGCATGCAAAAGTTATTAGATGAAATTTAGCTAACCTACAAGGTTGTGAGTTACCATGAGTTTCTAGAATGTGGGAATACTACCACAACAACAAGCTGATGTAGCAAAGTGATTACCACATTAGATAATTATATATATATATATATATATATATATATTAATTATATATATATATATATATTATTATATATATAATTATATATATTATATTTTTTTTTCCTTCTTCTTCTTCATATTATTTTATTATTTTTATTTTTAATATTAATATTATTTTATTATTATTATTTATTATGACCAACATTGGTTGGTTCACAACACTAGAAACGGGCTTGAAACAACCTTCTAATGCCTCCAAAAAACATCTAATGGAATTTTTGCATCCATCAATTTTTTTGACGATTCTTATGTTAGATCTTTAACATTTATATGGTACAATTTTTATAGACTTTGTTTTTCAAATATTCTGTAATTCAAAGGATACTTGTAGGTTTGGCCTCAAAAAATAATTTTTTTACTTTAAAAATTGACCCTTTTGAAATGGCATTGGTAAAAAAATAAATTTCAAAATTTCAAAGTTTCCTATGATTGGTACTTAATATTTTACATTTAAATGAAAAACATTCTTGTAAAAATCACAAATATTCAATTTATAATCAATTCTAGAAAGAATTTTCATTATTTGGATTCAAATGTTATTGAAAAATATTGGTTTGTATACTAGTTGATCTAGCTATATAGATACAATCTATAGATCATACTTTACAACTATTGTTTGAGAATCATCATTGAATACTTTTTCTAAGTTGCATTTAATAATACATCTTTACAATTTGAAAAATTTGGACCACCACTTTTAGTCTTTTAGGGGTTAAGCACTAGACATTCAAATGTTGAGCAGCACATGAACACAAACACATCCTAAGCACACAAAAAAAAGATTCTTCATCCATTTTTTTAACCCCAAAATTTTGGAGGGTGTTTAGAAAAAGAAAAAGTTCAAAACTTTGAGTTTTTTGATGAAGTGTCCAAAATTCAAAGAATACTAAGATGTCTAACCTTGAAAATACAATTTTTTCAATTCAGAAATTGACCCTTCTAAAATGACATGAATTAAAAGATAAAATAAAAATCTTCAAAAATTAATATGATTAAAACTTAACATTTTTTAAACTTAAAGGAAAACATTATTGTGAAAATCACAAATATTCAATGTACACTAAATTTTAGAAGGAATTTTCAGTTTTTGGTGAAATTAAGAAGTACTTGTACTATTTTGTGTAATTTGATGTGCACCGGTCATTTCAAATGCAAGCATAACTTGTGGGGTATAGAGTCAATGTATTTGAAATTAATATAAGAAAAGTGTTTATATAATTTCAAATGTATTCCATATATATTTTGTAGAGATTTATTTTTCTTAGTTTTTTTTTAGTACTATAGATTGGAGTATCCAAAACAATGACTTTCACTCAGAAACAAAGAAAGGCTCCTTTAGATTACATCTATTTGTTGAGGGATTACTAAAAGAAGTAATAATTTCCTTGCCTTCCACATAGGTGCAAAGAAGACTCTTACACGTGCATTTCTAAACATTCAAAAAGATGTTTCTATAAATTCATTAGATGAATCTCATCTCTATAAAGTTTTTAAGGAAACAACCTATTTTCTTCTTCTTTTTTGAACATTTTCACTATTTTTTAACAATTTAAACATCAAAGCATCTTTTGGGGTGAAATTTTCCATCCATGTATTTTGTGCATAACTTTGGGGAATTTTTTTTATTATTGTTTTGAAAACAGGATACTTATAATATTCTTCTAAATATCCATATAATTTTAAAAATATTTTTTTTCAAGAAGTCATAGTGCTACAAGTACTAATTTAAAAAAATGGTCGAATGCAACCAAATGAACAAGTGTTTTGTGCTTTCACCTTTTTTGACAAATCATATAGATATGATCTATGAATCATATTTTTCAGCTATTGTTTACAGCTATCCAGCCCTAGATTCAATTTTTCAGTCAATTTCGATTCGAAGCTTTTCACAGTTGCGTCGGTTGGCAAAATGAAGAAGGGATCTTCACTGCTGGAGGTTTAGCCTTGCTGATTAACACGGCGTATTCTCCCTATCGAGGTGTCTTCAGCAACAATTACATAAAATCAATTCTAAAATGACCTCTTTTCTTTTTGTGAAAATAAAACCTTAATGCAAAAGACAAAATTTGAATAGGAGGTTCCATGCTCATATAAAAATTGATCTCTTCCAAAGGGTACCTTCATACTTGTTGAGATAATTGCAACATGATAGCTATAATGAGATTTAAAAAAAATTGCTTTTTCTTGATCAAGAATTTCAAATCAGACAAAGATTGTGTCACCACAGTACAAAAACAATTGCTATAACTTGTACAATCCAAACAATTTGCCTCACCAACAATATTGAAAATATTGAAAACCAAATAAAGCTGATCATACTTGGCATTGAAGATTATAGGCAGAAGAAGGTATATGAAGAAACAGCTCTTGAATTTCAGACTCCTCAATGATTTTAAGTAGATGCATGATGTGCTTGCTAAGGCACCACCCTTGAGCAAAACGTTTCAAAGATTACAGCTACAGCAGACAATGAATTTGGGTGGACCAATGGTAGTCAAGTCCTTATAGACACAGCTTGAAGGTATTACCCAAGAACATGTGAGTGCTATCCTCAAGGGAACAAACACAATATTACACAAAATTCAGAATAAAATTGCAGTATATTCTAAAGTCTAAAACTTCAACTACAATGGTCACTTAGCATACTTAGAATCAATGGCTAAAGACTTGACCTACTGCTGCACTGCCATTAACCTAGTCCACAACCGCCCCTCACCACATACGCTGTAAAGTAGGATAACAAACAAAACACAACCTCCACGAGTTGCAAAACTCAATGCAATCATACACAACCAAGAACATCTAAAACCAAAGTAATAACCAAATATATAAAGCTCTATACATCTTCCCAAAGTCACACTCTCTACATATGTTAAAATGCTTTGGGTGGAGCTAAGAGTTGGTGTACTCACTTACAGGTGGTAGACGGAAGAGATTGGCTGTGGTGACGAGATGCCGGATATGCTGCACAGGGTTGACCAATGTGCGGCAGCAAGCGAAGGGACTGATGCTGGCAACGCGTGATGACGGGCTCCCCAGGAAATTACAGTAGAATTTGTGACATTCTGCTGCTGACTTCATAGTGTAAATTTTGTAGCACTTCTTGGGGAGATAATTCACATCTGTGTGTATCTGAAACAAAATTTGTAATCGTTTGATAAAGGCTTAAAACAACTCCCTTCAATATCAAGGTCATGTTTTGTCCTACATTTATCCCAAAAACATTCAGAAGTCTCATGATGTACGGACTAATTCAAATGCCGAGTGACTCTATATTGTAGGCTCCTTCCTGTATTCTTTAAGTACTACAGGGACACTGGTTGGAGGGACCTGCAAAATCATAACATTCAATGATTAATCAGATATTTATCATCCATATCCAACATTCTACGAAGTAAAAGTAAGCTTCGTTTCGAGGAATGAAATCTGGACCAAAATGATTATTACAAAGCATTGCTATCTTCCAGATCAGTCAACATAACCTGCACATCAGACTGCCAAACTGAAGCTACCAATCACAAATCACCAATCGCCAAAATTCCCAATTGAATAGTTCATAAATCAACAATTCAAACAGAAAGTTAAACATGTTCTCACCATGCCAAGCTCTGTGATGATCATCGAGACGTAGTCTGCAGAGGTCGCATCATATCTGAATCCAAAACAAATCAAAACTTCAATTATTTGCCCACCTCTTTTGCCCTCGTAAAAATCATCTCTACAAGAGAGGAAAATCCATGAATAAGCACAACATTGCCAACTCTGATTTTTAGTCACCGCATGCTTGACAATCTCTTTATCTGCAAAGACGATCTTTTCTAGCAAGAACATGTCAATTTTTGCAACCAGATTTGCTTTAGCTTCGGCTTCAGGAAGAGTTGGAGCGAGCTTTGCAATTCTTGCTTTCAGAAAGCGAATTGTGTTACCCATGCTTATTGAAAGGAGCCTGCAGGTGAAATATTTAATCAATACATGAAAAGACAATTTAACACCAAACATTTAAGACAGGAATAATTAGGCTTCAAAACTGCATCTATCAAGTAAGGTATGTTTGCTCCTCATCCTGAACTCTGAATATTAAAATACAATAACTGACCATGTCAGCGAGCGTCTGATGTTTTGACCTTAAAAGCAAATGGAACAGAGAGTTCACCCTTGCTTGCAAGTAATAAGAAAATTGACGTTATTGTTGGTCTTTGTCACTAGGTCACGAACCAAGGTCTTCTCCGTGGGATTTCATAATCTATTATCATACTTCGAAAAGCCATCAGCATAGCCACACAATGCACGTTTCCTCCCATTATGTCCCCGTAAAAGTACTGCAGACCAAGCTGCAGCCCCGAACGGAATATTAGTCGAAACAAAGTCCAATGATTAACAAATCAAACATAGAAGAGCATATCCCTTAAATTAGATTCAGAGTAACCGAAAAACAAAAGGAAGAATGTGTATATTGTAATGCCCGGCAGCGGACTAAATGGACGGCAATAGACTTAACATTTGAGCAAGAGCGATTTATAAACTCTAAGTGAAGAACTCACCAGGGGAATAGTACATGACTTGATGGAAGCAAGAAGCTTCAAAAAGGGAGGGCATGATAGCAAAGCTTGCAGCGTGGCATTGGCGAAACACGAGTTGCCAGTATTGATCAGATCCCTTGGCTGGAGTCTAACTGCGCCATTGGATATTGGCTTCCCTAATCAATTGCTAAAATGTCCATCGAAAAGCCGATATGCAATGTATAGTACATCCTGCTGTTTTTATTTAAAATGACACATGAAAAATGTCAACCACAATCTTGTAAAACAATACCGGTAGTGTGGGTGCTAATTTAGCAATTTCAAACATGTCAGCAACTCCAATTTGAGATAGTGCCCTTGTTATTCCTTATAATAGTCCTGGCCGACAACTGCACCTTGCTTTTGCAGACTACTTGTAGATGCAGACACCGAGACCGGTAAAGCAAACCAAACAGCGATGTTGGAAACAGGCACATGACATTCTATCTACTACGGCCACCATTCTGTTTTACCTTGAACCTGGAGAAAATTTTGTACACTGTACTCGCACGCTAAGAGCCTCGTATAATATCACACCTTCCCTTTTGCAATGCATCAATTCCCCCAAAAAGATGTACTCGTAGGTTCTCCACACCACCACAAGCTGCGACCAAAAACGTTCGGCATGGAACTATTTACGGTCATTAGGGTAGGGAGCCCTATGATTGCGCAATTAACTTTAAAACTCTATACCTGATGGAGAACATGGAAAATTTTAAAAACTGATAGAAATCCACCAAGGTGTAAAAGCCTTTTTCACATTGCAACTTACAAAATTAGATTTTGACACTCCATTTGCTCAAAAATTGAAAATGAATGTAACATGGTGATTGTAATTCAAACTAGACAATGTCTCTCATCATTGCGCATCCTGTTGCACATTGGACCCAATCACTGCGCACTATCATTGCCCTTTCATGGCATAGTGAATTCATCAAGAAATTCCTAAACTAGTGAGTCCTTGCAATACTAACTTAGTTCTTGTACTCAATTGGGAGCTTCAATGGTGATTAGTGACTGAAAAATGGTCTACCAATGGACTAACAAAAGTCTTTTTTTTCTTCAAGTCCAAGAACATAGCCGGAGGAGGAACCGTCATCAATGCTTTGTCATGCTTTTTTAAAATCTTAGCCTTCTTTTCAACTCTAGCCTTCTTTGTAGTAGCAAAGGCCCTTTTCCTTTTTCTCTCTTCTTTCTTCAATTCCTTCAACCTCTTCTTCTCGGCATCATTCCGCTCCTTTTGCTCAGCGTTTGCTCTAAATTCCACAGATGTAATGCAAGCTCGTTCTGCAATTTTACGTGCTACATTTGGTTTCCGGCGTGGCAATTTGTACCTTGGAATGTCAAGGATATTAGACAATCTAAGACCTGCAAATAACCAATGCAAATTCAACTTGTCAATCCTACTTACAAATGCATTATATTTGGTGAAAAAAGCTCACAAATCAAAATGACCATACAAAGAATGATTAAACATAAGCCTTGCAAATATTCAATGCAATTTCAACTTGCCAATTCAACTTATAAATTAATTATAATTGGTGAAAAAAAACTCACATATGAAAAAAAAATCCAATGAACAATACACCAATCACCACTTTTATGAAATTTACTCACTTTGCATACTTGAAGTAGCCTTCTGAGGTGGAGTATGAACAAGCTTTGTAGACTCACTCTCCAAAACATCACTTTGCTTTTGCTTTGATATTCTTGTCCCAAAATCTTGCTCGTCCTTTTCCTTCATGTCTTTTGAACCTAAAAAAATTCAACATGAAGTCACATGAGCAAGAACATCAAAAGTACAAGTGATGCAATCAAAAGGAAAAACCATTCAAACTCATGTAAGAACCATTCAAATTAATGAGGATTGATGTAACACATAGCTTGTAAATATACCTGTTTGTGTTTGTTTTTCAGCATCAAACAAATCTTGGAGATCTTGTTGGATAATTGTCCTTAACCGTGAAGCTTCACAAGGATAAAACCAATCACTCAAATCTAAATCCAATTCACTTGACGTCCATGAATTTGCATCAGCAATGAACTGCTTGATGTAGTAAAGAAGGAATACTCCACAGTCAAAGTTGTTTTCTTGTAATGGGACCTAATTACAAATCAATAGAACACAATTAGCATAATTTATATAATCAAGTTAAGATTTAGGTTTAACACAAGTTAAACACAATTAAGGAGCATGAACAAACAAACAAAAGTTAAGGTTGTTAAGCACTACAAGTGCTTTTCAATGAGCCAATGGTAATTTAATTTGTATGTACTAAAATATATACCTGCATTCTTTTATAGGGAATGTTGTGAATTGTTAATTCTCAAGTAGTATCGATGATCTTATATTCATCGTACACTCTAGTAACAATTGAATTGTTCCATTCCTCAATTAAGAACCTGAAAATTGTAATCCATGGTACTCACTCATAAAAAATTTGAGTATAATTTACTTAAATGAAGATCATTCATCAACATTTGAAGGAATTTAAACATGCAATTAATTGGATAATGAAATAAATATATATGATAGTAGTTACTAACCTTTTTAAGTGCATGCAAATCTCTTCAGTGTCATGGCCGTCAATTACAGAGTCCATATGAATAATACATCTTTTGTTTTCACCAGGGGAGCAAATAATTGCTAGGCTCCAGTGTAACCTGCAATCCACCACCCAATGACTCAAAATAAGTTCAAACTTAATATATATATTTTATAACATCAATAATTTTAAAATTAAAATTAAATAGAAGATATGAAATAATCACCTTTTGTGAATAGGGACAAAGATGTAATCTTTTGTGAATAACTCAGCTCCCCTTGTCCAACTCAAAAAACTTGCTCCTCCAGTGCCAAAATCTTCACTTACTTTTGTATAAAAGAAACTATTGCAAAAATGCAATCTTTTATTTTTTTTTAATAGAAAAGATTTATCCTCTTGAATGCGCTTGATGTAGAAGTCTACAATTGTATCATTTAAAAACTGTCCAGGGTTCAATCTTTTGAGATCAGATGCCAAAACCTCCACACAATGTGCATCATCTCTGCTTCATGTACAAACAATAGAATTAGGATCATTACACAAAACTACATGGTGTGAAAAGTTTCAATAGAGAGTAAAACAAGAAAAAAATAATCACCTTGAAGGATATACAAGTGTTGCTTGGATTCCAAGACCATGGGAGCTTTCTTCATTACAAATAGTAGATTCCAATGTCTCTAATTGATATACATCATCCCTGGTAAAAAAAATTCAATTAGTAATATCATTTATATAAAACCAATAATCAATAAGCATCATTAAGTCTTGTAAAAGAAAGATAGTTACCTTATAGCATCATTCTCTTCAGATGAAGTCTCATCATCCAATTCTTCAAATAATGTACTTGGACCATGTTCATTATCCATGGCTTTTGGATTTAGAGGATATATGCCTGTCTTTGCAAAGCCTGCTTGAATGTTACTCACACTTAGTGCTTGATGAAGGGCTTGTGAAGCCAATGTTGCAAGAGATTTTCTGCTGAAATCTCCGTTAGACCATGTTGGATTGGCAGCTGTCAACAAATAGAAGAACACAATTAATTACTTATGTAGAAGTCAAAAGTACACAAGTAAGTAATTTCTATTAAAATAGTAAGAGATGCATGTAGTTCTCACCTATGAATTTTTCTCGCATAATTCCAAAGTTGCTTTTAAATGATTTAAAAACTGCAACATCCAAAGGTTGCAACTTGTGGGTAGTATGAGGCGGTAAAATTGCAATATCTATTCCAAAAGTTGCAGCTTTAGTAACCACTGCAAGAGTCATGTGTGTCTTGTGACCATCTACAATAAGTAGGTGTTTCTTCTCCAAAGACACTCCTCCCGGAACATGCTCTTTAAAATGACTCAACCAATCGAGAAAAATCTCTTCTGTTATCCACCCATGCTCTGACATTGCCATTCTAGCATGTGTCTCACAGTCCTCAACATAGTCAACTTTCTTCCTTTCTCCTGTGAAGATGTATAGATTAGGTAGAGAATATCCCAAAGCATTTGAGCAAGCCATGATCGTCATCCATTTTCTACTTCCAGATCCGACATTCATGACACTTTTGCTTCCTCGTACTCCAATAACCTTCATATTTCCATTCTTGGTCGAGGCAGATATGCCAGATTCATCTGCATTCCAAATTCTAGAAGGTGGATACCCTCCACTTTGGTATACATCTGATAAGAACTGGTAAAACTTATCACATGCCTCTTTAGAAAGTCCCCTTGTCCTTTCAAGGTCTAGACTTTCAGGTCTTCGCAATCCTATTTTAGGATGCCGCTTACAGAAAAACCTCCACCAGTGCTTTCCAAGAAGACCGTTTCGAAATGGTGTCGACCTGTCCTTACAGATTTGTTGAACTTTGCATTTTAGTAAAGTGAGAGACACGCAATGGGCCACCTTTTGACGTGTTTCACACCAAGAGACAAGGGCAATCTCTTCCTCTGGAGTGAGAACAGTCGGAGGTCCACTTTTCTTAGAAGATACTTTCCGTGTTTTCCACGCTCTAATTGATGACTCTGGAATGTTGTAGTATCTGGCAGCTTCCCTAAGTTTACGTCTCCCTTGAGCAATATCCTCCAATGCCTTTCTCATAACATCTTCTGTCCATTTTCCTCTACAACCTTGAACTTTCTTTGTTTTTTCCAAAATTGGAATTGGAATTGGAATTGGTTCTGGATTTCTCTTCCGAGTGATTCCCCATTTTGGAAGAGAAGAGATTCTATGTGGAAACCTCATCACTCTTCCATCCCTGCTCAAGAATGAATATCTTAAAATAAATCCCCCAGCATTGCAACCATATGTGTAAATCAAAATTTGCTAAATGTGTAAATCAAAACTTGTACCGACCTTGTATCAACCAGTGATCGCACAATACCGCCCACCTAGCTGCAGCTGCACTTGTAGCTTCAAGAAATCAATCAATCCGATCAGGCACCATGCACAAGATCAAGTCTATCAGAAATTAAACCAATCAACGAATCAATTCAGAGATCAATTAGAAGTCGATCAACTAGCTTCAAACAAAATCCTAGCCAAAAATTCAACTGAAATTGTTGTAGTGCTGCTTGCCTTGTACCAGCTTCTTTGGCATTGAAGTACTTTACACAACTCCAATCCTTCATTAACTGCAAAAAAATGGAAATTTCAATCAATTTAACATGACACATTCAAGAATTGAAGATTGCGTACACCTCAAATTCGTTGAATTCACAAGCCAAACCTTGTCAAGACGCTGACCAGTCTTCTTTGAAACATGTTCGTAATCATGAAGCCTAAAACCTGAAAACCATACCTATATTGAAATCATACAAATAGTAGTGCAGAAGCTTTACGCAGTTGTGCAAAAACATCAACAAGCAAGCACAACTTTAAGCAAACAAAGCATAAGTTAAGCACACATGAGTTAGAACAATTTAAGCAGATCAATACAAGTTAGGCACAATTAAGCACAATTTTAACAAGCAAGCACAACTTAATTAAGCAAATAAACACAACTAGATAAGAACAATGATAAACATACAATTCAAATATTGCTGACTTAAAATCAAAGCCAAGAAGCAACAGAGGGCAACAAAGAATGCAGAACAAACAATAAGAAGGCAAAATGCGGAGGAGCCTACTGCATAAAAATGGAGGCGCAAAGTAGCTATTGCTGCACTGATTTGCAAACAAAAACAAACTTAATTAGCATACACTAAGCAATGTACTCTAATGGTGAACAAGTTAAGCACCAACAATGTGAGAGAGTTTACTTTGAACGACGTGAGGTCTGCCGATGGTTTGGTGATGGCGAAGGTCTGGCGATGGCAAAGCAATGTGAGAGAGTTGTTAATTTGAACAATACGAGGTCCAGCAATGGCAGAGGTCCGATGATGGCAGAGGTCTGGCGATGGCGGAGGGAGAGAAAACTTGAATGTCTGGCGATGGCGGGAGAGAGAGAAAACATGAGCAAATGCGATCGAACACAACTAAAGTGCGATGAGTAGTCTCGAGGTTCTGCAAAATCTCATCATCTATTAGAGTCATAGATATTAGGTATAAAATGTATGTGATTGGTACATTTGGACCAATTTTCAGGCTTTCATGTAGATCGAACGCAGTAATAGGGCACCAATTGCGCAGTAATACCAGACCCTGCAATGATAGGGCTCCCTACCCTATGTATCCTTTTTAATAATTTTATCTCAAGCATTGACAGGATGAAAGCCCGCTCAAATTTGAAAATAGACCAAAGCCTTTAGGAAGGTTAAAACACGCCATGTTCTAATAGTGGCTATTTTTTGAAACCAAATAATTATTCTATGTTGGCTTATGCAAGTGCAGTAATTATACAAATATGATAAGGTCAATTATTGATTGCCAAGTGTTTGGACATTATATTATTATGAATTGTGGAATAATTAGATAGTTATAGATTTCCATTCCCAACAAGTAGACTTCTATTGAAAGTGTCTCCAAAAGTGCAATTAAATTGTCCCCACATTTAACTATGATTGATAAATTGATGATTTCTTAGATTTATGTTTTAAAACCAAGGTACATGACAATTTCAGTTGCTTAGGAAGTTCTACTTAGAAAATTTATAATAATAAATTACATAGTTTATCTTAAAAAATCAATTTTATTTTTTTGAAAATTCTTGATTTTCAATTGCTAATACCAGAAAAAAATTTCTTTTGTAGAAAAAGGCGTCTCCAACTATGTTGAATTTCTTATTTTGACGGTTTTGGATGTATTTACTTTAATATTGTAGATTAAGTTCTTAAATCATCTTCACTAGATGGACAATAATGTATAAAATATCAATGTTGCTAAACATGTATTAGAGAACCACTTCTATTTTTTTCTCATTATCTTTTATTAATATCTATCATGGGCCGTTAACAAATTTTATTATTTTTTGTGCAGTTTGTAGGGATCGTAGTGGAATCAAATCCCAATACTGCAACCAAGGCTTGCTTGGTCAAAAAAAGGAGTGTAGCCTTCCACAACCTCATCTATATTTTTATTACTTTTGCATAAAGGTAATTACACCCAAAAGCATCTTAATAAGCAATTGAAAATGATTTCCATTATCATATTGTAAATGTTTTTGTGGGGCTTATTGTTGGTCAAAAAGAATTTTAGATTCTCTTAAAATTCATTTTTGGGCATCATATGAATAAATTATGAGTTTTCAAAGTACTGAAAATAGGTATTTTTAAAACTGACCCTAGACTCTCATGAACAAAGGGAGCGTATTTTAAGCAAAAATATGTAGGGGTTAATTTTAGAAATGATTTCAAAATTAAGTGTTGTTACCTTACTAATAAAATCACTCAAGCATCAAACCTTACTTCAAGTTTATGGAGGAACTTGTTGTACTTGTTCATTTTGGAATTTAATATTTTTTTGGACTATGATAGGCCTAATTGCACTCGCATGGTTGTATTTGTTTGACAAAAAAGCTCGCACACGGAACATATGACAAAATGTGGTTAAGCAAAACTAGTCTTTCATCTTTTTTTTCGTATGGAAATGCATTGACAATTCTTACATTGCTTGGATTTATTGGTCAATGATCATATTCTCATAATGTTGAATGGGCACCTATTTTATATTTGAGCTTTCATATTGTAGTAATTTTCTAAGAATTTAGGTCTAAAATGTGCATGCTTTTTGCATATCTTTATGTATGTGGGTGATAGCAAGTTCATTTTGAATTTAGATTGAGTACATCATCTTTAATTTTGTGATTTTTTTCACCACTTGTATCTCATTCACTTACTATTTGTGGGTGTTTTCATTGAAAAGTACAAAATGCTTGGTCCTAATTTGCTTGCTTTGGTTTGTTTTTTTCTAACATATTTGTATATATTTGTAGTAAGAAGAAAAAATCAATAACATTTTTTCTTTTCATATGTGGATGTCATTATGAAGTAAAATTAGCATGATTGTATTTTAATATTTTGCCAAATGTATCATTGTATTTACAATTAAATTATAGGTTGGATTGCTCAGTTTGGTTGCCAAAATCCATGACCAAATTAATCAAGTGTATTTCATCAAGTCTAGCCCACAAATACCATTTTTCAAATCAATTAGCATTAATGCCAATATTTTATTTGATTGCATTTAGTTATTATTTTTATTTAAGCTTTTGTTTCTTATATAAACATTTTTCTTTTCTTCTTTTGTTAACTTGTGATTTATCTCTGGCTTGTAACTAAAGTAGTTTTTGACCTATCCAACCACATCAAATATTGACGTATAATCTAATACTCCAAACACACATTCAAGTATATTGATGCTACAAGGCATTTCAACCAAAGCAACAAACTATCTTTAAAGTCTTAATTTATTGGTTTCTTTAAATTTTAAAAATTGCACTCAATTATTGAATGATACTAGCAACACCTAGAATCTTAGTTTGATTGTAATCCTTTCTTACAATACCATTGTATTCACCAATGAAACATGTAACAAATAAAAAATTCTTTTTTAGGATTTTGAAACTTAATTTGATATTGTAAAGGCAATAGTCGCATGCTTCTGCATCCATGAAAGATAAGACATGTCTCCCAATGGCCTTGGATACTTCCAATGCACGTACATGAACATCATTCCCATGAGAATAGAAATACAACCTACTACAATGTATGCTAAACCCAAAAAGTCATTTTTGCCACCAATCCAACTTGCAGTTGATATAATAAGCTTTTTGCTCCCATTAAAGCCATATGTGTTGTATAAGTTATTTATATTAACAGTCAATTTTGTACCAGGTTGCAAGTTTGTTTCAATTCGGCCATAAATCTTTCGAAATGTTGGGAGTGCAGCAATGCGCATCCACACCATCAAGTTTTCGTTTTTATTCAATGGCAAACTCTCATTTAACCAACCTCCTCCAATCTGTGAGGCATTGGCATTGTTTGTTCTATTGTTGTTGACAAAATTTGATGGAAATACAGTGTTGTTAAATCTCTCATCTCGGTCACTCTTCCACGAGATGGTTGTTTGGTTGACAAAGACGGTACCCTGTTCACTAAAAAATCCGTTGGTGGAGAATTCAAAAGTGTCGTTGAAGAGACTCCATGCAATTAAACCACAAGGAATAATGATTTGCCCATTCACTATATCTTCAGGTTTGCAATTTTTGAGCTCTGAGCTCGAGGTAGAGAGACCTCGGAGTTGCCGTTCGCTCTTGCTCTTTACATATCTTCGATGGTTTTGAAAATAGTTTCCAAGTTGATAATAAACATAGATGGGTTGCTTCATAAATTTCACCACATCCATAGTAATTGTGCAGTTTTTTCGCTTGCCATATGCTTGCATGAATGCAGACTTTTCCTCTTTTGTTATCAATGGACTACGTGGTGTTGCATGTTTCATGATACAAAAGGTATCGTACCTATTGACTAGTTCAACGACCGACAATGAAGCAAGTAATGTGTAGATTCCAATCAAAATGCAAATCACACCTAGTAAGACAAAAAGAACCACATTGCATTTTGGAGTTAGCAAAGGTTTGCAAGATTCAAGCTCTTGTTGGGAAAATTTTGTATATTTAGGTTGTCTTGATTCCTTCTTTGATTGTATATTGTACAAACTTCTAAAAAATCCACTACTTCTAGTGTCCATGGTTGATGAGAATATGCTCTATAAAAGTTTACTTGCCACAACTAAACATTGCTTTTCTATTACAAAAAAGTCTACATATTTGGCTAACATTGGAATGAAATTTGTTACTATGACTCTATGAGCGCTTGAAAAAAAACAAATGACAATCCCAAAATATGAAACACCATCTCAATAGCATTTCAAGTACTATTTTTTTTCAATTCATTTTCTAAGATGACTTTTAGGTCAAGACTAGTTTAGCTAGTTTCCTAGTTGTAATGACATTCTTTTCTATACTAACAAATATAGGATTCAATATTGAGGTGCATGACATAAAATTATAGAATAAAAAAAACCCGCAACTAAAGCGTTGTAATTGAAGCCACAACTCCTTGAAAATAAATGAAGCCATGATTTTCTTAAACTTTCTTTGAAGATAGTGAATTAGCTTTATAAGAATATAATTTTTATTTCAGTTGGTGCCCGGGAGCAAAAGTTATGCCATGCTTAGCCCAAAAAGCAGCTCGAGGGGCAGTCCAAAAAAATTCACAAAAATTTAATCTTTTTAAATTGTTATTAAATTTTTTTCTCAAATATTTCATTTTTGTCTACAATTGAAGCTTTGAATCATTCTATTGGGACTAATAATAAGAAAGTTATGGACAATCTTGTTTTCCAAGCAATTTAGGCATCTTCTTGAAAAAAACTTGTTTTTTTCACTTTTAAATGCAAATATCTTGCAATCTACGTTGTCAAAGTTTTTGAAATTTCTTCTATACATTCTATACTAGTCTAATACATGATTTCATTGTTAGATATGCAAAAGAAAACAATTTTTAAAGTTTTTTGCTTTTTGCAATAGAAATAGCAATTTTTAGTAGTCTTTGATGGAAAAAAGGCCTTAGGACTTTAAGGATTAAACTATAATTATATTCTTAAAGTGCAATTTACATGTTTTGAATCTAAGTGTGAAGTTTAAATTTCAATTCATTTTGGTTATTGAAAGCATTAAACCTTGAAATATTAGTTTTCATATTTTAATGAGATAAAAAATTATAATTTCAAGTCTACTTTATTTCAAAAATAAACAAAAAACAAAATAATTTTTCAAATATTATTACCTTGTAAAGTTCTCATATTCATTTACATATTAAATACATTTTATGATTGCTAAATTCTTGAGTTAGGCATTGATAAAAGAACAAAACTAATTGAAATCATGCACTTATAGTTTACATTTTATCATTTCCAATTAAAATAATACATATTATACATAAATATTTCATGAATTTGATGAACCTTAAACATACAAGTTATTTTAGTTATAAAAAAAAATGTTAAAATGTTAAAAAAATTTATAAATCCATTTACCTATTTGAAAAAGTCAAATAAATCATTTTTCTTCATTACAAAAATGTTGTTTTCAAAATCAATGAATGAGTTTGAATTGAAAATATTCTACTAATAAATTATTGAATGAGAATGTATGTAACTATATTGAGAATAAAAATATATAATGTTGAATTTGAAGTTATTGCAAAGCATTCAAGAAAAATCATCAACAACAATCAACAAAGATAACAAGAAACAATTCCAATGGTTTCAATGGATAAACAAAAGTTGTAGATGTGAAATTGAGCAATTTTGAATATATTCCAAGTCTTATTGATGAAATAGTTTTTTTCATCTAAACTCTACAAGGATATTATTTGCAAAATTACCAACAAGACCTCAAAAATCAAAGTATCAATTGATATAAATTTTAATAAAGTATTTTGCATTGGAATCCATTCTTCAAAAATTGTATATATTTCAGTTAGAATAGATGGATTTATTTTGTTGTCCGCAACATCTAATGGATCCATTCGTTGTTAGGGGCTTTCAGATGGATTTATACTTTTTGAAACAAATGTGTCCATTTCAAAATCTAAAGATTATTATATTGATCCTTCTTCCAAAGAAAAACATCCCATGTGTAGTAAATTGTTGGAAATCAATTATGTTTATTTTCCAATATTATTATTTATTAGCATGTCCTCCGTATTTGTCATAGGATGTTTGGATGGATTGGTATGCCTATGAAAAATAACATGTGACAAACCTTAATCAATTGATAAAAGTATGAATTGGGAGTTAATATTTGAAGAAACATTATTACCTTCAAATAATGCTTATATTATAGCTTTTGCTATCCATTCTCTAGATGTATTTTATAAAGATGTGGAATAAGGGGCAGGTGAAGTTTTCCGTATACTAACTTTGTACTTGAAGTTCTCACATGAAAAATTCTTTTATTTTGTATTGTTGTAATAATTCACTTTATCTTTAATATTCTATAATAATTTTATTTATTTTAAATATAATTTATTAATTATTGTATACTTGATCATTTTATATTTTATGATTATATGAAGTTTTTATATGATTTGATAAATTGTACTATTGAAGTCTTAATAATATTTTTGAAAATAAATAAATGATCTTTTGTAGACTTTTATAGAATAAAGAATATATACTTAAAATCCATTCATAAATGATGGATTTAAAAAAAACTACTTTTAGATGATGCAATGGAATTTGTAGTTGAAGAAAAATATACTCAAATAAAAACAAAACGGGTTGAATCAGATTATTTTATTCAATCTTAAAAAAATTTATCCACATCAACTTATTACAAAGGATATATGGTAGTTGGAACTATTGAAGGTGGCTTGAAGGTGTGGAATGTGGACTCGTTACAACAGATCTCATGGTTGATTACCACAATGTACAAAAATCTCAATGTGAATGTCAATTATTTGTTTGAGTTTTCACAATGATGGTAGCCTTATAGCAGTGGCGGTCTCATTAAGGCTCTCTTTAAAAACATTTCATACCAATGGAAACGCTAAAGGCTTAATCGACAAGATGCATTTGTATAAAACATCAAATTGGAAATGTATACATGGTTTGAATTTAAGTTCATATTTGGAATTATGTGACTTTTTGAAATCAAACAATATAACACCTCCTAAAAAATATTTACAAATATATTTTATAATTTTCTATTGGTATTTACAAGTGATGGTCCACAAATTCATTTTATTCCAGACTTTATTATATCAATGAATGAAGATTTTTTCAAACAAAATATATATTAAACAATGTGCAATGGATTGATTTAATTTATAATTAGATGTATGCAATTGTTAAACATTTATTTAATTATTTGAATGAAATGATAGTAATATAAATTAAAATAAATTATATCATTTAGAATAATTATAAATATCTAAATGTTTAACTATAAATTATATAAAATAGTATATTATTTTAATTTTTAAAATTCAATAAATACATTATATTGAATTTATAAAATAAAATCAATATCACAAATGCATTTTCTTAATAAAAAGAAATAATTTAAATTTCAAAATAAATATAGCATTCAATATAAATTTAAAATTAAATTAAAATTTGAATTTCTATTATTGAATATTGATATTAATTGGAATTAAATATTTATAAATAATATTTTTTTAATATTTAAATTATTGCATTTATTAAAGATGGTTTATAGAACCAAAAAAATGCAAATATGCAATTCAAAATTATCATTAATATAAATGTTATGAAAGAATTGAATAATTTTTGTTATTTCTAATCTTTGGAAAATGATAGGTTTTGAAGTTAATTCAAAAAAATCTACACAAAATCCAATTTAGAACAGTACCACAACGAGGATGCAAGTCTTAAATTATAAAAGTGATAATGTGAAAAATATAAAGACACATGCACTTCAATTAAGAAGTGAAAAAAATAATGACTTAACTTTAGAATTCAAGGAAAAATGGTCAATATACAATGTGCTAAAAATTGAAACACAAAAACAAATTAAAAAATATGACAATCACAAACACTTGTGTAGACCACCAAATGATCAAAATAGAATTGTAATTGATTTTACAAAATCTAATGATTCAAATAAATCAATTCAAATTGAAAATAATTATAAATATGTTCAAAATGATACTTCAATTAATACAATAAATAATCTTCAAAACTGGGGAAAAAAGTCAATGTTATCAAACACATACATCTCCAATTCTTTTGGATGAAATAAGGACAAAAGAATATAGTGAAGACAAAAATCTCAAACATATATACTGTGATGTTAATGAATTTGAATCAAAATTTACATCATCAAGTTGTAAATGAATAATAAATAAAGACAACAACAATATTAAAGATATAAACCAAAAGCAACCAAATAAAACAAGACATGTTTTGAATGGTGTACATAACTCCAAGGTAAACCTTTATACCTACAATTTTATTCTAAATGAATTGCAAATCTCTTCTTAATTTTTTTTATACCACAAGAATTTGATGCCTACTATAAAAGTTGAAGTCTATATTTTAAAAGTGATCTATCTTCATTATTCATGTTAGTCTTTAAAATCTAAACAATCATAAATGAATAAATGAATATCATTGATTTTAATAAAGGATTGTCACATCATGAATTTTAAAGGATGAGAATTTTGTACCATTCATTTACATGTAATTAAGGTTTTGTTTCCCTCAAAATCATGTTTTATAATTATTTTTTATAATTTTTGAAGATGGTGTACCAAAAATATTGAAAATTAAACTTTTGTCATTTTTTGGTGTCATATAATTAGTGTAAGAAAATTGATGAATGATTCAACAAACCTCAAATAAAATGAATTTATGTAGCATGATTTAATAGAGGGTAAGTACTTATATAGTTCAAAATGCAAATCAAAAAGAGATAAAGAATTTTGAAGTAGAAATCTCATCATTCAAATTTGCTTAGATTGAAATAAAAAATTCTATAATTTTACATATTTTGAAGTCTTTCTCCAAGTATAATAGTGTCTTTTCAAATTTGACTCATTTTCTATGTAAAACTTTTCAATTCATTTGTAGAAAAATATGGTAATAGTCTTTTTGAACTTGTTGAGACTTCAAGGCCCTTAACCCCTCAAAGACCAAAAGGACACAATGTGTTCTCTTCATATTTTCATTGGCAAATTCTCAATAGGGTGAAACAAATCTTGATATTTTGTAAATTAAGATCATATAGAGCAAGTTGACATACTTGTTGCATTTTCTGATTTTCAAAATTTGAATGTGTGAAATATTTAAAAAATTTATTTAGGAAATTTAGTCTAATAGAAAAAAGAAGCAACCTTAATGTTTTTCTAGTGAAAGGAATAGTATGGATGGAAAGAACCCATTTCTTAGACATTTCTAGTATTAACGCTACATAAACAAAACTGATATGGAGAGGATTTTTTCAAATTTGTATTTTTAATAATTTAAAAAATATAAGGTTCAATTTGGTGTGATTAAGAACAAAAAATAATTCTAGTAATTCTAATTATTTTGAATATGTTCCAAACAATATAATAATAATAATATCAATCAATAAATTTAAAAATTGAAGTATGTATAAATTATTTTTAATTTTGTAAAACCCAACTTAGTTAGTTTTAACTTTCTATTCTAGCTGTTTGAAAATGTGTTCAAGTTTGAGAGAGTTTTTTATTTTTCAATTAAAAAATACTACATTTGCCTTAGATTCCAACACAATTTGGGGGGGGGGGGGGGGAGGTTAAAAAATAATTGTTCATCTTTTTATAATTTGTCTTCCCCCAAAGCTGCGTTTTTGCCTATAAAATATATCATCCAAAATTATTATAATCTAAAAATCTAGTTATCAAAAAATTTCACAATTAATTTTATGCATACTAAACAAAGACTACAAGAGAAAGGGGTGTTTTAAGTGTATTTTTAAGTATAGTTCTAGAGAGAAGATACTAAGTAATTATCTTTAAGAAGGTTTTCAGTAAAAACTTACTAGAAATACATGTATTTCTAGTAAGTTTTTACTGAAAATCTCTTTAAAAGGTCATTACTTAGTATCTTATCTCTAGGAGTACACATAAAAAAACTCATTAAAAATATCCCTTTTTCTTGTAGTGAAAGTATTTTTTACTTTTTAACGTTTAAAATTAAAATTTCAAGCACATCCATGTGCCCAAAAATATCAAAGTAAATCAATTCATTATAAACCTCCATTGTCAAAAAGTTGTTGAGCTTGCAGGGATTATAAAGCTTGACAATGTTTCAAAAAAATATATAGAATTTAAATCTTTCTAAGAATATTGCTAGTATATTAGAAAATTCTTATAACTTGAAAGAAATTTTGAGTTTAAAATTAGAGGATCATAATCTTAAAAGAAATCATTTAGAAAGGATATAATTTGATTATTTTTTCCCATTGGATGTTGCGTATGCCCCATATTAAAAAAATCCAATGAAACAAGGTCTTTGATGATTTAAGATTTTAAAACCACATAATCTTATTGGAGAAGAAGATGCTATTTAAATAGTGAAATAATTAAATTATAGCTTTAAAATAAGAAGACAACAAATCCATAACTTATTTATTTATAATTAAATTTTTTTATCACTATATTATTAGTTGGATTGACTCCTATTGAAAAGTAGTGAATTTTTCATTAAATAGCAATGATGATTCCATACGTAGAAACTTGAGCCAAAGGTCTATATAATAGTATTAGATATGCATAAATCATTTTAATTGTCTATTAAGGTTTCAATATAAAAAATTTAATATATTTTTTTTTATTAAAATAATCCCACCATTGCCATCATTATTATTTTCTTCAATACATCAATAAAACTATAATTAGTGTATAATAGACTTTTTCTTCATTTAGGTGAGCAAACTATATTGAACTGATTAGTACTTTTTCATCTTACTTATGTGAGGATATCTTGTCAACCTATAGATTTCTTTGATTGCATTTCACGAAAGACACTCTTTTGCTAAGAAACTCACTGAAAAATTAATCTTCTTCTACTTCCAACTAAGGTAGCCGACCTCATTCCGACCATTTAAGCAATTACGCATATTTGAAGCACATATTTCTTGAGTGGAGAAAATTTTCCATGTACACAAATAGATTTTAGAAGGATTCCATATTTTTTTAGGATTTTATTTCTCAAAACATAATTACTGTGCATTTTTTAGTTGATGATTTTGTTTGACCTATTCTTGGCACATAGGTCTTCCCATTTCCAACCACAAGTTAATTGCAAAATCAACCAAAATTGCAGCCACTCATAATGTGCCACGATTGCATTGGGAGCTGTGCCATAATTAATCAATGTTTTTCTCCTGCTGATTGGAAAGAGAGTAACCTATATAACAAAAATAGGTCCCTGGTTGGAATGAGGTTGGCTACCTTACAATATGAGGTCATGACCAATATTACTAGTATAGAAATCTAAGTATAATTGACTACATAGATTGCAAATTGTAGAAGCGTTTGAAGTTAAGAATTCTTTTTAATTTTGAACATTACCTAATAGATTCAAAAGACTTTGGATACACCTAGTGTGAAATTTTTACTCCATACAAAGTTGAAGTTAATATCCATCACAATGAGATTGTATAAAACACTTGTACTCTAGTTTTCAAGAAAGTTGAAGGATGTGAATATTCAAAAAATATAGAAGTAACAAAAAGTGCAAAATATTGCCAACATATTTGCTACTTTGATGTGACAAGGTAACTTCTACAAATGAATTTTATATGACATTTTGCTAAAAGATGACTATTTAATTTTCAATATAAAAATCCTCATATATTTCACTTCACTAATGAATAGAATGAACAATTAAATGAACAATTGAATGAACAATTGATTTATACATATGCACACACACAGACACACATACAAATATATATTCATGTCTAAAATTTAAATTACTTTTATTTATGAAAATTTAGAGTCAATTGATATATATGGTTCCAATAGTGCTATGAAAACTTATAATTGATTCATACAATGTCAAAAAAAATAAAATTTAGAATCCCCTTTTGATTTTCAATAAAAATTTAGATGGTTTAACAATTGAAAGCATTTTCAATACATTATTCAATCAATTTTAGGTGTTGAGACCTTATTGTAGGGTACAAATGAGCTTTAAAATGCATTCAAAGTTGTGCTTTAAACTTAGTGTACAAAAATGTCCAATCAAATTTATACACACTATGAGAGATTTTCAAGATATATAAAGAATTTTCAATCTTCCTAGTTCTTTAGTATTAATGAATCAACCATGTCAAAAAACAACTTTGCTTTTCAAGTGTTATAAGTCTAAATGTGAGTAAGTTATGAAACTCTCAACTGTACAATATTGTAGTGTGCATGTTGTGGATGGTGGAAATCAAATTTGGAGTCATTTGACCGTATAGATTGAAAGATTATAATGTTCTAGTGTCGGAAAAAGATGCTGAAATTTTCCTAAAAACACATTTTGAGGTGAAATTTGATTTCTAAACCTACTCAAATTAAAAAAACTTTGAACTACAAAGTGATTCAAAACCAAAAGACAAACACTTGGGTGGGAAAAAAATTCCATTCATTTGACTTATTGCACTTGGAATTTTTTTTTTGAAATGTCAAAAAATAGTGAAAAAAGTAGCAAAAAAACACACCTATGGCTGAACCTACCTCTACTAAAATGCTTCTTAGTCAATCATACCATCCTGGACTTATATGAAAACATTACCACAAGAACTAGACTAGTATGCGCAACTTTTCCAACAAAAATGATTGAAAACAAACCCTGTCTGAAGAAGTTATAAGCCGCTGAAGTTCACTGTAATGCAAAAATATCTGGATTTTGAACTTCGAATTGTTCCCAAGCATTCAAAACAACTTGGATTGACATGAAAATTTTAACACAATAAGTAGACTTTATGGGGAAAAATATCCAACAAATTTTTATTAAAAACTAACATTTGATGAAAAAGATACATGCCCCCGAAGTTGCAGCCATCTCAATGTAGTGTGATGAACTCAAATTGAACCTGCGAACTTTGAATGGCTTTCAAAAACTCAGTACATCTTAGATAGATCTGAAAATTTTATCACAAAAAATTGACTAGTATGCTCAACTTTCTCAACAAGTTTTATTGAGTTTGGACATTGGATGCAAAAGTTACAGCACTTTGAAGTTGACTACTAGACTGCTAGACTGTGTGAGGACACTTTTGGTCCCTTTGGGCAATGAGGGGTGGATCCTAGTTGTAGTTGCATTTGAGAGAACCCTAATTCCTCGTTGCATGTGGCGGATCCCTAATTCGCAGTGGCAAGTTTTTGCAGCAATGGTGACAAAAACTCCCGAGTTCTTACGTTCGGCTTGCTCCTTGTGTAGATGACAGAAGCGTTACTGCCATCGGAGTGCAAGCCTTTGTTACATTGCATGGCCGTGTTCTGCGGCACAACTTTCAATCCGCCATTATCAATTGTAAATCCACACCATGATCCCAAATCTACAGCATGTCATCTGCACATCAATTCATCAAATCTATGGCATCCCTGCTCTAAACATGGTGGCACCAGAGCTCCTCAATCCATTGTTTTAACAGCCTCTTACAACGAGAGCAACTTCAAAACTTCAATTGCGTGCTCTCCTAGAGAGAATCCTCAACATCTCAACTATGAGACTGATTTCAGAGAAGACGGAAACGATAAAAGGTTTTGGGAGAGAAGAGATGACAAGAGTTCCTGGCAACCCAAGAATGATGAGCTCAAGAAAGCGTGCAAGAAGCTGTGCGGACAGATGCAGTGGAAGTCGGAGAAGCAGTACCAGGAAGAGGTCCGCTCTAGCTTCCGGGAGATTAGGCAATGGCAAGCCGCCCTCCATGCCTGGCACGACGAGTGTCGGAGGCATGACTTCCGAGGAGCAACGACGGACAATATTCATAAAAAGAATCATGGCTATCGTTGTGATCGAGATCATTTGAGTTTAGGTCAATCGTATAGCTCCTTCAGTGATGCGACATTTGCGAGATCGTTTCGGGAATGCTGTAAAGAGAGGCCCGTGTCGGCTCCGATTCATGAGCAAGTAATCACATCGCCAGGACGAAGAAGTCTTGTTCCTGAAGAGCATTTGCAAAGGTTAGTGAATTTTTGTTAAAATGGCAAATTTTTGGTACAATTGGAATGATTAATTGTGCAGCTAGAGAAAAGGTGAATGTCGATCTATCCTAAATTTGGCAATTGGATGGTTGTCAATTTATTGAATGTTGCGTTAGGTACTCTGAGAGTGCGGGTCCACATATTCTGAAGGGAGTTAATGGCGCGTACAAGGGAATTGTTCCTCTGCATCCCTCATCGTTGTTGAGAAACAAACAATTTAGATCAAAATCTGTGGATCAAAAGAGACCGCGATTCTACACAGGACTGAAGCGTGGGAAAGGGGAGACAGAGGATGCTGCTGCGAAGAAAACATTGAATGTTGTTCCAGTCATAATGCTACATCGAGATATAACAAAGGGCTTTTGGAACCGCAAGGTGAATCAGAAGGAGTGGGATCATGGACGCCGAGGGCGTTGCTCCCATCATTGGATTTCTGTGCTTGAGAATAATGATAAGGTCTTTCGTATGGATAGGAGGAAAGCATTGTCAACACGAGCAAGTTTGTCACCAGTTCCAAAAGGGAAGTTTGCAGTGATGACCATGCAGAAACTCAAGGTAATTTGATTGCTGGAGATGGTGTTGTAAGGTCACGTACTATTTGGCACACTTCCATAGTTTCCTTCACTACAAACTAATTTGTTTTGCTGATGGCCTGGCATCTTTGTTGCATTTAAGGTTCAAGGTGAGAGATGCCGCCCCCTTGTTGCAAGGAGTTTAGACTTGTCTCCTTCTCCGTTATCAGGTTTGAAAGCAATTGTGAATGAAGTGAGTCAATCGCAGAGTGCAAGCTTGCCCAAACAAAACAATAGTTTCAGTACACCAAGGTCCGCCAGTTCTACATGCAAGAGTGGTGAGAAACCGTCCATTGCCACTACTCCGGCACGCAAATTGAACAATCCAGAGCTGAATTCTTCCGCTTGGCTTCTGGCCAAATTGGAAGCCTTGCGAAACGAAAAATTTACGGAGCCCAAAGCTTTGCAGGTAAAGAACCAATGCACTCAATTATTCAAAGAAGTTCATCGACTATTGGTTTTGCAAACCTGTTCCACAGGACAGTAGGCATCATTTTGGAAGCACATCATTGAATCTATATAGAATGAACTTACATCATAGTTTAATCTTGTCACATTTGATTTGAACAATTACAAATTTGAAACAATAGAAGGATAACAACTCTGCTACTGAGAGATGTCAAAAAAGGGACCAAAAATCCCTTGTGTAACTGTAGTTCCCCTTGAAAGAATGAGGATTGATTTTGGTAGTTTCTTTTGCAATGCGGTCTGTTAACATCTGAATCTTTTCAACTTTGCAGATTGCAAAAGAGCATGGGATAGTGCTTGATAAAGAGGACGAAGTTGTACTAAAGAAGTTTCTTCATTAGGACCAGAGACATCGACTTGATTGTGCTCTCTATGCCATTGAACTTGAGGAAAATAAAACTCGTGAGAAGTACTTCAACCTTAGCAATATCAAGCTAGCTGAATATGCCGTAGCTGCTAGGTAAAACAACATTCAAATGCCAAGTTATTGTAAGTGAACCAGTTACGTCTGTGTATGTGCGCTTGGATTTGTAATTGGGTTACTGCCAAAGGAAGGGGATTTTGCGTAGGATGGACTATCATATTCTTGCAGTGACTTGGGCCATACTACCTGTAGTATATATGTAGAGCACAAATACTGGATATCCTTCAAAATGATTAGAACGTGACAATTATCTTCTTTTATAGAAAGCTTAAGGAGTAGCTGAGTCCCAAATCACAGGTTGCAAGAATATGAGAATGTTGCAAGAATTCGAAATCGGATCCTTTGGTAGCTTAAACCATAACTCTCAGGTTCCTTCCATTCCCACTCACTCAATGTTGTGGTGAAATCATGTTGGAATTGGATCAAATGTTGAACCTTAATTGTTAGTGGCTATACATACGGAATTTCTATGCTTCCTAATTTCAATGGAGCAATCAAAGCTCAGGAGTATGAGACCTTATGAACAATCTTATCAAAAATGGGATCTAGGGACACCAAAAATTGCCACTCACCCAAAATCAACACTCTAAAATTTTAACAATGGTTACATATTGATTAAGAGGATGAACATGACCTTAGCACTTGTTTAAGAGTTTGGTTTTAGGGTATCTACCATTTTAAGCCTCAAAACATTTGCACACTCCACTCCACATTCTGTAATTGACAATGAGTAAAAATCTTGTTTCATTTGCTATCAATAACATGTAAAAATTTGACAATTCTAATAACAATAGAAACTATGCTCAGTACTAATAATGGCGGTCTAGGTGTCCTACTCACAAACTAATGAGCGAACAAAGCTCACAAGAACTGATACATGTTGAAATTTGCTTGAAGCCTGGTGATCTCAAAATGGATGATGCATCAATATTTTCCAATGAAGTGCATGTTCGGAGCAAGGAAGCATGTACTAATATGAAAGTAAACAGCCGTTGTCATACTTGAGGACGGTCTTATTATGACACTTATGGGTCTTGAATATAAAAAACTAATACATTTAGGTCAAATTCGTATCATTAATTGTAGAATAGTTGTTACTTGTGACTTCTTCATAGTGAGAACATTGTCTTACGAGGTAAGGTACTACTTGGACCATGAAATATTTTCAACAATTCATGAATAGTTTTCAACTTTTCATACCATTTTACAATTTACAATTGGACACAACAAGCTGGGTACTAATGTGGTAGCTGCTAAAAATGTGTGGGTTTCTCTTATTTGCCACCTCTCTTTTTTATTTCAAGAATGCATAATCAAATAAGGCTGCATGAGGTCCGCATCTTGTGCACCGGTGCACTCAATCACCGAAAATGTTAAAGCCAACTAGGTAGTTTTAAACATTATGCTGCTAATTTTTGCTAAGAATTCTCAATAGGATTTTTAATGTACATATTGTACCAAGTGCCTTGTATAAGACCTTGAGCACTTTGATTTTGATAATTGACAAGCATTGTCTCTTTCTCTCTAGTCCATGGTATTTTAATATTATACTATAGGAAGAATACTCTATATTTACTCTTATCTCAAAATTCCTAATTAAAAAAAAGGCCACAAAAAGCTGAATAATCTGATAGGCAAACCATTTCTGTCATAAGATTTAACGAAGTAACCTGGAAAGGATGATAAGTCTTGTCTAGAAGGCCAAAATTTATCCAGGTTTTGAACCAATAGGTGCATTCTTCATCTTTGCAACAAGCTTGAAAGTCATCATTAGCCACTTTGGGGTCTCAATGTCCTTTTAAGGTTAAATTGTTATTTGACCCCTTAAAGACCACATGTGCAATTTTCAAACAATAGATGAATGTAGACATGTCTTAAGTCCACATAATCTTATTTTTTCATTCATCTAAATAATTGTAGATTCTTGTCTTAGTTCTCTTCATTTCTATGACAAATAATTTTTTAACTTTTTGGTGCTAATATTCTATTGTTCAAAAGGATATAAGTATGTTTGATTTCAAAAAGTATCTTTATCAATTAAAAGAATGACCCTTAAAGAACGACTTGAATTAAAATATATAACAATAATCTTGAAAAAACATCACATTCAAAACTTAGCATCTTGAACTTATAGAAAAACCACCTGTGAAGATTACAAATATTCATTTTATAATAAATCACTATAAATTTTATAAGGATTTTTAAAATTAGGTTGCAAATTTTATTGAAAAATATTGGTTAGCATAGCAGCTATTATATAACCAATGTTTTTCAATAATTTTTTTAACATGATTAAAAATAATTGTTATTTGTAAGAAAGTTAAAATTTTAAATTATATTTATATTTTAATATAGAAAAAACTACTACTATAATTTCAGTAAATCATTCAAAGACTTTTTTTTTTTTTTTTTTTAATTAATTTATTTATTTTTGACATAAACGGGTGCATTTTATTAGACATTTATGACTTAAACGTGTCCTTAACTCCTTGATTCTTTTACTCATTTTCGGACTAGAAGTTCTGTAAAGAACTAAAGATGTAATATTAATAATAATTTCAAAAAATAATTATATTTTATTTTGTAAAAGAAGTAGTAGATTTTGAATTATCAATTACATGTAAATATTTAGATTAATAATTTCTATAACCAATATTTATAAGCATATTTGAAAATTATAAACTAAACTTTTTTTCTTCTATTTATTGGCTTCCTAAAAATGGTAAATTTAGAAGATTTTATTGCACTAGATTTGTAGTTGAAAAATTAAGATCTTATTTGTTTATTATTAAATGGTTACAAAATTAAATTTGTGATATTTATTTGTGGAGGCCATTTTAAAAGTAAAAAAGTAAAATAAATCTAATGACTTTGACATACTTCCAATTTACATATTAAAGCCATGCTGAGCTATGCGTGAAGAAATTGTGCACTGATAAATTTGATATTTATTAGATTTCAATGTTTTAATATTGTATTTATATTAAATACTTTTTTAATAAAAAAGTTTTTAAAAATAAAATAGTTTCCTCTATAAAAAAATTTATATCTAACTAAACTACTAATACAAATTTATATTGATTAGATCATAAACTATGAACCACCAAAGAGTGTTGCATTATTATTACTTTTTAATATCCCCCTATTTGCACGGTACAATAAATCCCAAAAGTGTCCATTGTTTTAATGGTTCAATATCTTAAAGAACTTAAGAATTAATTTAAATACAACTTTATAATGGACTCATATTTTTATCTATACTATTAATATCAAATGTAAATATATCTAAAGATTGAATTCAACCTACTAAGTTTTCCTCATATTAGTAATCAATCCCTAAAATTCTATTTTCATGTCCTTACAAAGTCCATAAGCTAACTACCTTAGAAGGTATTTTCACTAGTGTATAGTGACCAATAGTCTCTAGATAGCCATGACCAAAAACTAATTTCCTCACCATTTCCTCACTTCCAATGGTACAAAGTGAATTTAATTGAAGGTGGATATGACATAGGTCAAACCACACTCAAAGATTACTTTGCTGAGATCTGACTCAAGTCCTTTTTGAAATTTCAAAGCTATAAATTACTTTGATGTGTTCTCTTTAATTTTATTTTTATAGATGAATAATATTGCAATGCGTCCTTTTAATAAGTTGAAAAAAAACTTCATGAACTGTAGTGAAGATCATTGTGTTACTATGTAGTGAAGATCATTTTTTTTTAATATAGCTTTGTGGTAACATATATTTCTTATTTCATTTGGTTATTGAGAATAAAAATGGAAGGAGGGAGGGAGTGGGGTACCAAGGCAAAGGGATGCGTGAATAAAATCCTTAAAAGAACATAAATCACCAATTCTAAAGCTAAATTTAAAATTTTCTTTTACAATATAGCACTTTAAAGATATATTTTTATCTAATTTTTTATACCTCTCAAATATAAAATTTAAAAAAAAGATTTTACATTATTAAATCTTAAATACAAAATAGTGTAATTCTTTAATTAATTAATTAATTATTGACAAACTATTGAATTGTTCTAGAAACAAATTTAAACATTCAATCCAAAAATAGCTTACGTAGTGCCTTTGATGTGAATTATATATATATATATATATATATATATATATATATATATATATATATAAATAATACAATCATCATTTAGATTATTTTATATATTGAAAAGGATGTTCACATGTTTTTACTTCTAAATATTATAGGAAATAAAAAATATTCAAATTGTATCAAAATAGACCTTTTCTAGTCTATCATATGATTATATAAACATATAATTTTTTTGGATTCAATCACATTATTATTCATTAAAAATTATACCCCTTTCCTACCATTGAAAAACTTGACATGTTGACATCTGAGCTTCAATTGGAACTATAGTAAAGAATTTTTATTTTTTGATGAATAAAAAAATACTAGGCCTAACATGACTTGAAATTCTAGTAAAAGAGGACTAGTCTACAATTAATGGATTAGCATTAAAAAAATAGCTAAAAGAAGTTACATCACAAATTTTAGTGGATTTAACCCCTTTTATGGTACGTTTGAGTGTGATTTGTCCCACATGTTTTATTGGCTTTCTACAAAAAAGACAAATTGAATGATCAACCTTTCTTCTAGTCTTTTTTTTTTCTCCATTGCCTTTGGTCTTCTTGTGTTCTCTAATTTTTCTTCAAACTTCTTCTAAAAGTAAATTTCAAAAGTAAGTGGTACAATGGATTAAAAGACAAATGGGAGGAAAAATCTTCAATTGTAAATTTAAGAAAATTATTAATTAAATTTTTTCCTGTAAACTTAAGTCATCTTTACGTGTATGAAGTGGAAAAAAATGTGGTATTATTTTAATTTGTCTTTACATTGGAATCATCAATAAAAAAAATAGTTAATAGTAAAATAATTTTTTTTAAAGAGAAATTAACTATTTTTTAAATTAGTAAGAATACAAATACTAAAATAATATTCTTAGATTGTATCCAATTAAACCCATTAATATAGCAATAGCATGATTATACCCAATAATATGCAAAATTTATAAGAGATAAAAGTTTAATTGGTGGATTTCAAAAATATGCAACAAACATGTACTTTTCCTTTACATTTTTTAGGGCTCGTTTTCAAAAACTTGCTTGGATTTGGGTGATCCTACATTAATTATCCCCTAAGAGACCAAAAGTTGCCTTAAGGTCTCTTGAAGTTCAGTTTGGTTCCTATGATCTCAAATTTTGGCATGATTTTTTTTTCTTAAATTCGAAGAAAGAAAATCACATAAGCATTTTAGGAATATGATTTTAATCTCAATTTTGTACCCAAGACCAAAAGTCATGCCATCCAAAGCTCAAAAAATAAGTTTTAGGCATCACAAAAAAATCACAAAAAATCACAAAAATCATTTATTGTAAGTTATAGGAAATATCTTTGCCTATGTGGAAAGATTTGATTCATCCTATTTGGTTTAGTAATGAGAAATTTATAGAGAATTGTCATTTTGGAGCAAAAAATAACTTACAAGATTCATTTCTGAATTGAATTTTTATAATTATTAAAGAAAATTTTGCACATGGTTTTATTTTCTTGCCAAAAAATCTCACTATTGGAATTATTGTAATTTAATTTCATCTTAGAACTATTAATGATTTAGATTTTCCTTGTATGTTGTATTTGCTTCCACTTAATAATTTTATTAAGAATGAAAATCAAGTTGTTTTTGAATTTTTTTACCTAGAATCTCAATTGATTTCTTCAAATAAAAATTTAAATTAAGAAGATTGAAAACCAAAAAATAAAAAAAACAATTTCCAGTCCCCTTATGGGACAAAATGGATTTTGAGCAAGCTCTTGTGGTTTCAATATTTGTTGTGATTTTTTGAATTTTTTTTTGAGAAGATAGTAAAACACATTAGCTTTCCAAAAATATAATTTTTTATTTCATTATTTCAATCAAAAACTATGAGCAAAAGTTATGGCACAAAAAATCCTTTTTATAGTTTGGCCGTAAAAGAAAAACTTCAAAAAAACTTTAAGTAAAATAAGTAAAAGTTTAAATTATATAAATTATATTTTTATGTACATACGAAGCTTTGAATTATTCCATTTGGATTTATTATGTGAAAGTTATGGACAATCTTGTTTTGGGGGCAGTTGGAACATCTTCTTGAAAAAATAACTTGTAGGATCCATTTTGGGTCTCAATTTTCACAGTAAAATTACAAAGGTTCACAAGGTTAAGATGATTTTCTATAACAATCTTGCCGTTGAGATTGGTGCATTTCAATTCCATCTTAGAGCTATTAATAATTTAGATTTTCCTTCAATCTTGAATCCACTTCTACTTAACAATTTTTTAATGAGTGAAAACTAAATGTGTGTTTTTTGAATATTTTTTCTTAGAATCTCAATTCAATTATTTATCTTATAAAATTAGGAAATCCAAAATCAATAGAGCAAAAATTATAAGTTATTATTGGTTCAAAGCCAAAAAAATGTAGTTGAGCAAGGTGCAAAAAAACTTGTTTCCTTCACTTTAAATGCAAATATCTTGCAATCTACATGGTCAAAGTTTCATATAGGAATATGGATATATATGAAATCATGAAACTAATTATTAGCAAGAAAAAAAGCACCGTGACCTAAAGAGTCGAGGGACCACAAAAATCGCAAGACAAAGCAGATACCAAACTAAAATTTCGATGCAGAGATCACTTAGCAGTTAGCAACTTAGCACATTAGTTGAGAACAGAAGCGCATCCAGATTCCAATCTTTGAAGCTCCACGTTCAATGAAGTAGAGCGAAGAACACTATGTGATCATGCATGAGATCGGCGCGCATGCAGATGAAGAAGACTTCCTTCAACATGTATAGTGTATAAGGTAGTAGGCTCTAAAAGCGACCCTTTAAGGGCTGATTTGCCTTTTTCATAGGTTTGCATGATTAAAAATATTTTTATCTCATTTTTCAGAGAAAGCCAAATAGATGCTGAACGTAACACAAGTGGTCTCATATTTTTTTTAGCATTTTTGAATTAGTTATGATTTTTTAAAGATTTCTGTTGTAGGTACCTATTTGTGACCCTAGGTCTCCCAAAATCTGTCCCCTTGCAACTTCTAAAGTGATTTGAGGAAATCAAGGTCAATGATTGGCTCTTGCAATAGAAAAACAATTTTTCCTTGATGCATTCAATAGCTAAAGTGGTCCATTCAAGGATCACCTGCAATCCATTCTACAACTAATTATAGGGTCGGTTTGAAGGAAAGGGTCGCTTTTACAACGCACTACCTTATACAAAACATTGCAGAGGAGAATTGAGCCTTACAATTCCATGCAAAATCACTGAAAAATGAACATCCATCATGTTGATCTAGTGCTCCATGACCTCCATCGTAACCAAGTACCAATTTCTTGAGCAAAAATGGTTTCCACTTCCACTCATCATCTCTAGGAGTGCATGAAAATGAGTTTTTGAGTACAACACCTCTATCTTGAAGAAAAAAACCAAGTAGATAAGCACTACTTTGTGCAATGACTTGTGGTGGCGCAAGGGCGTTGGCTACGGCTTGGACCTCTCAATTCTGGCACCAGAGTTTCAAATCTCCGGCTGAGATTTTGCCATCTGGCGACATCAATACACAAGAAGCAACATCATAGGAAATACAGGAGGCGGCAGGACCGTGAGTCATCATCCAACGGTGGCGATCAAAGGGTGGCACCCGGAAAGTTTCTGGCATATTTATTTTTTGCATTTACCCACTTTTGGCTACTTTTTGGAGCTCTCCCAAAAAAATTTGCAATCTAGCATTTTTTCGCCACTTACCTACCTAAGCTAGCATCCACTAGGTGGATTGTCAAAATGTTTTCAAGAGCTTATTGTGGGAGCTTCAAGGAACGGATGAAGCACATCTATGAACATTGAATTTTTATTCTTTTTGTTTATTCTTCAATGATACAACAAGTGTGGTCACTCAATGCTTCATGATCATCATGCAAGGTTCTAAATGAGTTCATGTAAGGGTGGGAAGAAAAAAAAACCTTGTAAATATGAAGATCTTATGGATAGTTTTTTGTCATGCCAAGATTTGTTTGGCCCCCCCAAAAGTCAAAATCAGAATCTACTTTGAGTTTTTAAAAATGACAATTAGAGGTTAATCGCATAAATTGATATTTGTAATCATTTGTTTGATTTTGCTTGTATATTTGTATGAACATATTATTTACCTCAATACCATCAAATTAGTCATAAAGAAAAAATTTCTCTCAAATATTCAAATATTTACTTTTGATGAATGAGAAGGTATTTGAACAAATAATTGACATTGCAGCACTTTGTTCATCATCCAAAAAACATTCAATAGAGCGCATAGAGGTCAAGTCTAATCTAAGGGAATTGCATTATTAAGAGCAATTTGAATCAAATTAAGGATAGTAAGATTTATTTTTAAAATTAATAATAAATAATTGAAACTCTTCCAAAATAACTATGTATTTGATTCATATAGAACATTCTGATTTTCTTCTTTTGTTGATATTTAATAATAAAAAATTCTTAAAGCCTTTTAACAAATATTGGTTGGATGAAATGCACTTTTCAAAATAATCATCGTTTACTCACCATTGATGGTTGAGCACTTTGGGTTAGCAATTGAATGCATGATAGGGTCATCTTTCTCTATGACTCAATGCACTTAAAGGTGATTTTGAGGTTTTCAAAATATCATGGTTGAATATTGAAAATTAATCTTAGTATAAAACTAATCTTATGACCATTTACATCATTTTAGAATGTCAATATTGATTTTTCATGACCAAATATTTTATTAAATGATGATTTTTTTCTTTCAAATACATTAGATTCATAAGCAAAAATGCATGTCTTTTGCAATAGTGCATCCAAAATATCATGAATTTTTTTTTTTGATGGAATTCTAAATTGTAAAATTTTTTAGTGTTAAAAAATGAGAAATAAATCATCTAAAAAAGATTTGGTTTATTTAACCTTCTTTAGATTATAAATTAAATTATAATATATTAATAATTTGTTTTTATTATTTATCTATTTATAATCATTTTTTCTACAATTAGGTGAAAATTTCAATGAATTTTTCAAATAATTTTTTTTCTTAATGTTTTTTTTTGAGTGAATATCTTTTTAAATCTATTTTTAGGATCAAAATTGGATTTAGAAAGAAAATTTATAATTTTTCTATTCAAGATTTTTTGTAAGGGTGAGCATTGCAGATGCATTTTTCGTAGGTTAAAGGCTTTAGGATATGAGCCTCAAATGCACTAAAGCTTAAGAAAAATTCATATTATATTAGGAATTAATCTAAAAAATTGTAAATCAAATTTTAACAAATCATAGATTGGTAGTAGTTATATATGTTATGGCCTATAACCTCATATTTTTGTCATGACCTCACTTTTAGATTTGACATGTAAAAGGAAGATTGATGAACTTTAAATCAATTTTTCAATTTTGACATCTTCACAGTCAAAATATTATAATATTTTAACCCCTAAAGCCCCGTTTGTCCCCTCGGGGGACAATTTGGGTCCGGGTAGGTTCCTTTGACCTCAATTTGTAGAGAAATTTTTTGGGATTTTTTGAGGTTGTGCGGTTCTGCGAGAGCTTTGTGGATATATAATTTTATTTCAATTGGTGCCCGAGAGAAAAAGTTATGCCAAAAATAGAGTTTGGTGGGCAACACAAAAAAATCACAGAAAGTCAAAATAAATTTCTTAATTATTTTTTTCAAAATCTATGTCTTTTTGTCTACATTTGAAGCTTTGATTCATTCTATTTGGACTAATAATGAAAAAGTTATGGACAATCTTAGTTTTTCGGGCAATCTAAGCATCTTCTTGAAAAAATAACTTTTAGGATTCATTTCTTAATGCAATTTTTACAATTTTCAGAAAAAAACTGTTAGACAAGGTTGAATTTGCTTGCTAGAACAATCTCACCGTTGGGATTATGGTATTTCAATTTTGTCTTAGAGCTATTAACAATTTAGTTATTCCTTCAATCTTGAACCTACTTCTACTTAACAAATTTTTAATGAGTAAAAATTTAGTGTTTTTTTCTTGATTTTTTTTTCCTAGATTCTTAACTGAAGCATTCAACATATAAACTTAGAAAATCAATATCAACAATACAAAAAATTTAAGTTAAATAGGTTCAAAGCCCAAAAATATAGTCAAGCAAGGTGCAAAAAAACTTGTTTTCTTCACTTTGAATGCAAATATCTTGCAATCTATTTGTTCAAAGTTTCTAAAATTTCTTGCACACATTCTCATACTAGTCTAGTATAAGATCCTACGGTTAGATATGCAAAAATAAACAAATTTTATAGTTTTTTGCTCTTTGCAATAGAAGTGGCAGTTTTAAGTGTGTTTTGATGGAGAAAAGGCCTCGGGGCTTTAGGGGTTAATCCAATCCCACACTTGATATTATTGAGTTTTCTTCTCCTATGTGGGCCACAAAGTATCAACTTTCAATTCATAAAGTTAGAATTCAAAAAAATGAGTGAAACTTATCAAAACTTAGCCTTTTTGCTTAATTTGGAACAAACCCCAAGAAGCTCAGAAAAGGCCTTGGGCATGTGAGACCCCAGAGTAATTGAAGAAGCGTTGGTCGGATGAAACTATTCGACAGAAACGTTCCTTGGATGAAACTATTATACGGAAACGTTCGTCGGATGGAATTTTCGACGGAAACATTCTCGTTCGTCGACGATCACCGCAAGCTTGCTTAGGGTGGAGTGTTGTTTTCTTCCAGCGCCTGCTCTAGAATTCTCCGTGTTTCTCCTTCGCCAGGGCCGAAGCTTTGCAACTAACGCTCTGTTCTTGTCTCTCTCCCACTTTGCAGCTGTTGCTAGCTCTCTGCAGCTTAAGAATTTATTTGCTTCCCTTTCTGAAGTCGTCTTGTACCATTTCCGGGTAGACAGTCACCATGGCGACCGTCATGATGAAAATCAAGGATATCGAAGATGAGGTTTGTAAACCGACGGGTCTCACTTCAGGGATCTCTCAACATTCGATTTTTTTTTTTATGAAACTGAATCCAGCAACACTTTGGCGCCGATGTTCCCCGTTAGTGAACTAGGTTTTTTCCTGAGTTTTATCATGAGGATTCTTCGTTATCGACTAACCGACGGTGAATAATCTACAAGTTTCTTTTTTGAAAGAATCGAGGGAGTTTCTGCAATTGAAATGGTGTCGGGGGATCTGCGACAGGCTCTGAATTGGGATTTTAGGGTTAGGTCAGAGCATCACTCTGAATTCTGAGATATGGAAGCAATGACGATTCGCACTGATTTTTTCCCTCTTGTTGGATGCAGATGGCAAGGACTCAAAAGAATAAAGCAACTGCTCATCATTTGGGTCTTCTCAAGGTCAGTTCCACGTGAGGTTGTGCAGGTTTAGGGTTTCGTGCATTTCCATTTTGGTCAGTGAATTGTTTCTTTGAGATTGCTCGATCTGTAGTAAAGAAAATTTAGTGCTTTTAAGGATTAGGGTTTTTGAATTCTGCAATTTGGCTTGTAGGCCAAATTGGCCAAGTTGCGACGCGAGATTTTGGCGCCACCGTCCAAAGGAGGAGGAGCTGGAGAGGGTTTTGATGTCACTAAAAGTGGGGATTCGCGAGTTGGCCTCGTTGGTTTTCCCTCTGTTGGCAAGTCTACCCTTCTTAACAAGCTCACAGGAACCTTTTCTGAGGTCCGCTATCTATCCTGAGCTGAATTATTCTGTGCAGTTTTGTGTTGTCCATGTGCTTTGAGTTTTTAGCCATTACATCAAGGTGAATTCAGGATCAATGGGATTCAATGGCCTGATTGTTGATGGATTTTAGGGTTTAAGACTTCTTCGACTACCGACTCGTCAATTCCATTCACTGAGAATGATGTAATGGTGGGGATGAACTGTGACTCCCGTAATGATTGATGATGATCGTTTAGTTGAAACAGCTAATTTAGATAATAGTGTCACTTTAAGCATTGAACATATGTAGGAGTATGTAAAACTGTAGAGAAACCTTTGGGCACAGAGCCAAATCTATTAAGATCTTTTTTTATTACTCTCTATGAATTTCTTTTTCGATTTCAAAGTGAGGTTGTAGACCACTATGAGTGACAGTAGGCAAACCCATTCCCATCCAAAGATGAGTAGCGACAGGCTATTAGGCAAGTCATGCTTATACCACTCGTTGCTAATTCCAGCTAAATGTTTGAATAGGCGACCTGTTGTTGGGGTCAACAGGCGTCGGTAGAAGACGGATTGAGTTCCCTAACTTTTTAGTATTCTCTACCTTATTACAATGGAATTATTATTTTATTTGAGTACTTAGTTTACTCAGGGCGTGAATAGTTTTTTTGTGTGGGGCAGATGTATTGAAATCCAAATGTGGACTCCTGTTTGGAAATGGTGCAGGTTGCTTCCTATGAGTTTACGACATTGACATGCGTCCCAGGTGTTATCAAATACCGAGGATCCAAAATCCAGGTTAGTCTTTTGCGAAGTGAATCTGGACTGATTACCAGCTTACCATGTGGAGCTCTGCTTCTGTCAATCGATAGAGTGGCAGATGCAATGACTTATGAAACTCTTAGTGTTCATGCTTTCTGGTGTGTGTTCTCGTTTATATTCCTGCAAAGCTAGATGGCACCTTCTGAGAGTATGTACTGAACATTCTGATTGAATTCTATTCACAGCTTCTGGACCTTCCTGGAATTATCGAAGGTGCCAAAGATGGAAAGGGTCGAGGTCGGCAGGTTAGATTCTGAACTTTCTCGGTTCTGTTAGTCCTGGATGGAGTGCAACAAGAGATAGTTACTTTTCAGATTACATTCTGTAAATGACTATGCCGATGCCTGTGCAGGTTATCAGTACTGCACGAACGTGTAACTGTATATTGATTGTTCTGGATGCCATTAAGCCTATTACGCACAAACGACTGATTGAGAAGGAGTTGGAGGGCTTTGGTATCAGGTTTGTTCTTTCCTTTGTCGCATACTTCATGCCTCTGGTATCCCAATTGTATTTTTGAAGAATCGTGAGGATGTCTTGGCTTCAATCTATTGCTCCTTTTTACATGTTAAATAAGTGTTACTTGGTGGAAATATGCAACGGAGGCTTACTTCTGGATCTTTTTCGCAGATTAAACAAGGAACCACCAAATTTGGGTTTTAAAAGGAAAGACAAAGGTGGAATCAGTTTCACATCAACAGTTGCCAACACTCATTTGGATCTGGAAACTGTCAAGGCTATATGTGGGGAGTACAAGATCCACAATGCAGATATATCCCTCCGTTTTGATGCCACTGCAGATGACTTGATTGACGTGATAGAGGGAAATCGTATCTACATGCCTTGCGTCTATGTTGTCAATAAAATCGATCAAATCACAGTTGAAGAGCTTGAAGTGCTCGACAGATTACCCCACTACTGTCCTGTTAGGTATTTTAAAGATCATATCCAAAAGCTGTGTGTTTTGACTTGATTCTACCATTCTGCTTAAGAACTTCATATGCTGTGCATTTTCATTCATGTAGAAAGTCGTACCATAGTGAAATTACGACGGCCTATTAAAGTTGAGAGGAAAGTTGAAGACATTCAAAGTGGGTCTCATGTTTCTGTATGTTTGTTGCAGTGCTCATCTTGAGTGGAACCTGGATGGGCTCTTAGATAAAATTTGGGAGTATCTGAACCTCATCCGAGTATACACCAAACCAAAAGGCAACAGCCCTGATTATGAAGATCCTGTCATCTTGTCAGCAAACACGTGTACAGTGGAGGATTTCTGTGAGCGCATTCACAAGGATATGGTGAAGCAATTCAAGTTGTAAGTTTCCACCTATGAAGTTTATATGCATCTCTTAGTGCCTGTTTGTTTATCTTGTGGACCGCCTCATTGTAATTCTAGCATTGCTTGACGATGTTTGATGAACCTTGACACGTGGATACTCGTGGATGACAGTGCTTTGGTCTGGGGTTCAAGTGCAAAACATAAGCCACAGAGAGTGGGAAAGGTGAGCCTTTTGCTTTTGCCATCAAGTGTAACTTCTCCGTTTGAAGTACCTTGGGGTTCCTGCCCAACTTATCATGCTCATGTCAAATTTGGATGCTGTATGTGACACGATAAAAATGTTGGTATCAATTTATAATCATTTAGAAATCAACTTTAGGGATTTTGGAATCCTTTCTGGCGTCGTGATCCCTTAAATGATCGTTATCCTTTGGTTTATTACCTGAGAAGCTTTCACATGAAGCATTTTAAGTCGAATATGAACATCTGTTGTTATATTTTCTGCATGACAGGAGCATACGCTTGAGGATGAGGATGTTGTCCAGATTATCAAGAAGGTGTAATATATCCTGTCTGGTGAGATGGTCCAGTACAAGAAGATTATCAAGAAGGTTTTCAATGATCTGGCATCGAGAGTGATTTGCCAATCAAAGAACTGCCATCTTGGGGAGGTCAGGTTGTTGTACACCCAAACTAGTTGAAAAGGTGTTCCAAATGGAGAAGTATATAGTGTGTACCTGTTTCTGAATTTGCAGTCGGGCGCGGGGGTTTAGCAAGAGCGTAGATCTAGGAAAGGAATAGTTAGGGCTTGTTTCGGAAGAGAGCCAAGGCTGATCAAAATGAACTTGAAGCTAGCGACTGGTTGATTAGTGCCTCATATTTACAGGTTTGACTGCAATCAGCTGGTTTACTGTGGTTTTGTGGCAAAGCAATTATGAGTATTTGATGGTAGGGCGTGACGTTAGTTTTCTTATCCTACAGTTTTGTAGCTTTACACGGAACGTTCTCGTTCTAGAACTAAGGTGGTGGATTTTCTTAAGAGGAAAAGCGCTGACATGGATCATTGGAAAGCTTTAATATTAATGAGGTGCTGCGGAGCTAGGGTCACGGACAATCCTGTGTTATGTAAATTGTATGAACTGAACCATGCTTACTGTTGCGTTATTTACAAGTACCCTCCAAGGAGTCTTGCAACCCCATGTCTACTTCTCATCCAAATAATTTGATTACAGAACATACTCATGGCAGGTAAATTTAGATATTTGATTGAGATTTATTGCCTTCAGACAAGGTGAGTCATGTACCTTGTTGTGGATTCCTTCCACTTCTTAGAAATTTCTCTCTTTGTGATAAGTGGTTGATTTTGAAAACACTGAGCTAATTTTAAAGGTACAATGCTAAACTTGAAAATTTCATTGCAGGAGATTATAGGTAGTGGATTTCAACTGGCTATGGAGTTGAGAGGATCAACATTAGTGCATGCATGCTTCTAGTGATTGTTGCTTGCAAATATAGCCCATAAGTTTTGTGAGAAAAAATTGATGTTTATTGAGGATATTGTGTATGTGGTGTTGTTAGAAGTTTTATAAGCAAACTTGTGAAGTTCTAAGCAATGTTAGTTAACTTTGCACCATGGCATAATGTAAAATTTGTTGAATGGCTACCAAATTCTTTTGACCTCAATTCTATAGAAAATTTATAGAAGCAAATCAAAGATGGAGTACAAAAAAGATGTAGATCCAATAATAAAGACCAAATGTGGACATCAATGAATTTGGCATGGGAGGATATACTTCAAGAAAGTATCCAAAAATCAATTTCTACAATGCCAAACCCAACCAAAGCTAAGATAGCAACTTAAGGTGGTAGTACTTGATGCTATTGGGTGCACCACTTTGTTGCAAAGTTATTGCTAGTGAGCAAGACATAATGTAAAATTCATATTATAGTAGGCTTCTACAATACTATAGCTTTCTAATGATACCCTATTTGACAATGTTTGTTTAATTTTTTTGGAATACATGACCTTTGCCTTGAACATGTATGAAAGAAAATTGCAAAACACATTAAAGCCATATAAAGGAAAATTTTACCTACATAGTGTGAGTCATTGTAATATGAAAAATGTGAACAATGATGTTTCCTAAATATATGTGCATTCAAATCTTAAAAAAACATCACTTATATTTTTCAATTGATTATTATGTAAAGCCATGAAAATAAAATAAAATAATTCATCAAAAAATGGAGTTCCTATTTTTATGCATTAAAATTTCATATCTTGGCTAAGGTTTATAAAGCAATAGATTTAATTGGATAGTTTTGATAGGGTATTCTATAAATTGAGTTTAAAATGAAAATTTTGAAGGGCTTCGTAGTGGAGTTGCAAGACTTTTTAGAGGGTACTATACATTGCAATGTCTTGCTCTAGAAGGATGCTGAGACCAATACGTGGCCCCATAGATGACTTGCATAATCATTATTGTAGAAATGAAGAATGTACATAGTGGTCCAAACATTGGATCATTTTTGGAACTACCTTGGTAATAGTCTCATCCTTTTAGGATTAATTTAGTGGCTTTTGTCAAGGTAATTCATGAGATGAAGTTATTTCGTTGTGGTAGTGCTAAACAAGGTATCCTAAGCTCACACATGCTTTTCATGTCAAAGGCACAATAATAGAATGATCCAATGTGGTCCTTTTGGTTGTTGCACATGTTTTGATTCATAGAATTGAAAATTTATTTGTACAAAAGAATGGGAAACTAAGGAATTTTTTCTGTGAGGAATTTAGCCAACTCATTTTTGGAAGAATACACATTATAGGTGATCAAAGCTATAAACAAAAATTTGCTTCCCATTTGTAGATCATAGAAGGGAGAACTATTCTTGTCCTTTCGAATGCTATTGTACTATGTCTAAATTTTTTTTCTTTGAAGGTAGAGCAGCATACAACCCAAGTGTAGTTGAGTCCACAAAATCATCTAATTTTGGATATTCATTCATCACTTATGTACTTTCATCCACAAATTTGTCCAACATTTGTGACTTCATCCAAATTTTGATGAATCACATATTTTTGGAGATATTTTGAGCAATTTAACCCATATTTTCTTCTGAGTTTTCTAATGCAATGGTAATCAATATCTAAACTAGGTAAGATTTTATCCACTTATGCATTCAATTGTTACCATTTTGTTTCTATTACAATATTGTAAAGCAATTTATGTGCAGAATGAAAAAAGTAATTGGCATTAAAATAAGGGATATACCTTATCAATACTATCCAAAATGTAATAACTACATTTGGACCAAAAAATGACACTTTTTCCTAACTATTGATAAAATAGGATGTACACAATTAAGACAATTAAAAAACTCTTATGCAAGAGCCTCCTACTAATTGTAGGTACATCTAGAGATAATACTTTGAAAATTCATAACTTATTCATACATTGTCCAAATAATGCATGCTAATGCGCATTAGAGTCCTCTTTTAGTAGCCAATGAATTATAATTAAGCAATTTGTGTTTAACAATAGAAATGATGCTCAATTGTAATTAGTGTCAATTATAGGTATGTACACCGTAGAGAATCTAGACAGAACTATCATTTTGATAGTTGAAGTTACTTGCTAAATTTTCATAGCCATAATATCCTCTGTAAATATCAACAATTCAAAGTGAACATAAACTATTATAGTGGCACAAATTTGATGACCAAAAAGACATGGAGGCAAAACAGTAAATGTCAATAACAATGTCAAAATATAATCCAATTTTTTTGTGTACAAATAATTAGTAGTAGTATCTAAGTGATTGCATGTGCTTTTATTTAACCTTGTAACGATGTTGCCGACAATAAGTGTCTAATGGATGACATAGAATTTTTCTATGTAAGATAGAAGTGCAAATGTTCATCCTTAGAATTTTGTGTGAAAAGAGGTTTTGCATTGTAGTTTGACCTCTAATGAGTACTCTTGGATTTATATTTTAACCTCTAAAGGACCATAATGCGTTTTTTAGCAATATAGAAATTTTGGGCAAGTACATGTGACTAGAGATTTGCATACTTTTGGCTGAAATTTTAATAGAAGTTGTGCGTGAGGGATATCTTTCATATGCACTAAGTTCCATGACATTTGAAAATATGAGTCAAAGTTCTGGCCTAATATGTTACTTTTTTTCTTGACCGGGCAATCCAGGGAGCTAGATAAAAAAAAATCACTTTTTTTATAAACAAAAATTTGAAATTGGTTTTCTAGAGTCATATATATGCAGAAAGCTTTTAATCATTCCATTTTGACCAATGAATCAAAAGTTATGAGGAGTTTTAGTTTGCGGGTAGTTATGGAATCTCTACTCTGAAATAAACTTTGAAGTCCTTTATCTTACTCAATTTTCAATATTTTTTGGAAAAATAAAATCACAAGATGTAGATTGTTTATTTCAACATTTTGACCATTGGAATTGGCATTTTTCAATTCTATATCTAAATTCTTAACAATTTTGTATTTTGAATCATTCTCTACTTTGTTCTACTTACTATTTTTTTCCTATATGTTGTACAATTCCAAATGATGTAAAATTTTTAAGCATATAGCCAATTTGTCTATGAAAAAGAATCTAAAGAAGCACCACCATTTTGGACATTTTTTCATAGAAAAGTGAGCTTTTGAAGTGCAGCTGCCCGGTTTTTTGTAGGGTCAAAAAAATGATTTTAGTGATTTTGAATGCTAATATCTTGCAATCCATGCGATGGAAATTTTTGAAATTTATATCACATGTTCTCAAGTCAGAATACTATAAGATCCTATGTTTATATGTGTCAAAAAAAGGTTTTTTTCAAAAATTTGGTACTTGTACTAAAAATGGCAGTTCTTGAGCGTTTTTGGTGAAAACATAGTCACGGAACTTTAGGGTTAAGCAAATTATTTTCACGGTTAGTAACAAAAAAAATGATTTTCACAATGACAAACTCGACATTCCAAGGTTATTAAGGGAAATAGCTCAATTATTGCATGCATGGACCAACGACATCATGACAATGGTACATTGAAATCCATATGAACATAAATGATTTGATTTTGGAGTTCAACGTATAAGGTAGAAGGCTCACAAAGCGCTCATCTAAGGGGAAAAAGACCTCTGTACAGAAATGGGTGGACCCAAAGTTTTTACATTTTTGTGGAAGAAAGAGAAATGAGGAATACAACAATGGAAAATTTAAGTGTAATTTTTGGACTTAAAATGAATAAGATATGATTTTATTAAATCAGAGGTGCATACGTCCCTATTAATGCTCATAGGTGCAATTGTAATCAATCAAAACATGCCATTGAATGGAGCGAGTGAATTTAAGAATGATCCCAACCATGCCTTTAAATGAAAATAATGATTCTAAGAATGATCCACTGTATGTTTCCATTCCATTCACTCCCGATTGTAAATCAAAATTTATTGCAACTGCTAAACACCCTAGGGTTTCCTCACATAGTTTCAAATCCAATTCAAAGTGCTGTAACTTTTGCATATGATGTCTGAATTCGATCAAACTTATTGGAAAATTTGTGTTCTCTCTTCTAGTTTGTGAGGTAAAAATTTCAGATCAATAAAAGATGTACTGATTTTTTGGAAGCCAATCAAAGCTCACAGGTTCAATTTGAGTTCACAAAATTGCATTTGATGGCTGCAACTTCAGGGGCTTGTATCTCCTTCATCCAATGTTAGTTTTCAATAAAATTTATTGGATTATATTTCCCTTGAAGTCTAGTTGTTGTGGTAAGATTTTCATGTTGATCCAAGTTGTTTTGAATGTTTGGGAGCAATTCGAAGTTTAAAATCCCGACATTTATGGATTACAGTGAACTTCAGCGGCTTGTTTCTTCTTTGTACAATGTCCGTTTCTAATAAATTATTTTGGAAAAGTTGCGCATACTAGTCTAGTTTGTGTGGTTAAAATTTCACTTCAATCCAAGAACTTATGGGTGACTGAGAAGCATTTTAGTAGAAGGAGGTTCAGCCTTAGATGTGTTTTGCAATTTTTCTTGCGACATTTCAAAGTCATTATGCAGACCTCACCAAATTCAGGTCTTTATTATGAGTAAAATCACACATGATGATGAACCATGTCACCTGTTCAATAGCCTAAAATCACACACATGGGTTGACAGTTTCTCACCACACGAAGTCATTTCCATTTTTACAACCCATGTGCACTGTTTTGGGCACTTCTGTAGGGGCGATCCTTAATGCCCGAACAGTTTTCAAGCCTCCTCCTATAGTGTGTGCACTGAGGGACCAAGATCTGGAGTTTGAGAAAAACACAGGACAAAATTCCTTGAAGCACCCAAACTTGATTAGATGGAATTTGGTGTTGGTGTGTCTTTTGTAATATTTTTAGCTATACATTCCTCTGACACCCTTGTACAAACTAGGAATCCAACTTTACGATGAACTCTATTGAACAAGGACAATATAGGCACGGAAATATCAGCAAAGCTTGCTTGTAATACGGACCCACTCTTCATGATGGTGTCTACAAATGGAGTTTTTTTTGGTCTTTTCAGATGATCTTACTGGTCCTTGCGCATGAATTCATTTCGTTATAATTGTTGGATTAGAGAATTCACTTCCAAAAGTATGCTTCAAACATCCTCACAATTAGGAACAGTTATAAGGTAGGTACACCCAAATGTGCCACTAACCTTAAAACCGCCATCTTTACTCTGTGTACATCCTCCAAAATCAATTCTGTACCTATGTGGAAGAAACCATTTTAGAACCAAACTTTGTTCCTTCATAACTTTTGCATACGATATCCAAATGCCATGTTCTCTGATGCGTTGGAACCTCCTTTCACTTGCCAACAAGAACATGTGAAAATTTGGCCAGTCTAATAATAGTGATTAGGCTCAGTAACAAAAGGTGGCAGTTTTGGGTGTACATGAAATCAATGTGAAAAATTGAAAGAGCAGTCGCATAACTGATGGCACAGGAAACTGGACTCCCGAGTGCTGACATGGCTTTGGCGATGACGTCTACTTGATGGTGTCACCAAGTGTACAGCACAACGTGCCATGCTTTATGCTCGGTCTTGGTTGTTGAAGGTTCACAATTAAGCTTTTTTTTCTTTTGGGGTTCATGACATCCGCTGTGCTCAACATTTGCAGAAAGAAGTAAAGGTGAATGGCTTTCCAAACTTTTTTGTGCTATCCCAGATTTAATTTTTAACCTAGGATGGTCATGAACCGTGGAGATCATCCTTTTCGGTACGGTGGGGAATCATTTGCTTTAAAAAATAAATAAAAAGTACTCGGTGGAGGTCAAACTAGTGAGCAAGACCAAGACTTTCCTTTTTCAATACAAACTTCCAAGGACAAATATGTGTACTTTCGTTTTACATAGAAAGATTTTTTGCCATCCAACAAACACTTTTAGACCGAAGCATCTTTTTAGGGTTAAGCTTTCAAAAATATTTGGCAATAGAGTTAATCGTAAAGTCGGACCCCTAGTTTGTATGAGGGGTGGCAGGGGAAGTCTTCTAAATAAGAATAGTACAAAAGAAACACAATACCAAACTCCATCAAACCCCAATTGGGGTGCTCCAATCCAAAGAGTTTCATCTTATGTTTTTTTCTCAAATTTTGGCTCTTGGTCCTTCATTGTACACACTTTATGATTAACTCTAATGTCATTCATTGTAAAGTGAAGCCCAGTTTGTACAAGGGGTGGCAGATGAAGGCTTAACTAAGAATAGTACAAAAAAACACAACACCAAACTCCATTCATTACACCCTAGTTTAGGTGCTTCAATACAAGGAATTTTGTCTTATGTTTTTCTCAAACTTTGGCTCTTGGTCCTTCATTTTACTATATACACTTTACGATGAACTCTTGTGTCATTCATTTTTTTTCAAATTTTATTTTGTGTAAAAGTAGCTAATGCAATAGAAATGAGGTTAGATTCTAGTAATAATTTGCAAACTGATTTGACTTGGACTAGGGTGGATTTAACCATGTATTGTTCCATCAAAGAGTAAATGTACAAATTGCCCGCTAAAATTTTGTATTTCTTCATGTCTCCTATCTAATTTAGGACCTTTGATTGCAAATATGAATTTGCAAATTTGCAAATTTTATCATACGTGGCAAATAAAAAATCCCAGTGTTTTTCTGCGGTGGTAAAACACGGGGCAATACATGGGTGAATCCTCCCTGTCCTTTGACTGGGAAAAGCAGGTAGCACTGTAGCACTGTACAGTTGTACAATCGTGGAGGACAGAGAAAGAAACCGCCTCACCGGCCGTGAAAGACAAGCAAAAGCTATTTACGTACAACCGTGGAACCAACGTGGGAAAGATAACCGGCCGTGAAAGAGACGCAGCTGGCACTTTGGATCACATATCGAGAATCATCATGGGAAAGATATTAACTTACCGGCCAGGAAAGAGAATCAGCACCAGTAAGCAGCACTTTGAATGTTGCGACTGGCCTTATTAATAGGCCATAAAATGGGTCTAGTATGGTTAATGCAAAAAATGAAGAATTGATATGCAAAAAGTTCAATACTTGTCCCTATTGATGGTGTTCATATAGAATGGGAGGCAGTGTGGGAGATGGATGAAAAGAAAAAGGGCAATGTAGCACATAAGAAAAATTATAAACAAATGAGAAGCCATTAATGTTTTGTTTTCAATTAGTGAGGGTCATTCTTTCTAAACCCATGTTGTGAACTATTTATTTACAAGAGGATCTCTTTAGGAATACATCATGGCCCATTCACAGAATGATGTCTTCTGATTACTACACCACCTGGGAACTAAAATAGCAACCTTCGATTTGAGAAATAATATTCCCAAAATTATGCAACCAATTATGTTCACTGTGGCTTTCATTCTTCTTTCACTGAAATTTAGTCCATTGCCCCAACCGACCCCAATTTTGATTCACATGGTGAACGAGGACACTTCATGGACCTATTACTTCAAAAGACAAGATCATGGACGTAATTAGTGTGGCTCTAGAACCAATGTCTATTATATCATTACAAAGTTTACAACCTACGATTTGTCAACATTTATTGTGTGCTTATTGTTGTTACATAGGTTTGCACGTTAATTTAACAGTTATCGCATTGGTACAACACATTACTGCACAGTAATGGGATAACATTACTGCAATAATGCGTCGTAACGATGCAATAACTGTTAAATTAACGTGCAAACCTATGTAACAACAATAACCACACGATAATTGTTGACAAATCGTAGGTTGTAAACTTTGTGATGATATCAAAGAGTAGGGTAGGGTGGATGGATGGACCCACGATTGTTCTATTTAGAATCCTTCCACTCTCCAAAAACTTTAACCCCTAAAAGACCAGCCTTGTATTTTTTGGCAACATAACTTTTGGAGGTAGGTACATGTGTACGGAGATTTTATTTTTCTTTGAAATATTGACACATCATGTAAACAAGGAGTAGCTTTAAAGCCCAACAATTTTTATAACTTTTGACTACATGCTTAAAAAGTTATTATGTGATATGTAGTTTGTTTTTCAACTTATATAGCCAGGACAAATTAGAAAAAATTATTTTTTCAAAAATAAAAATTTGAAATTGATTCTTTAGATTTATATATATGTGGAAGCTTTGAATCATCCCATTCTGACAAGTGAGATGAAAGTTATGAAGAGTTCTAGTTTGTGGGCAGTTATAGATTATCTGCTCTAAAAAACCCTATTGAAGTCTTTTATTTAACTCAATTTTCAATATTTTTTGAAAATAAAATAAAACCATGGAATATAGATTGTTTATTACAACATTCAAACCAATGGGACTACAAAATATTTAATTTCATAAATAAACTCTCAACAATTTAGTATTTTGGATCATTCTATATTTCTTTCTACTTACTAATTATTTCCTATATGTTGTATATTTCCAAATGATCAAAAAAATTTAAGCATGTAACCAACTCTACTTGAAGAATAAATCCAAAGAAGCACAACCATTTTGGACATTTTTTAATAATGATCAGACCTTGTGAAGTGCAGCTGCCCATTTTTTGCAAGGCTAGAAAAAGGATTTTTGCCACTTCAAATGCTAATTTCTTGCAATCTACACAGTGGATATTTTTGACAAAATTTTGACATCTTTTCAAACCAACATACTACAAGATCCTATAGTTTCATGTGTCTAAAAATGATATTTTTCAAAAATTTGGTACTTGTACTAGAAATGGTAGTTTTGGAGCATTTTTTGTAAGAACTTAGTCAAGGAACTTTAGGGGTTAAGAAAAAATTGAATTAATTTATTCAAAAAATTACAAAGATAAAAAATTGGGATGGATTGATGTGATTGGTCATGGTAGGATTGGTGCTTTGAAAGCTGCTTGGATTGGATCATGCCTTTAAGTCCTACAGTCCGAAGGCCTTTTTCCCATCAAAAAACACTCAAAACAACCATTTCTATAGCAAGGGAATTTTTTTTCTTTTGCATATCTAACCTTAGGATCTTGTACTAGACTAGTGTAAGAATGCGTGGAAGAAATTTCACAAACTTTGACCATGTAGATTGCAAGATATATGTGTTCAAAGTGAAGGAAACAAGTTTTTTTGCACCTTGCTCAACTATATTTTTTTGGCTTTGAACCTTTATAACTTATAATTTTTGCTCTATCAATTTTGAATTTCTAATTTTATATGATAAAAAATTGAGTTGAGAGTCTAAAAAAAGAAAATCAAGAAAAACACATTTAATTCTCACTCATTAAAAAATTGTTAAGTAGAAGTAGGTTTAAGATTGAAATAAAATCTAAATTGTTAATAGCTCTAAGATGGAATTGAAATATACTAATCTCAACGGTGAGATTGTTCTAGAAAGAGATCTTAACCTTGTGAAACTCTTTTTTTTGGAAAATTGTGAAAATTGAGGTAAAAAATGATCCTACAAGTTATTTTTGTAAGAAGATGCTCTAATTGCCTCAAAGACAAGATTTTCCATAACTTTCACATAACAACTTCAAATGGAATAAATCAAAGCTTCACATGTACACAAAAAAAATAATTTATTTTTTACTTTACATTCTTTTGAAGTTCTTTTTTGCTCGCCGAACTAAAAAGCGAGCTTTTTGTGCCATAACTTTTGCTTCCGGGCCCCAATTGAAATAAAAATTATATTTTTGGAAAGCTAATGTGTTATTCTATCTTCACAAAAAAAATCATGACAAATATTGAGAACATAGGAGCCTGCCCAAAATCCATTTTGTCCCTTATGGTCTCAATATTTGTTTGGGTTTTCTAATTTGGGGGGGGGGGGGGGGGATAGAAAATCACATTTAGCTTTCCAAAAATATAACATTTATTTCAATCAGAGCTCAAGAGCAAAAGCTATGGCACAAAAAGCCCTTTTTTTTTGTTTGACCGGCAAAAAAAAAACTTCAAAAAAAAAAAAGTAAAAAAATTTAATTTAATTTATTTTTTATAGATTATTTTTTTATGTACATGGAAAGCTTTGATTTATTCCATTTGGATGAAGTGGCACCTTTTGAGGAAGAGATAAGCCCACAGGTGTTTAAATTGTTTTCACTACTAGTCAATGTGCCATTGACCACATTGGACACAAGAAACCACTATCAAGCGGGTATGTAGGATGGATTTGACCATCAAGCACCATGACAACCTTGACTTGACATTTGAAGAAACCACTTTCTAATGCAATTTTTTTAGCAATACTTTACTGAAATGTAATATGCATTTTTTGATAGAATATTTGGTGATAGATTCTTATTTTTTCAATGATGAAATTGTTAGAGATTGCTACAAAATTCAAGATGATATTGTTCCTTTTTATATGAATGTATACATTTTGGGATGAATAATTAGATTTTCATCAAATATTTTGGATGATTCATGGATGAAGAGAACTTCAACACTCCAAATGAAGATTGCTTTTTGTATTGTCTAAAATAAACGAAACAATAAACCTTGCTTCAAATCCTTGAATAAAATAGACTACAAAGGTTTTCTTAGCAATTCTATATTGCTCAAGAGTAATACAATTTTTTGGAAGGAATGTTTGACAATATATTATTCCTTTCATAATGAATGAAATTTCTAAATTGTTGCAAAATCTTTGAAGGATATTGCTCATTTGGGATAAATAAATAAAACACCATCCATATATATTTTTTTTATTTATGTTTGTAGATTAGTAAAGAGCTTCATGGCTCCAATGAAGATTGCATGGAATACTACACCTAATGAAACAAGCGACTAATGACAAATATCTCTATCCAAATAAATATGTGCTACTATTTTATGTGTATCTTTTCACATTATATTTAGTACCATCCATTCTCGGTAGTTTTTCACTAATTGAGAAATATTAAAATCCTTATGTGACAATCTTAGAATGTTACTTATTACATGTATATCAATTCAATAGAGTTCTATCAAACATTAAAATAAATAAATAAAATAAATAAATTCTTAAGTAGTGATGGACCCCTATAACATTGTTATCAAACCTGGAGGGTCCTTTTTACTTCCACAAAAGGGGGGAGCTCCGTAGCTTTGTACAATTCCCTAAAAGGGGAACAGCCTAGCCAATCAATGAAACCATCCCCCAACACTGACAACTCAACAAGATTCTACTTTTCTCTAGCCAATGATTTTGTTGATATTATAATTGAATTCCCCTTCGATATTTTTTGGGGCTCAGGTTTTGGGTGAATTATACCTCCACCTAGGAGATGGACAGTCCGCTAGTCAAAAATGTTATGCCAACATGCTACAAACTATTTTTTTTTTACGCGTGTCTCATTTTCATTTTGCCTACACATTTATTGCCCTTCCAAAGATGGCGTACATTAATCAATGTGTATATCTCTCTTCCCATGGGTAGAGATAATAAATCACTCTAGCTTCGCTTCGTAGATTGGTACTTCTCTTTTGTCCGCATTATTTTTTTTCCTTTAAAAAATAAAGAGATTGAATGAAACCTGACCTGGAGATCTTGCTTGTCAGTTCTTTTAGCTATTTTCTTTTCTTTTTCTTTCTTCCTCTTTGTCCAGCCTCTTGGACTTGGTTGTTTTGTTCTTTTCGTTTTGCAACGAATCTCCATTTGTTTTCTAAAAAGAAAAGAAAAAAGTGATTTTTTTTTTTTTTTCTTTTGACACAAGCAAAGAAACTTCACTTCAAGAATTAAAAAAAGAGGGACCCCAGCCACATACGGCCTCTTTTTCATTCAAGCCATTGCAGGAATGTTGAACGAACGTTCCGGGGAAGCAGACCTCCAGCTTCAGTAAGTTTCTTCCATTCAAGTTTTTTCTTTTAAATTTTTTTTTCCATGTCTGGCTGGACACAAATGTACAGAATCTGATTGTCCTCATCACTTAGACAATTTTTTTTTATCCAATTTGGGGAGTGCAATCAATCGTGGCCAGCGTTGTCGCGGATATTTTCTGAGTTTTACCAGCTAAGGTGGGTACACCCAAAACTGCCACTTTTTGCTACTGAGCCTAGTTACTATTATTAGACTGGTCAAATTTTCATAGGTTTTTGTAGGCAAGTGAAAGGAGGTTCCAACGCATGAGAGAACATGGCATTTGGATATTGTATGCAAAAGTTATTAAGGAACAAAGTTTGGTTCTAAAAGCGTTTCTTCCACATAGGTACAGAATTGATTTTGGAGTTGTACACATAGTATAAGGTAGGAGGCTCTGAAATGGCGCATCTAAGGGCTGGTCTGCCCTTTTCATGTATTTCCTTGAATGAAAATATTTTTAGCTCATTTTTCAGACAAAGAAAAATAGAAGAGGAATCTGACGCAAGTGGTTTCATATTTTTTGAAGCATTTTTGAATTACTTATGAATTTTCGAAGGAGATGTGTCATAGGTCTCCCTAGGTCTTCCATAAACTGTTCACTTGCAACTTCTAAAGAAAAATGGGAAAGCAAAGACATTGATTGGCTCTTGCAATTAATAAAGCTTTTTTTCATGATTCATTCTAGGACTATAGTGGTCCATTTCAGAACCACCTTTTGTTCATTTCAGAGCCATTTATAGGATCCATTCTTAATGCCTGCTCCATTTCAGAGCCTCCTACCTTAGACGGCGGTTTAACCCCTAAATGTTTTTGACTATGTTTTCACCCAAAACGCTCCAAAACTGCCATTTCTAATACTAGTGCCAAATTTTAGAAAAAAAGCATTTTTGAACACATGTAACCATAGGATCTTTTAGTAAACTTGTTTAAGAAGATGTGGAAAAAATTTCAGAATTTTCCACCATGTGGATTGCAAGATAATAGCGTTTGAATTGACAAAAATGCTTTTTTTGTCCCTGCGAAAAAACGGGCAGCTGCCCTTCACAAGGTCACATTTGTATGAAAAAATGTCCAAAATGGTGGTTACTCTTTGGATTTATTCTTGAAGGCAAGTTGGATACATGCTTGAAAAATTTCAGATCATTTGGAATTGTACAACATACAGGAAAAAAATAGTAAGTAGGAAGAGGTAGAGAATGATTCAAAACACTAAATTGTGAAGAATTTATTTATGGAATTGAAAAATGCCAATCCCAACGGTTGTAATGTTGTAATAAACAATCTACACCCAATGTTTTTATTTTTTTTCAAAAATATTGAAAATTGAGTTAAATAAAGGACTTCAAAGTTTATTTTAGAGTTGAGATTCCATAACTACCCACAAACTAAGAATCCTCATAACTTTTGACTCATAGATCTAAATGGAATGATTCAAAGCTTCCCGTGTACATATAAATCTAAAGAACCAATTTCAAATTTTTATTTTCTTAAAAAGTGATTTTTAAAGAAGTTTTTTTTGCTGCCCGTGCTGCCCGCCATGGATTGAAAATGACATATCATGCAATAACTTTTTAACCATGTAGTCAAAAGTTATGAAAATTGTTGGGCCTTAAAGCTACTCCTCGGGCACGTATTGTATGAAAATTTCAAAGAAAAAATATATAAATTTGGAATTGTATAACATACAGGAAAAAATTAGTAAGTAGAAAGAAGTAGAGAATGATTCAAAATACTAAATTGTTAACCATTCATTTATGGAATTGAAAAATGCCAATTCCAATGGTTGTAATGTTGTAATAAACAATCTAAACCTTATTTAAATTTTTTTTTTTTCAAAAATATTAAAAATTGAATAAAATAAAGGACTTCAAAGTTTATTTTAGAATAGAGATTTTAGAACTAATTGTAAACTACCCACAACTAAAACTCTTTATAACTTTCATCTCATTAATAAAAAATGGAATGATTCAAAGTTCTCTATGTATATAGAAATCCAGAGAATCAATTTCAAAATTTTATTTTTCAAAAAAGTGATTTTTAAAGAAGCTTTTTGTTTGCCTAGGTTGCTCGTCGAGCAATGAAAACTACGTATCATTCAATAACTTTTTGTCAATGTAGTAAAAGAATCCGTTTGTAGTAAGCTGCCCAAAATTGCTATGTTGCCCAAAATGCACTTTGGTCCTTTAAGGGTTAAGCATTTCTGCACATGTTCTAGAGCAATGTAAGGCAATGTAAATTTTTTTTGTTATGTAGCAAGATAGAAATAAAAAAGATTGCAATTTTTTTGGTAATTTTATGCCTCGAATTGAAATTACCATGAATTTTAGAAGCCAAAAGTTGATCTCAACTCATACCCAATGTATAGAGTCTTCCAATTCCAATCATTCAAGAACTACTTTCCTACTCACTACTTCCTACTTTCTTGCTCACTACTTCAGAACATGTGTCATGAACTTATTAAGGTGTGACCATCCATAACCGATCAAATAAGCAACTGTGGACATGATGTGGAGTATAGTGAGGTGAAGGAAATATTTCTGTAGGTGGAGAGATAGAAATGAGGAAGATTGCCAAAAGTTTTGTAATTTTATTAGTTGAAGTGAATTTATAGTGAATTTTGTAAGGCAAAAAGTTGCGTTGGATCCATGTCCAATACGTAGACTATTTCAAAACCGCTCATTCAAGAGACTACTTCTTGTTCACTTTGGCACTCCAAACCAAGTACAAACCAAGCAGATGTGTCATGAAAAGAATAGAGGGATTGATGGTCAAAAATCAAGAACCCATGTTTGAAAATTAGTCCTAGCTTATCTTGCATTTCTACGCCCCTATTGACTGCCGATGGGTTGTTGATTGGTGATGGGTGGCTCTACCTTAGTCCCAATTTGAAAAGGAGAAAAAAAACATTCCAAGCTTTGGTTGAAAATAGTTACACCCTATAGGTTGGGTATGGATCCGAGGTTGAAAATGGGTGGTTTTACCATATTGAATGGTTTTTTGAATTCTAGAATCCAATTTTAGTCTCTATTTTTTAATCTAATTAGAATTTTTTATCGCTTGTTTCACTAAATTCTTTCCAATGGTTTCAAATTGCAACTGGATGTTTCCCAATTCTATCAGCTAACTAAACAATGAACTAATAACCTACAAATCCATCTCACTCTCCAAACATTGATCGTAGCATCTCTAAGAGAGGCAACCTATTTCTAACCACTTAAACAAATACATGTATCTACAAGGCAAGTTTCAACAAAGGAAAAAATTTCCATGTGCAAAAATAGAATTCACAGGGTTTCTATAATTTTTCTAATCTTTATTTCTCAAAATATAATTACTATAAATTTTTTAGCTGAAAATTTTGTTCCACCCATACTGACCATATAGACCTTCATATTTTTGACCAAGGGTTGGTTTCAAAATCCACCAAAGGTATTGAGAGTCTTGTGGCCAATCATAATGCACCACAATTGGGTTGGAAATTGTGCCATAATTAATGACTACTAATCACCTCATGCATGGAATTTCACCAGCCTACATTGCTAGAATGGAAGAAGGTTGATTAGGAAAAGATTGCGTCCTATAGACACCATCGCGAATCTCCGAGTCAGAGCCGATTTCCATTAGAGCATCTCCACTAGGGCATTGCCACAATGCCCTTCCAAGTGGTTTGCTAGGCCCTGTTCATTTTTTCCCCGACCAATTGCAGAGTTTTTTTAAATTTTGTCAACAAGTCACGGGGAAATTTGATCACCACTCGCCAAGTTCCAGTGTTGAACTCATTTGACTTGGGACCACGCTATTAGGCAGAATAATGTTTTCGAGGTGTGAGAGTCATTGGGTAAGGTAAACCAACCTATTCTCGTCAGCTTCCTATTTTCGACATCTTACTTTTGGCCCCATTACCACCCTGAAACTCATCTAAGTCCATCTATTTTTCTGACAAAATCAGCTCAATAATTTCAGCTTGGGTAACGTGTCTACCATTGATTGGTGGATATCCAAGTACTCATAGATACAATCTATAGTGGTAATGGGTTGTTGATTTGACTTATATAAATTAATCCATTGGCGGATTTGTAATTTCAGGGCAATCAACTTCAATAATTCATAGAAATTTCAATTTTCATCAGAAAATTATAATTCCACTTGGGTTTGATTTGTGAAACATGCATACACCTTTGAAAAATAGGTGACCCCATTGAAGTTGACTCCAACACAGTCAGATCGCAAATCAGGGTGGTAATAGGCTTGTCTACCTTAGTGTCCATTTTGAATGCAAAAGTCTCCATCTACTCCAAAAAACACCCATGGCTGCTAGGTTGTGTAAGGATTAGCCAATGTGAAGCTACTAATTTGGAATTCATAAATGGGGAATTCAATCACCTCATAAATCCTGTTCCCGATAAATTCACTTGTTCTTGGATTTCGTTCGCACATTGGAGTGACTGAGTGAGGCCCCGGAATTTTTACTGTGGCACAGGAGTCAGAGTTGGCATGGCACAGACCATGTGGCGTGCCCAATATACTGAGCTGAGTACCGCTGGGGATGCTCTTAGCGGGCCGGAGGGATCCAGGCCTGAACCTCCGGCCTCCAACTCTGCAAAAGGGGAAAACATTCCTGGAGCTCCTGGACCCTTTCCCGGTGCTTGCTCTCTTAACCCTTGAACGTCGACGAGGACGTTCTGCGTCCTTTGAATGACAAAGAATCTTTCCCTACAGGACAGAAGTGCAACTTTTCATCCTCAGTATTAGGAGTGGAAAGGAAAGATCTTTAACAGTTCTTTAACTTCCAAAGAATATATTAGGCTTTTTCATAAGTAGATGATGTCACACGGAATCAAAATACAGGATTTCCACGGCTACAGGTCCGTCCTTCAAGGGTTAACTCTACGTACGCTGAAGATTTCAGAATTTTTCACACGCTCAACCTGGAGGCCCATCCAGTTCCGGTTCCCAGCAGGCAAATAAATGAAGGATCGGAGGCATCCTGAATCTTGATTCCTGAAAAGGCCCGACATTGACAACAAAGCCCAAGGCGTGCATCAGTCCAACTCCTCATTTCCAGATGTGCCACGTGACGTTGACTCGGTGTGACACGACAAGGCAGTCCTCTCTGCTCTGCTCATCACTTTTTGGAGCATCTTTATCAGTGCGGTGCAAAACTTTTATCACCAAAAAGGAGAAAAAGGTCATGGCTTCTCGCTTGTCAACACACTTGAACACAAGATAGCTACACCTACAATCACACGCTTCTTAAAACCGCGCACTACAAAATTTTTGTCTAAAATATACTCCCACTATTCACGAGAATTTATGATTGCTTTTAAAAACATTTTTTTTAGCACTCTAAAAATTTGTAGTTTATTCATACGGTGTCCCAGAACATGCATTCTAAGAGAATCTAAAATCCCCTTTTCACTACCAATAGGACCCTACAAAAATATCTCCAATACAATACTGGGATTCCCCTATGTTGAATTGCTTATTTATGCAATTTTAGGTGTAGTTACCTTAACAAGAAGAGCGTTCGACAATAGGGGGCAAGTGGGCAAGTCGTGGTTAAGAAATTGCCCCACATTATGCAACACCAAGTGAAAAAATATGATCAAAAAGTGAAGAGGGCATGGACAAATAGAGACTCTTGGGTGTGGCTCACTAATTCGCTCGGAAATTGAAAATTCTAGGTGACCACTAGAGGTGGAATATAATCTTTAGCTCAAAAATTCAAAGTAATTATGTTTTGAGAAACAAAAATCTGAAAAATGATGAAAACCTTCCAAACTCTTTATGTGCATTAGTGGGGAAAATTTCCCCACTAAAAGAAAACCTCCCTGCACATAATTAGGTGTAACTGCTTAAGTGGTCCCTTATTCAGCATTTTCAGCTTTTTCAGAATGAAAATTGGAGCTAATTACTGACAGTAGTGTGTCTGCAAAACGAACACATGCAGCCACGAAGACGACGAAGGAGACAGAAAACGGAAGCCCCCTTTCCCTCTCACGGACCGCCAGCAGGAATGCTTATGCCGCAATCCATGGATGGGAATGTGGAATTGCAACTAATTTGCAAGCTCCGTCTCTCGCAGCTTACGGGTAATGTATATCAATTCGGGAATCCGACACTGTTCCCACAAATTCCTATAAAAGACCCGGCGCCGCTTCTTCTTCTTCTTGTAGTGGCATGAAATCAGGTGCCCATATTGTGGCATCTTCTTCTTCTTGGCCATCTCCCTGCAGCGCCTTCAATCCAAAAGCGGCGACTTCGTAGCAGTTTGCATGTGGCACAGCTCCTGCTGTGAATTCCCGATTGTGGGATTCAGAGCTCTTGAATTGCACCCTTGGGATGCTTGAGTTTACGCAGCTGCAGGTGGGCTGCGAGGTTGCAGTTTGATTGAAGCTATGGCAAGCAGCGTGCAGAGTGGGCAGGATGGACGGGAGATTCATATGCAGCAAGTCGGGTTGGAGTTGGGTGGAAACGCTGTTAGCACGGTGGATGTGGAGGGGCGGAATGGGGCGGTGGAGATGAGCGTGGCGGAGGCGGCGACGGCGACGACGAAGGAGAAGGAGAAGGAGAAGAAGAAGATGGAGTCGGGGGCGATGATGTCCTACTGGAAGCTCTTCCAGTGCGCGGATTCCTTTGATTACTTGTTGATGTTCCTGGGCACATTGGGCGCCGTGGGTAACGGCTTGACGCTGCCTGTCATGGTTATTATTCAAGGTCGCCTTATTAACACCTTCGGCAACTTGCAAAACCAACCCGACCTCATTTACGAACACATCAAGAAGGTGCGCTTTCGTGAACGAAACCGCCAGTCGATCGCATGGAGTTTTCTTGGATTTGTTTGTCCAATGCGTTTCGGAATGAAGTTTGCACGTTGGAAAAAACTCATCTCGTTTTCTTTGGAGAATTTCACGAGGAGGTTGCAATTGTTTACAATTCCCAGGCCAGCGTGTTAGATTCCACATTTCTTGTTTACCTCACCGGTCAGGGGGCTTGCAACGCTTTCTTGTTCAGGGGGTGGGACAAGTGTGACCGCATGGTAGGGGTTTTCAAGGAGACCATGTACACAGGAATTACACTCATACACAGATGTCATGGGATTGTAAAGAATTGCTTGTGTTTTTTGATACCGACGTGCTGACTTGTGGTGTGGTTTGGGTGTTGGGGGTGGTGTTCAGTTTTCGTTGTATTTCGTTTACACGGCGATTGCAGGATGGTTGACTGCATACTTGGGTGAGTAATATCCGCGATGATTCCATAATTTCCCAATTTCGGTCGAATTTTCGCTTGCACAGTCAACTCAACGGATTTCAATTCCATTCGGACGGGGTGCACAGAAGTCTTGCAGTTTTTGTTAAGAAAGAAGATCTGCGCCTAGCTTCTTGTGCGTCGCTGACGACGATTTAGAGATGGTCGCGAGTGACAGGAACTGATTGATTGATTGATTGATTGGTGTGTTTGCAGAGGTGAGCTGTTGGATGTGCACGGGAGAGCGACAATCCGCGCGCATTCGAGCCAAGTACCTGCGCGCGATTCTGCGTCAAGATGTGGCCTACTTCGAAAAGGGCCACAGCAGCACCGCCGAAGTCGTGAACAATGTCTCCGCCGACACGCTCCTGGTGCAAGAAGCCATGAGCGAGAAGGTGAGTGCCGAAATTGGTGTTTAGGGGGGTGCAGAACTCACAGTTGTACGTCGAGGTTTCAATTATTCTTTCCATTGTAGGCAGTGTACGATTCTGAGACCATTAATCTCGTCCGTGCGTTGAATTTTCAGATCGCGTTCTAGAATCACGTCTTATTGCAAAAGTGGATGCTTGCACTGTCATCCTCTGTTAATGGGGTGTCAAAGCTGGTTCGCAATTGTAGAATTGTTACCAATTGTGCACGACGTGATTCTTCTATATCCCACCGCACTCGCCGACTCGTAGAGTTTGAACGTTGTTTCGAATCGCTTTGAATTCCAAAAACCTTGAAATTCCAAACCCTAATCGATCGTGACAAACCTTCCAACCTTCCATTCGTTTGCAGGTCGGGAATTTCTTACAAAACATGACGCAGTTCGTGGGCGGCTACATCGTGGCCTATATTCAAATATGGCGCCTGGCGCTCGCCGTGACGCCCTTCATTCCCCTGCTCCTGCTCCCTGGCGCGTTTTACAACCGCGCAGTGACGAGCCTGGCCGCGCGGATGCAGAATGCGTACAACAATGCAGGCGCCATCGCCGAGGAGTCGGTCTCTTCCGTGCGGACGGTGTACTCATTCGTGGGGGAGACCAAGGTGGTGCAACTGTACGGGAGTTCCTTGGACGAAACCGTGAGGCTGGGAATCAAGCAAGGGCTGGCGAAAGGGCTGTCCATGGGCTCTGTCGGGATTAATTTTGCTATTTGGGCGTTCATGGGGTGGTACGGGAGCCAGCAGATCCTCGCCGGACACGCCGATGGTGGCAACGTTCTCACCACGGGCGTTGCGATCATCGCGGGTGGAATGTAAGCATCCTTGATTCTTAATCTGGCCATGTCTGAAGTCTACTCCCTCCGTCCAGATTTAAGTTTTTATCCGAATTTCGTTGATCGTATTGTGAAAAACATAATTCAGAAAGGTTCCAAATTTTATATCACTAGAATCAATGAACAACATTGCATGTGTTCATTGCAGCCGAATTAAAATTGAACGCAAGAAAGCTTCCATATGACTTACACAAAAACAACATGAAAGAACATATGAGGTCCGAAGTGGACACTTAGTTCGGGACGGAGTACTATTTTCGCAATAGAATCAATCAAATTTGGCCATTTGCAACCATGAATTCCCATTTGCAACCATGAAATCGGTGACTGATGGATGCGTATTGGTGCTTGACTGGTTGACAGAGCTTTGGGGAACGCGATGCCAAATTTCAAGGCGTTTGCCCAAGGGGTTTCAGCTTCTACTCGCATCTTTGCACTCATAGCGCGAGTGCCGCCCATCGACGCGGATGACACCACGGGAAGGACGTTGGAGAAGGTTGTTGGCGATCTGGAGCTTCGCGACGTGGATTTCTCGTATCCGTCTCGCCGAGATGTACCCGTGTTCCACAATTTCAGTATAAAGATTCCAGCAGGTGAGTGAATAAGTGAGTGGCTGAAGGAGCAAATTATGTTGATCTTAGGGTTGGGGATGGCCAGAGTTGCAATCAATTAGGGTTGAATCTTATTATGCACAAGGTAATGCTTGTGAACATGAGTGCGGTCTGTAGGAGGATTATGCAAGGAGACCAATTCCATAGAGTGTTGCTCATGTTCACAGACACTGCGGTTGTAAATAGCTCTGAGGAAGTGCGGCACGATTTGCCAAAAGTATGGATAGGTACCAAGTAGTCGAACTTTCTCTATGTGGTCATTACTGGACGTGAATTTTTTCCAATCACTGTGTTGTATGTGAATGTTGGCAGGCAAGACGGTAGCGCTCGTGGGTCAGAGCGGCTCTGGCAAATCAACAGTGATTGCTCTCCTGGAGAGGTTTTACGACCCTCTGTCCGGGGAGGTTCTCATCGACGGCACCAACATCAAAGAGCTCCAGCTCAAATGGCTGCGACGCCAGATAGGTTTAGTGAGCCAGGAACCCGCTCTCTTCGCCACGTCCATCAAGGAGAACATCCTCTATGGCAAAGACGGCGCGTCCGACGAGGAGATTTTCGCCGCTGCAAAATCCGCAAACGCCTTCAACTTCGTCACGCAGCTCCCGCAGGGCTTCGACACCCAAGTGGGCGAGCGCGGCGTGCAAATGTCCGGTGGGCAGAAACAGCGCATTGCTATTGCGCGAGCTCTTCTCAAAAACCCGCCAGTGATGCTCCTGGACGAAGCGACGAGCGCGTTAGACGCCGAGTCGGAGAAAGTGGTGCAAGTAGCTCTGGAGCGCGCCGCGGAGGGCCGCACCACCGTCGTCGTCGCCCACCGTCTCTCCACCATCCGAAACGCAGACTTGATTGCCGTCATCCAATACGGCAAAGTGCTGGAAATGGGGACTCACGAGGAGCTCATGGCCAAGGGCGAGCAGGGCGCGTTCGCAGCGCTCGTCCAGCTCCAGCAAGCTCACCAGGAAGCCGAAGCAGACATCACTGCTGACACTCTCAAATTCGACGCCATTTCTCGCATCAGCAACGCATCTCGCCGCAGCGTCTCGTCCTCGGGGCGCAAATCCTTTGAAGAATCCAGACTGAGTACCTCGAAAAGCTCAAATGACAACTCGGGAGTGCCAGCGGAGAAGAGGTTGAAGGGGAAGCCTCCCACGCCGTCGTTTCGGCGACTCCTGGCGCTCAACAAGCCGGAGTGGAAACAAGCCATCTTGGGCCTCTCGGGCGCCATTGCGTTTGGGTTTGTGCAACCATTTTACGCCTACTTTTTGGGGGATATGCTGGCGGTATTCTACGATACGCCCAGCAAGATGAAGAGGGATGTGAAGATCTATGCTGGCGTTTTCTGTGGCTTGGCGGTGGCAGCTTTTGTTGTCAACACTACGCAGCATTACAACTTTGCGGTGATGGGGGAATACCTCACGAAACGGATTCGCGTCAACATGTTGAGGAATGTGTTGCGCTTTGAGGTTGGGTGGTATGATCGTGATGAGAATGCGAGTGGCGCCATTTGTTCTCGCCTCGCCTCTGATTCTAACATGGTACGTGTTTTGCCCACCTCTGTTTCACATGAGAATTATTTATTTCCTTTCGTCATGTTTGCGTGTGGGCACATCTCATAGTGGTTGCATGCCTGGAAATACAATAAATTGATTTGAACGTGGGCTAGTTTTTGAATACACCCAACCCTCTCTCATGATAATCTCTATACTTGCGCATCCCCTGTAATTCTTGAGAATCTCTTGAAAGTACGTGGTCTAATAACCACTCAGAGTTATTTCTCTCTTTGTGCTCATCGAAGTGGGCATGTCAAGATCTGAACACCTGTTCGAAGATCCCATTTTTCTGAGGCCATTAGACAGGGTTGAGTGAATTTCTGTGCTCCAGATGTTTTTTTGTGCTAGAGTGGATAGGGTGCAAACTGCATGTTCCTCTAGAATGATCTGCACCTCTGCTACTTCTCTGATATGTTTTTGATAATTTCCCTTGGATCTCTCTGATACCACTTTGGTATCTTTCTGGTATATTTCCTATGTGACTAACTGGGATTTGCAGGTGAGGGCGCTGGTGGGTGATCGGATCTCACTCCTCGTTCAAACTGCAAGCGCTATCATTGTGAGTTTTTGCGTCGGTTTGAGCTTGTCGTGGAAGTTGGCATTGGTGGTGATTTCCATACAGCCCCTTATCATCACGTCCCTGTACTTCAAGAAGATCCTCCTCACAGGCTTCGCGAAGCATACGGCAAAAGCGCAACACGAAGGAGCACAAGTTGCAAGTGAAGCCGTATCGCAGCATCGCACTGTCACTGCCTTTTCTTCCCAGGACAAGGTAAATCTACTCCTCCACCTTCACAATTTTTCTTCCAAAGTAAACCCTATAATGATGATCATGATGTAGCACACAATTGCCTGATCATTTGCTGTGGAATTGAAATGCAATGCCAGGTGCTGAAACTCTTTGAAGCAAAGCTGGAGGGACCAAAGAGAGAGGCTTTCAAGAGAGCGCAAGTGGCAGGACTTGGTCTCGGTGCCGCGAACTTCTTCTTGTACGCATCCTGGGGACTGGACTACTGGTATGGTGCAAAACTGGCTGGAGCGGGAGAAGTTTCTTTCGCAGATGTGCTCAAGACTTTCTTTGTTCTTATTAGTACGGGGCGCGTATTAGCAGATGCTGGTGCTCTGGCTCCTGATCTTGCAAAGGGCTCCCAAGCTATTGCTTCTGTGTTCGGCATCCTCGATCGCCGCACAGAGATTGACGCCGAGGATAAAAGCGCTGAAATGGTGGACAAGGTGGAGGGTCACATTGAGCTGCAGAATATTCAGTTTGTGTATCCGGCGCGGCCAGATGTGGTGATTTTTAAGAACTTTAATTTTTCTGTTGGTGTGGGTCAGACGGTTGCCATGGTTGGCCAGAGTGGGAGTGGCAAGAGTACCATCATCGGGTTGATTGAGAGATTTTACGACCCTGTTAAAGGCAAGGTGCTGATTGATGGGAGAGATATCAAAACCTTGAACTTGCAATCTCTGCGGCGCCATATTGGCCTGGTCAGCCAAGAGCCTACTCTCTTTGCTGGCACTCTTCGTGAAAACATTGCTTATGCCAAGCCTGACGCAACCGAAGCTGAAATCAACGAAGCCGCGGTGGCTGCTAACGCTCACAATTTCATCAGGTGACTTCTTCTTAACTCTTTTTCTTGGATCACAATGAAAAACGTTGGACAGTAGAGCAGAGTAACTTGCTATGCAGACGCAGAGTTCCTTGGGGTATTGAAGGCAACAGAACTTTTATTTCTTATGTATATACTGTAAGCTAGAGTTTCTTCCTGCGGGTCCCATGCTTTGAAGACCCTTTTGGGGTGACCCAAGGAGGGTTCGTGATAAGACAGGAATGGCTGTTGACCAATCCCTCAGGGTCTAATGAAATAATTACAAAAAAGGGGTTGCCGAAGGATGATATCATTGACCTGTTGTAAATACACTAGGGGTCTCGATACTGGATTTCCTACTTCAGGTCTGCAATGAAATCTCTGTAATCTTACCACCTGGAATCCCAACTATTTCACAATAATATAGTGTGAATGTGCGACAAGTTTGCTACAGCCAATGGTAACGTGACAATGGTACAAGATATAATTGTAGAATGTCAGTTTAGAAGCGGTCATAAGAAAGAGGTTTGAGTGTTGGCTGTAGAGTACAAACTAGCCAAAATGATTTAAAACAGCTTTTGTTTCGAGATAGAGCTATTTTGACAAATTCGTGTCCATCCTTCAATTTCAGTGCTCTACCAAAAGGATACGAAACTTTTGCGGGGGAACGAGGGCTTCAACTGTCAGGTGGGCAGAAGCAGCGCATTGCCATTGCGCGTGCTATCCTGAAGAATCCAGCGATTTTACTCCTGGATGAGGCCACCAGTGCCTTGGACTCAGAATCGGAGCGTGTTGTCCAAGATGCACTGGACCGCATGATGGTCGGCCGAACCACTGTTGTTGTTGCGCACAGGTGAGAGTCACTTCCGCACGATACTAATACCAGTTTAAAATTGCGAGCTCGTATGAATAATTATAAAGGATAACCTGAATCATGCTAGTCACCATTTTTTAAAGTATGATGACTGCTGTCTTTGGTCATAGAGTCTACGATCTACCTTTGAGCGGAGGCTGTACTTGCTAGCCTCTAATAGACTCTCCATTGACCCCGACCTCACGTTCAAGAATTTTTCTTCTGGTGTTTGTGAGGAAGTAGAGTTCTGTAATGAATTGAACTAGATGTTGAATTATTGAACGTCTCTATTTTTTAATATGTTGTCTCTTGTCCGTTGTCATAGAGTCTACCCTATTAACAGGATCCATGAAGAGTAGTACTTCCTACAAAAGTCTGCTTGGCCTAGTTAGTGAACCCACCCTCCAATACCTTGGCCTCATGCTCAGAGTTTTTCTGTGTTCACAGAGTTTGGCTTTCAAAGAAGGCCTCCAGGACAGTGCTTGCTGTCTAGGCCTGCATTGCCTATCTAGTTAGTCCCTCAACAGATCAATACGGTACTCACGCTGGTCTCAGAGTCTAGGGTCTTTGAGGAAGCTGCAGTGCATTGAAACTGGATCTTAAACTGGTTTTAGTGGGCTTATGTGAATATCTGTTGTTGATGGTGTGTGCAGATTATCTACCATTGCCGGTGCGGACACGATAGCTGTCATGCAAGATGGAGTGATTCTGGAGCAAGGCTCCCACGATCAGCTCATGAGTAAAGGCGAAAGCAGTGCTTACTACTCGCTTGTCCGCCTTCAGACCGCCTTACACTGAGACGTAAGTCTCAATGTTTTGCTTGGCAGAGGACCGAAGAGGAGGAGGCTTTGGATTGGCAAAAGCTTAAGTTACTCGAAAAGCAAGCCAGTGCTACAGAGATGAAGCCTCTCATAGCAGCAGCTTTATCTGCTTGCTTGTTATTATGGTAAAAGATTTTCTATGGTGGAGCTCATTTTAGGATATATGATGAGGACATCGAACTTCCAGATGTGAGATTGACGAAAGAGATAGAGTGATAGATGGGCTTTGGAGGTTGTAGACCTGTGATAAGCTCAGATGAAGCTTTCTACTGCATCTCACTGTCGGTACTCTGCGACCTACTAGGATGAACAGAGCACGAAATGGATTTGTAATAAAATGAAATGCAAGGCCACAGGCTTTGGAGACGGTCTCTGATTTTGGGAATTGTAGAGATAAAAAGCATAAATTGTATTTCAACCCTGTTTGTATAAAGATTCTTTGGATGTACCTTCTTGTGCACTTTCTCGTGCACTTGTCTCTTTTAGCCTCCTTGATTAGGGAAAAGTGCCAAAGCTAACCTTAATCCTTAATAGGTGAGTCTATGAGATTGGAATGGGGGTCTGAATGAAAAATCCACATTTATATTGAACACAATATTCATTCTTGATAAAAAAAAATTCTTTTTTTTTGGGGGTTCTTCCTCATCTTTATTTCTCCACACATTGAACTCAATTTATTCAATGAATTCACTATTTTAAACTAGTAGGATGCACTATTCATTGAGAAAGACTCTTTGTTTGTACCTTTCTCATCCACTCATCTCTCTTCCTTCCTTATTTAGGGAGAAGTGTCAAAGCTAATAGGTGAGTCTGAGTCCCAATGAAAAATCCACATTTATATTGAATAAAAATATTCATTCTTGGGAAAAAAATAACTCGTTTTTATTTATTTTGCATTCTTCCTCATCATTGAGCTCAGTTTCTCAATGAATTTCCCATATTGTAGAGGCTGGGAAATGCTTAAGTTATCAGGAATAGGTACTTCTAACTTAAATTGCTGACGTATGGATATAGCCTGAATGCTAGCATCCGAAAACTTAAGCATCAAGCACCTGAATCCTCCACCCAAAAACACAGTGGAACTATCCACCCAAAAAACCACGAATGAATAAGCGTTGAATAACAAGTTGAGTAACAAATCCATGAAACTCTAGATTCAATTCCTGGTATACATTTAGGGCTCCATCAATTTTGTTCTACAGAGGAAATTAAAGACGAGCATGACATGCATCAGGGCTCCATCACGAGTTCCATTTTTCTATTCGTCGATGGTGTGCATCAACAGTTCCACACCATTGTTTCTCACCACGAGACTCACTTCTAGCCAACGTTGTGTTATGCTACAGAGGTGTTTGTCTGAATCCAAGATTTTTTGTAGGAAATTGGAGGTTTCTGTAGAACGGGGCGATGGACGGACTACTCTCTGGCCAGCCGAATGGACTTCCGCAGCGCTTGCAGCAGGCTCTGCATGATGAGCGGCTCTCCAGGAGGTACTTTGTCCTTGTACAGTCCGTTCCTTGTTGCTTGGAAGTAGGCTTGTTGATCGTCTGTTGCAGCATTCACGATCACGTCGATGTGCACCAAGTCTTCGATGGCTCCGTCATTGATGCGGATGTATCCCAGTCGCACTCCCCCTTTCACTTTGTCCACCTGTGTACGCAGAGCTCATATCTTCTTAATAATCTTATCACACAACGGTATCCTACAGAAGACACCATTTCAAAAACGTTTCTACTTAAACAATGAAGCAATGTTCAGAAAATAATGAGGCTAAATTCGCCAAACCTTCTATGAAAAACTTTTTTTTATTGCTACAGAGAATGTGAAAGAACGCAGTGGTAGATTTGAATTCTTAGGTTTAAATTTAGCAGTGTTTTTTTAGCAACTTGAGCTCTCATTATAGAGACTGCTGTCACCATCTATCGCAATCAACACTTGGGTTGAATTTCAAGTCGCAAATTGGGTGTGAGAAAACCACGAATTGGCTGATAATGCCTATGGCCACTGAACTTTGAATGGGATCTGGAGTTCTCTACTTCCACTTGTAGAATTCTACAATGTCCCACTTTGAATAATTGCACAAGAAATTCATACACAGTGATGCAAGGGAAGCAAAGGAGTCACCAACATGAACCAATCCACAGGTGCTTACTTTCAAAGGGTTTGGAAGCGGCAAATTGGCGTTCGCAGTTAAGCTGTTTCCCCACTGCGCGACACAACACAGAAACACAAAATAGTAAGAAATTCGTAGACCCTAATCAAGGGACAAAGCCGAGCCAACCTATCAAATTATCATGTAGCAGGAATCACATGTAGAAGCTTGAACCTAAAACTCTCTAGCAGCTGTGCAATCACAACGAACACGAGAAATGCCGGAGTAAGCCTCATAAAAGAGTCAAAGAAACAGTAATTTTCTTCGTCGGTCATTCAACAGAGTGGTGTTGAGCAGAATTCCCGCATCCACCAATTCTATTCAATTCAACGCCACTGCCTGCAACCCTAGAAATTCACGAGCAAATGCAAACGATAACTCCAGCATGCAGTCCAGACCTCAGCATCACCTTTGAAAAATGCGAAACCCCACAGAGTTTTCGCAAAAACTATCTGAATGAGAGATAGATTGTCTATCCATGGATTCCAGAATTCCCGCATCCACAACGATTACACCAATTCTATTCAATTCAACGCCACAAAACTACAAACCTTAGCAATTCCTGAATTGGAGAGAGACGCCCTATCAATGGATTTTTCCTGACAATGAATGTAAAATGAGGAAGCAGTACCTGGAAGAGAAGCGACTCCAGCTTCTTAAGGTCAGCATCGGGAGGCAACAACGCAGTCCCCAGTGACACACCCTCCCCCTCAGTACTCTGTTGCAAGGAGCCTTTCTGCGGCTGCAAAGACCCCCCTTCCCCTGCTTGCGCTCTCACCACAGACCTCCAAGACCCGTGCCTCGAATTCTTGGAGATCACAATCCGTGGAGAGCTTGCAAATCGAGCTGAACCCAGAATCTGCTTCGCGCAGTTCCTCTCTGGGATTGCACTGGCAGCACCAATCTGACCAATCGATGCGGACACCGTGCAAGCCGCCATAGCTCAACTATGGCTTTGTGCAATGTGTGCAATCTGTGGAGTTTCTTGCAAAGGTGTGGAATGTGGGTAATGTGGGTAATGTCGGTAATGTGTGCAAGTGTGTGCAAATGTGTGCAAATGTGTGCGCAATGTGAGTAATTGAGCTCAATTTTGAGGGGAGATGGACGGATTGGAACTTTGGAAGAGAGTACTCTCAGCATTGGTTGGCATTGAATTGAAGGATTTTATCTGTTGCAAGGAAAAGCAGAAAGTGGATTTCGGCAGGTGTGCGCGTTTTGATGCGTGTCGACTGGTGGTGTGCGTGTTTGGGGCTGTGGCGTTGGAAGCTTTGGATTGAGCCAGCAGGTGACCTTGGTGTTGGGGATCTAGCAGCCAGGGATGGTTTGAGGTTGGGAATGGATGAGTTTCATCCCTGAATTCGGGAGATGATGTTTCCAAAGTTCGTCCGTGTGAACGGTGACAGTTGTGCATGATGGAGACAAAGACTTGGGTTCCTTTCAGAAAAATGTGAAGCAAGAGGTTTGCATCCGTCGACAAAAAGTTACATGCCACCTTAAATTGTCAATATAAGTGTTTCAAGCGTTTTTGTGTTTTTCATGTGATTACATGGTAAAAAATTTGTTCAAATTTGTTTCAAAAATCATCTAGGTTGTAATGAAAGATTGTTGCAACCAAAATCTGGATTTTTTTTTTTATGTGAAGAATATGTAATAAATTTTCAAAAGCAGCATTCCATAGACTCCTACAATGAGTCCTAAGCTCAATGGGAAAAAAAAGTTTGGAACCTTGGAGCAACATTGAGAGAATGATGCACAAATAGCGGCACCCCTCAAATAGTGTCTTTGATCCTCTAAAGTTCTACTCAAGGTTTGAATAAGACATTGGTTGTTTCACATGCAAATTGGGTTTGCTATTAGGCCAAAAGGAATTCATTTTAGATACTTTGGAATTTCACATACCACTTCCTTAAGGTTTATTAAAGAAACAAATTGCTTCTTATACTGCTTAAAGTATTTTTGCATATTAACTCTAAATGAATCAAGCTTGTAATTAAGGTAGTCACCCAAGAATGATCCAAATTACTAGATGAATAGATGCATTTATTGTTTCTATAAGCCCTTGAAAGCCATTCATTAGACACTTAGTCAATCCACTTTACAAAGTTACTCCATGGTTTATGTAGAATACAACTATTGACAGTTTTTGTCTTTAATGATTAGCATTACATTTTTAATCAATCTTGAATGAAGCATACCAAATTTCATTACCAAAGAGGGAAAAAAAAATCACTTCCAATGATTTTTCAAATTTAATTTTTAAGGTAATACATGATTATTGAACCAAAATCATTCATGATGAATATTTTTAATTCAATAGCATAAATATGTAAAGAATCATTCATAGGTGCTTTTAATTAAAACAAAATCTCAATTTTTTAGAATTGTAACTATACATTGCTAGTTTGGCTTTCAAACCCCAACATCTTTTGTGTTTTGTAAGCATGATGGTACAATTAATTTGCCAAAAAATTTATTGCCAATTGAAAGAAGATTCCTAGCATGTGTTTTTGGGACACCATATGAATGAGTTCTGAATTTGCATACACCAACTAAATCACAATGAGATTCCAAAGTGATTCTTGAATCTTCAAAAAGAAACCTTCCTTGATGACCTATTTGATGAGATGTGAGGTAAGTAATATATCTGTACAAAGATATGAGCAAAAAGTATGCACAAATTCAAAAAACGATCTGGACTTCAAAGGGTTAAGGCTTAATACAGGTGAAAATCTTCGGAGCTGGTTCTAAACCTGCAAACTAATAACAAGCTACTTGTTTTCCCGAAGCTGCAGAATTTGTGATACACTTACAGAACCACAGGCACAGGCAAATCTGCAGAGGACTTTGCAAACAATACTGAAATGATCAGGAGATGCGTCTACCAACCCCCACATGTACAAGACAATCTTAATAACAAGTGAAGTTGCCTCATAAAGGATCACAAAAATTGAAATTTAGATGAGAACGATCCAACATTTATGGAACCGTCATATCCTTCGTGAAAAGAGAGCGAACTCTCTGATAGCAGTCCTCAAAAACTAAACGCCGCAACTTGTGGTTCGTAACCTCCTCTTCAGTCATTATTTTTTCGTTTCACATACAACCGATAGATAGCAATGCCTGCAACTGCAACCGTCACGCCAACTGCACCCAAAGACCCCGTATAAGAAAATAGAAAGCAGGTGGTACCATTGATCATCTAGACATGAATTTTTCGAACAAGCAACAAATCCAAGACGAAGTACCAAAAACATGGTTTCTAGCAACATTAGATAAATTCAGGATCTGTTGGACCTCCCCGTGATATGATGGGGAGCTACCGGAATAATCTTAAGGAGAGCTCTCCATGAATCATGGAGAAGATTCTCTTTTGTGATGCTGTCTAATTGGTCTTGAAACTTACAATCTACCATATTCAAATCTTGAGAGGATGTACAATTCGTTTCCGATCCAGAACAAAAATACTGAGTCACCTCTACTGATTTCTATAATGTATGTAAAATGTAAATGCATGTACTCACTCCCACTATCACCCCCAAAATTGCATGTATAACGTCATTGCATGTACTCAATGCCGTGCATTGTGGTGTGGGGACTTCAACAAGAATAAAGGAACTCTTAATTCACGCCGGTCCTTGAAAGGACCGAAGTTTTCCCTCTCTATTAAAGCATGTGATCATACTAAGTATGATCATTGGCTTGAATTTTTAAGATTCTGTTTGCGTAGAAGCGTAAACATTCAATCACAAGATCAGAGGAATACAGAGGGAAAAGGTCATGACATACCCGCAGTAACTGTCAATGACTGCCGAAGGAGACGCCGATAGTGCTTGTGTTTTCTTCCTGCCTCCGTCTCAGGAATGCTCAAGTGTGGCTGTTGAGCAGCGTCAACAATCTTTCGAAACAAGTTGCCAATATCACCTAATTTCATGCTAACAGAGATGGTAGCCTCAAGCCCCATATCAGTGCACACCTGAGCATCAACCAGCGTACCGTTCAACTCAGCTTCAAGGGATAAGTAAACAAGTACTTACAGGATTGTACACCAAGTCTCCCAAGTCTGATGAAAACCAACATTCCTATTCCTTACAAGACAACAATCTTCAGAAAACTCATCCTAAGCCTTATTCCTTAACAGAGAATCATCAAGAATCTGCCCTTCTCAATACGAGTGTGCATAACAGGAAGATGAATATTTTACCCTGGTGGAGCCCTTTGCACAAGATGGATCAGACTCAAGATCATCTTTGGCGGCAATAAGCAGGCAAGGAACTTCAAAACCAGTGATTTCTTGATGTACTGCTACTTGTACCAATAATTCATACGCACGTCTCCATGAATGTGCATCTCCACTGTTGTCAACCCAAAACCTCGACCCAATTAAGTCTCATCACAAAAATCTCTCAACTTGATCACCGACACTATTAGTTGTCCATTTTTTACCTCCCAAATGACCTAGAGACCATTTTATAGTTGATGCCCAACCTCGGCTGAATTTTCAAGTGGATTTTATTTTCGCAATCTAATTAGGGTTTAATTTAATATTTTCACATATTAATTTGGAAAATATGCTCTACATGCTATAAGATCACTATGAGGAAAAATCATTATCGATTGTTTTCTCAATTTTCACCTGACTATAGAATCTAATCATAAAAAGCATTCAATATCTCAAAAATAAAAATTGCATTCTGATAAATATTCAAAGTTAAATGCATCTAAATATCGTTAAAGATTTTCTGAACTTTGATTGTACAGATATTGTCTAATCATCATGCCTAACATATTATCCCTTGATACAAACTTCAAAATGGTTGAATGAGTCATATTTTTTAGCATAACTGAGTTTCGTCCCATACCCCTTCAACATTTAGGGTTAAAGAAAAACAGAGGAAAAAGGCCTCAGGTTCATACCTGTCATACACAAAAGCAGCCACATCACATGAAGCCAGAGAATCCTTCTTCTCTAAGAGGTCTGTCACAGATTCCTCAGTGACCTCTCTCAAAACCAAAGTATTCCTTCCACCCTGCACGCTTCAGAATTTGTAAAATCTCAAGAGTTCAATTGGTATTAGTAAACTCTCAACGCTTGACCATGGCAAACAACAAACATACGTAGTAGCCAGTTAGCCACCTCAACACTCAGCAAATAGGCTTGACTACAGGATTCGTAAGAAACGTACCCCAATTTGTTCTACCGCGTTCACAGCATAACAAGGGCCTTTTGTATGTTCATATGCTTCGGAGTAAGGCCTGCGCACGTAACAAAAACACGGCATAGGTTATGTAAAATTACAGAGAAACCTATAAAAAAAATAAAAAAAAACTCTTGACCATATGGGCAAGAAGACACACAGTGAAAATGACCCTTGAACCTGACCATCACCTACTCGTAGGGTGAGAAGCAACTCACCTTCCCATAAGTGCATTCAAAAGGGAACTTTTGCCACAGTTGGTCGCACCAAATACGTAACACTGGTACACAACACGATCCGAACGCTGCCTCCTCCTGTCTCGACGACGGCGATTTGTGATTCGGAATGCTGTTGCTGGATCATCAGGGTATCCTACGTATATAAGATGAGATAGAGTCTTCCGTGGCTCTAAAACTGTCATGAATGCCCACTGAAGCCAACAAACGCAACAGCTTCAGCTATTTTCTCATCACACTGATTTTCTCAGATAAGAATTTTAGAACCAGAGAGCCTACACTGCAGCAACCTTCTGTCCCTTAACCCCTAAGTGCCCAAGCTAAGAACAGGAAGTCCAAATTGGAAGCTAATATTTGATTATAGTAATTTTTAACACATACCTCTATTGTTCGAAATGAGCTTGAAAGAAAATAATCAGTTATATTAGGGTGTGTCACAGTTCAGGACTAATGCAACAAGAAATGAGGAGATTTGGGCAATGCAATTCGAGGAGCCTAATCCTTGTAAAAAGATACTAAGGCTAAGAATTGCACAGAGCCGTATTTTTGGAACCAAAAAACCGTCTTGTGGTCGAAATTGTGAACTAACCCTCATAACTTCCAAAACATACATTCACCATTCAAAAATATGGGTTAAGAATTCTATTTTCTATCGATATATTTCCCTTTCTTGCAGCTTCGTAAATCATTTATTTCAACTCCTATAGATGTGCAGGCAGGCACTTTTGGTCATTTGAGCGCTTAGATTTTAAAAGAGATGACTTCTAAAATATTCAAAACATCTTTACCCGAGTTCAGAGAGATACGTACCAGCGACAGGAAGCCATCTAAAGTAAGACCTCCCACTTGATTGGTCTCCGCAGCACCACTATATGGCGCCTCTAACCAGGGGCTGCACGTAATGCTAGGCAGGTTAGCATTCACCCAATGCCAATCAACTAGCTAAATTAGATTCAAATATTGTTGATGGAGCTACTGTAGTGGAATCTCCTTATTAGAACCCCAACATATCTCAAATCATATTCTTAATACATATATGTGGATAACACAAGGCGCATTCTTCAGAGACCTCGTGGCCTACAAACACGTAGCATGTTTGCACTGGATTGGAGGTATAAGCAATTCACCTGGACGGGGCCGTTGAAAAAAGATCTTCTAGCTCCTGAGGTCGCAGTGCACAATCCTGCGTTTCCAACGTGCTTTAGTTCATTAAGTTCTAAATAGTTTGAGAGAAGTTGACTTATAACCAAATGGCCTAAAGTGTCTGCTTCTATATCTATAGGAATTGAAAAATATTATTCGGGAAGATTCAAAGACAGTAACAAAACGTACCAATAGAAAGAAAAACCATACCCTGCATTAAGTATCAAAAGAAATATGTTTGAAAGTTACTACAATAGCTTTTATTTATTGCTAGGGCACTTACCCCATCTACGTCAAAAGCCACAAAAACTCCTTTCAGGAAATCGATCGCTTTCTCTGTCAACTCTACAAACTGCATACGAACATAGTAAAAGTGTATGAGAGATCAATTCATAAGCAGGCTGAGCAGAAAGCAATCACTATAGAAATTGCACAAATAGAAGAACAGAAAAAATTGCATATAGCCTTACAAGACCTCAAAAAAAATCTCAGAAACCGCAGTATGGGTATATTTGGCATATTCACAAAAGTCCTGGCATCCAGCAAATTTGCAAGAATTTTCCAGTTCGATGGAATGAGTCTTAAGTAGGTAGAACAGAAGAGTAAAGTACACAAGGTTACCGCATCCGGGCACCGCTTGAAAGAAGGACTTTGCAGCAGGTCATCCCGCAACTTAATCTCATCGTCATACCCGAATTTTCTAAGCACCGTCCAGGTGGTTTCCAAGCGACCCCTCTCAATAAACAGAGAATGGAGAAAGAGAAATCCCGTCAAAGTGAGCCCGGTCGCATTGACACCCTCGGCCATCTTCTCTGACACAACGCTCTTCACCCCTTCTATTTCAGAGGGCTGCAGAGGTGCATTGAAGCACTTGACCTGGCTCCACAAACAAGAAAAAAAAATCTCAATATGGTAGTCATATCATCTACTGAGTAAACATGAAGACACTGTAAGTTGACTATTTGTGTTCACCCCTCCTCTACTACCAGGGTTTTCAGTAACTTTAGACAACGACAAAATCCTTCAAATAACACCCTATTAAGCAAATCTTCCCATGGGAGGTCTTTCTATGGTCATAGTGGCCATACGGAGGTCTCCTTATGCATAATGAGGAGGCCCTCGTACGAAACCCGTGACAATAACAGACCTCTCCAGGAATCATGACGAAGAGTCTCTCGATGATGTTGTCAAAAGTTCCTGAAACAAACTAATTGCATTGAAAACCCAGTTTACAACATTTTACAATATAAATATATGCATTGCAAAAAAGTTTGGAAGACAAAAGTTTTAGGAACCTGGAAATCGTTAAGTTCGGCATCATTAAGTGCACCATCCTTATCCTTGTCACAGAGAATGAAGATCCTCTTCAAAGCCCGAACACAACGGGGTTGTAACGTCTGAGTCTCCTGGTCGAAAAGAGGAGCAGTGGGATGAAGAATGGTTTTCTGAGCATAGTAAAATACTTCCGCAACCTGCAAATCACACACAACACAACAACAAGCATATTATTTTTCATAAATCCTGCGCTCATTGCACAAACGAAAGCACACCTTTCCCTGGACAAGAGACTGTTGAAGTTTTCCTCAATGATACCAATCCAATTGCAAAGTTGTACCTGAATTTGTTTCAGCGCCGAGCATTCGAGACATGTTTCAATTTCTCGAAACTCCTGCATCAGTGGAGTCATAATTTGTTCGAGGCTGGCCTGATGATCGTCACGGAGATCCAGCTTGCATCCCACAACAATGACGGGCACCTTGACCTGCACACAAGAAATTTCACATGAGAATCCAGTTTATTGAGTTCCGTCAATACAATGCAATGCCACCTCAAAGGAGAAAGACGCACTTCTAAACGCCGAAGCTCAGGCAACCAGTAGCTTGAGAGGCGCTCCAGAGAATGCGGTCGATCACAGGCATAAGTCAAAACGATGGCATCGGCATTCTTGCACTCCATTTCCGTCTTGATCTTGTCTTCTTGCCTGGGAACACAAGTGGTGGCAACAATCAGACTAGGTTACAGAAAAACGGAATACTCTCATTCTCCATTTCCTAATTCAGCAACAATTGAGCGTTTACCAATGTTGTATGTGCACTTACAACTCAGGAACAGTGTCCCTGAAACCAGTCTCCATTTCCTAATTTCAGCAACAATTGAGCGTCTATCAATGTTGTAAGTGCATTTACAAACAACTCAGGAACAGAGTCATTAAAACCAGTCTCCATTTCCTAACTCAGCAGCAATCTGAACGTTTGCCAACATTTGTATGTGCAATTACAACTTCGGAACAGAGTCATTGCAAGCAGTATCCATTTTCTAATTCAGCAACAATTTGAACGTCTCTCAATGTTGTATGTGGACTTACGGCTTAGGAACAACGTCATTGAAAGCGGAATCGAAAGAAACACACTGAAGGCAAATCAAGATTCGCGACAACGAGATGCAATTGCGACTGCAAGAATCAGAAGAGGCGCGCGAACAACAAACCTTGACGACGTGTCGACGATGGTGAGCGGGACGCGGTCGGGGTAGAAGTCCGGCGGAAGGCGAGTGGGCGGCAACACAGGGGGCGGTTTGTCCGGGAAGGAATCCGTCGCCAGCGCGATTACGAGACTCGACTTACCCGTTCCTTGATCGCCTACCACCACCACCTGACATCGCGACCTAAGGTCTCGCCCCGCCTCGCCCGTCGACATGGTGCCCCTATTGCTCCACTCTTGCGCACTCTCTCAAATGAATTACGAGAATACGTGATCTTCAAACCCTAATTAGGGCTGTCACAATAGTCACTTGCGGGGTAACCGTGAGTCGAGTTTGCAATATGCTGATGATTGCTCTGTTCTATCCTTGGACTGAGTTAGTTACGCCTCTGATTCATCGATGACAGTCCTTGATACTTCGTCTAACTCTTTGATAAGAACAGAGAATCGGGCAAATTTTTTTTTCAAGCCTCGATTGCTCCACTCTCGTGCACTCTCTCCAATGAATTGACGAAAATAAGTGATACACGAACCCTAATTAGGGTTCTCACCATAGGCAGTTGCGGGGTAACCGTGAGTCGAGTTTGCAATGAGCCGATGGTTGCTCTGTTCTGACCTTCGGACTGAGTTAGTTGCACCTCTGATGGATTAACGACAGTCCATGATCCTTTGTCTAATTCTTTTTTTCTGGTTAGGGTTTCGAAATAAAATCAGGGAAATTGGACGCGCTCCCGAATTGAGCTACAATAAATGTAGGTTTTGTTCTCCTAGGCATACACGAGTACGTAACTTATACGAGAATCCTTCACCAAAGTTGCTGCTATCATGGCACCAGAATTAGAGTGACACAACAGCCTCTAGAATTGGCAACCTAAAATCGGTCGTTTCACATGGCTCCACCTCATCAGCGACTTGATCGCATGAAACTGCTTTTTCCCTTTTTGAGATGAGTAGGAATTGAGCCAAGTTTCATCAATCAATTGAACGCAAGCATTCCGCGGAAAGCAGTTAGCGATGGCAGTGTCGTTGTGTTTGGCGCCTTGGTGTTCTCCCTTGCTAACGGAAACTTCGAATTGGTGTCGAGGTAATGGCGAAGGTAGTGTTGCGGGAGTTGCTAGAATTGCAAGTTTGAAGTCGACGAGATTGGGATACCGTCAAGCGAAGAGGTCGAGGTTGTTATTCCAGATGGCAAGTGCAGAAATGAGTGGAGCTTCGACATCTTCGGCTGCGACCGCTGCTACTGAAATACCACAGAAACAAGCAGCTGATATGGTGCAGGAGTTTTATAGCGCCATCAACCGACGTGAGATTGCCTCAGCTGGGGACCTGTTTGCGGACGATTGCGTCTATGAGGATCTCGTGTTTCCTAAGCCCTTTGTGGGAAGGAAGGTACGTTTGTCAAGGAGTGATTTGTGAGTTTGCCAGTTCTTCAAAGTTTCCTGCGGGTGGGGATGCAAGGACGTCGTAGTTTAGAGTTTAGGGATCATGGAGCTTGAGTAACGAGATGGATGCCCATGTATAAGAATTCATTCAAGTACTTTGTTTCCGCATGCTTCTCTTTCCGAGAATGTCAGTGTGGAATTCAGACTTGTTGAAAGCTTCGTCGCAAGCTTTTTTGAAAAGGCTTGTAAGGGTAGCTGTTTTCAAATCCGGCCTGCACGATTTTGAGCCTGAATCTCGTCTCATACTACGAGCTTCATCGTAGAGACCTCCAATTGCGTCGCCTAAAATGACCTCCATTCTCGGAGCGTAAGTCTTGAACTGCGTCAAGCCCTATTCATCTGTATTTAACATTGATGGTGGTGCGAATTTTGTTTTTCAGGCGATTCTTGAGTTCTTTCAGAAGTTCGTGGGTTCTGTGGGTTCCGAACTGGAGTTCAGAGTAGATGACATCACCACTGGTGACCCCAATGCTGTTGGTGTGATATGGCATTTAGGTAAAGGAAACCCTCTGAACTATGGTGCTTCCTCTTGGACATGATTTTCAGCAAGAATAGATTGTTTCTGGAGCATAATAAGATTGAGAAAACATCATAAAGAGAATCTCAGATCTCTCTATGGTCACAACGATTACAGTGATGTTTTCATGATACGAGACCTCTATATGATCATCATGATTATATGGGAACATCACTATAATCATTAATACATTAGGGAGACTTCTCCTCGAGGCATGGAGAAGAATGTCTCTGTGATTTTGTGATTCCCTATGTCTAATGTTTTTGAAACAATCTAATGTTACTGTAAACCTTGATGTTTTGCTTCTCAAGTCAAGATGATGAAACTCTCTCCCGTCATGTTGATTTCAATTGTCTCACGAAAACATTGTCCTTGCTGTTTATGAAACAGAGTGGAATGGTAAGCCATTTCCGTTCAGCAAGGGTTGTAGCTTTTATCGCTGCCAAGTGTTCAATGGCAAACGGCAGTTTGTGTAAGCACTTCACCAACCTGTAAGTTATGTTCCGGTAATCATTTCTTGGTTTCTGTTTCTTGCAGTTGATCGTTTAGGGAGTCTCTGATGTGCAGTGACTATTGCAGTTATGGCAGAGACGCTGTAGAGCCTGCAACCAAACCCGGTAATCTGACACTGGTGAGTAAGCATGAACACTTCTTTTCGAATCGAGCCATTTGTCCTCCTCTACTGATAAACCCACCCTGCTTGTTGTTTGTAAGGAATAGACGGTTATTACTCTCGACCTTAACACACAATACTAAGCTTTCATTGCTGTGTATGTACGCAGGTGGCTTTAAAGGGGCTTGGTGCATTGCTGCGGAGATTCCCATCACTTGCGGATAGGTTTTAAGGACCTTCACTCCATGTGCAAATATCTGAATAGTTGTACATAGTTTCTTCAGTCCAGGCTGATCACGACCCTCTCTAGAATAACTTGCTTGCTGGTTTTGTGCACTTTTACACGACTGGCTCTCTCAATTGAACCACATACTTGGCAGCACAGATGATCGTCTTACACAATTCATCTGTGGTAAGTTCCAGTTGCTACTGTACTTAGCGACCAAGCGATATGTCATTGAAAATCATAGTTGCCCATACCAATGGAAAAAGTTAGTGTAGTGCCCTAGTCAGCTATGCAAGTTGAGGTATTATTCTAGAAAGCAACTACTCTTCAGTGCATAATTCACGACCCTGGGCGAAAGTTATTTGCAACAGGTTATTTTCAAAATCTTTCAATTTCTTGTCCCAAAATGTGTCGATGCAAATTGCACAGGCGATCTCTATAGAATAAACTGCAGTTGTGTTTATCAGTCATTTCAATAGCTCCTTGACATGAGTTCCTAGGTTGAAACTTTTGAGCAAGCCGCAAGAGTATGCCTGTAGCTTTCCAACCTGAGTCACGTTGGTTGAATCCAAATCATATCCTGCTTTCTTCGTAAAGCTTGTCAGATGCACACCAGTAGATCCACTCGTAGAATAACTTGAAGAACATTATGACAGATTCTGCTATCCTTGATTCTTTTTATTCCACAGTATGTGATATACAACCTAGCGAACTTCGAAGAGACGGTATGCAAGAATGTACCGTAGTCGCATTCCGTCTGTCAACACAGGCTGGATCAGGACGCTGGAATCAGGCATAGGTACGCTCTTGCCCACCTGCAGAAGCTTGCGAGTTTTTATTATGCTGTGACTGTTGTCCCTGTAGAAGTCCATCGGCGCGCTTTTACTAGATTCTTTTGTGTGCAGATTTAGAAGAAGTCTCTAAATTAAATCGAAAACAGATTGCAACGGCTTAATAATATCCAATCCGAATATTTCGTGGAAAGTGCTTCAATACTGTACTCCCCCCTAATTCATGCTTCCTTTCCTACTAACAATGGGGCAGTCACGTTCTACCTGAAGATACCTTCTGCCGGAATGCCAGCTGATGCCACTTCCCAATACAATCGCCAATCTGGTAGCCTACGTATCACTCAACCTTGAAACATTGTTCATTGTGTGGAGGAGGGCTTCAGATTTTCGCAGGGACTTGAAAGGCAGAGGCTCCATCATTACCTGTATATATGTGTTGTGATCTGCAGGTTAAGTCTCAAGCATCAGGGTTGCAGTTACGTTAGAAAGAGGGACAAGCAAGCATTTGAGAGTGTGAGGCGATGGGGTTGAGGGCGCCAAGCCTGGCGGACATGGACGCTTTCGAAGTAAGCCGCAAACGGAAACCCGTGAAGCTTTCGAATGCAAGATCAGTGAACGTGATCCTGTGGAGAGTTGATGGATCGGCTGTGGTGGCTCATTCTCGAAGAACAACAGATTGCTGCACGAATACTATTTGGCGACGTATGATGTGTGCACGCCATGTGGGTCGAAACAAACAACAATGTAACTCCAGAGAAGCGGAGGATGCAGATGATGAGAATCTCGACCATGATTTCTGGGGTTTGGGGAGCCGCACCAGTCGCCCCTGATGAAGGAAGTTGGTTCCAAGCTGCAATCCAGTTTCAACCTGAGGCGATGGCCGCAAGGGTGGATCTAACTTCTGCCGAACCTCTCTGTTATTGTAGCAACCTTTGTACAGTTCTTGAGCAATCGGCATTTATCACTGTTATAAACCTCTTGATAGCATTCTGTAGGGTTTAGGGTTTAGGGCTTTCTTGACAGATGTGTGCCACCTACATTGGGTGGGAAGTTATTCTTTTGAGATGAAGACAAAGCCATCTCTATCGCTGTTCGGCGAGGTTTTGCATTCTTCATGCATGGAGGATGCATTGCAGGATTCAGCGTATTTTTTTATGAGGTTTCAGTTTCATGTATGTAGAGATTATTATTATAGGTTTTTGAAGGACCTGAATACCGATAATTACTATTTGATACACATTACTTGGTTCATTCAAGCGGCTCAAATTGCTGTCTGATTGTTTCCGTATTCAATAAATTGAATTCTGTGAGCAGATCTGCTTTCAATGTTCATGGGTAAAATATTTGGTCCATTTCAGTCTTGTTCAAATTTGCACGATGTTGAAGCACTCGTTTTCGGAGTAAGGATCCTTGGATTCTGGAACTGGGCTTATGCCGATCTTCACGGACCTTTAAAAAGAGACACCCTGTGGTGAGATTACAGCTTTTTGTGTGCCTCGATTGTACCAATATTTCCTTCAGAAAAATACCAAACCAATTTTATCTAAGCCCCCCCAAATACTCTTCAATGAATGATCCTCCACTTTGTCATTCAATTGTGTTCATGGGCTGGAACACACAACAGTCGAGGAAGGCGGCGCTGAGGTTGAAAATTCATGAGCACTACTTAGAGTTTGTGTAACTTAGATTGCACGGTACTTCCGTTCTAGTGCAGGTCGTGCGCGAAAGCAAATTGTGGGGAATTCAAACTAGGGTTTCTCTTTTATCATTTGCCACTTGCAATCCTTGTATGTATTGTCGATTAGGAGAGAGACGATATTCCGTGGAGATTGCAGTGTGTTAGAGCGTGCCAGAGTAATTATCTTCAAGTGTGCCAGAGTTCATGGCTGCTCTCTCTCCTACAGTTGCGCCTATCTCGAGTCCTCTCAGTGTCAGCGAGGATGGCGATGAGGCCCAAGCTGCTTCACCCAGGACCAATGCAAGGCAGCCGACTTGGTATTTACTGCAACTGCATTTGCCAGCCAATGACACTTCCAGGATTTACATACTAGCATCGATTTGAATAGGATTCAATTCTTAGTTCTAGCTCTTGGCTTGTTCCAAGTTTCCAACCCAGACTAATCACAAACTTGCAAGATCGTGTCTTGTATTCGGGAAAGAGATCTGCGCAAGCTAGTATGCTTTGAGATACTAGATTTCAATGCGTACTCGGAAAACTTTTTGGGCTGTGTACGTTCTCGATTGGCTTGATGCTCATGAGGTGAATCCTTCTCTCTCAATGTTACAAGCAAATGTGTGTATCCGTTTGGGTGACTTGAGGATCATGTTGTGCGTCCATCTAACTGAAAAAAAAGGGGAAGTGAAGATCTTTCTCAGACTCTTGTGCTTCTGCATCGATCGACAGGCCAATTCTGTACCTCATGGATCAAGAATACTTAACATCCTTCGGAAGCTTCTTAAATGCGTTGGAAGCTTTGAAGAATGAGAGCACACTTCAGTGCAGATAGTGAAATGGAGAGTGAAGCACTTGGAGGAGTACAAAAGTTTGAAGCAAGAGGAGTTTCAAAGACTTGTAAAGGTGATCAAATCTTCTCCGAGAGCCACTGTGAAGAGTTTCCATCGGTAGCGTCCTTTGGTTTTGAGCAAATTGCATGCTATCATGCTCCTGAAGTTGACCAGTGAGACAGACTGTGGCTTGTGAAGTTTTCTTTGGTTTTGATGGAGAAGGTTGTTATGTTAGTCCATCATTTTTATTTTTTTTATTTTTTTTTATTTTTTTGAAACATACGGCCTTCAAGGGCCGCAACTGGACTAACATGACACAACATCCAAGGCAACCTGACAAGTACCGGGATTTACACGCCTTGGATATTCCTATTGAGAACAAGCGGAGAAACTAACCCCTTCATGTAAACAAAGCCACCACGGGGAGCCTCCATGCAAACAATGTCAACATGGGGAGTTGAATCAAGAACCTCATGGATTTCATCGGAAGCCCCCATCATTTTGGACCACTCCATCATTTTTTGGAATGGTCCAAAATGAGTAGTACTCCTCATCCCCACATCCAAAAAAATTTCAAAAAATAAATATTTCCATTCGAATTGAGCTGCCCAAAATCACTAGGTTGCCAAAAAAACATTGTTTGGTCCTTTAGAGGTTAAGGTTTATGAAGCCCTAATTAAGACACAACCAAAGATTTTTTAATACTTTTCGAATAAATTATATGAAGATTATTTTGTTTGCTTTTGAACCAATATATGCAATCTTCTCAAATTCTTGTAATATCATAAACTTTGATTGCATTTCAAATATATTTTGCACAATGAGATCATTTAAATTGGTTAATTTTAAAATTACAATATTAGAGACCTACAAGAGTTCTTAGTTGCTAAGCTAAAACAACTAGGAATATGTGATATATACAAAGACACAATTCTGAAGGCATCCAAATATGTCAACCTCTAAAAAATGACCATAAACACATGGCTAAACCTTGTTGTATTGAAAAGGCAATCTTAAAGTGTGTTTTATGAAAGGTTCAAAACTAAGCTTCAAGGATTGAAAACTTTGAGATCCATAATCTCTTCATTACATTTTGTTTCAAAATTTTGTAAAAGACTACAATACCTTACATATTACAACTTCTTGTGTTTACACTCTTCACGATTTCTTCACACATTCTTGTGATGTGACTTTTTGAATTCAAATGTCACAAACTTAAATTCAATTTACTAAGTCACTACAACTGCACCTACTTGTGAGCAATTCCTGAAACCAACCCCTACAAATTCTTGCATAAAATGTACATCAGACTCCCACCTAAGACCCAACAAAAACATAGAAAGTTTAATGATACAAACCACCCTCAAATGCTTAATATTTGGACGATTTTAGGCACAGTTAACGGTGAATCCTCCACCTCAGCCAGGAATAGTACAGTACAAACATCTACCTTACCGACCTGCAGGCTCTGTCGAATTTGTTGAAAGTCCCATCTCCGCTTCCCTTCTGGGGTCGCTTTCAACATCCAAGGAATCTCTTTGCTTCAAGTCCTTGAGCAGAGTCCTTCAAGTCCTTAAGCAAGTTGCTTGATCATTGCACATCAAAGTCACACATGCTCTTTGCATTCTGCAACTACTTACAATGTGACGGCAAGAACTCAATTACCGGCTGAGACATCCTCTCTTAGGAGTCAACCCTAACTAGCGTACATCCTGTGAGTATGACTGTGACAAGCCGTCCAAGTTGCAACAGATCAAAAGAATCCGTAGACTTGGATCAGGTCCCCAACGATGTCTCGTCTTGACTGAACCCTTCAATAACAACAGCAACTCATCTCTTCCAATCAACACTCGGTTGGCTTTCCGAGAGCAAGTTGGGTGTAAGTTAAGCATGACTTCTGCATGGCCCCACTGTCCTTTTACATGAAACTGGGGTTGTCTACCATCTCTCCACTAGTGGTCTACAACCTCCCACTTTGAAAAATTGCATAAGAAATTCATACATAGTGATAAAAAAACACGATGTGATCTCAACAGATTTGGCTCTTGTAAAGTGATCTCTCCACAGCTCAACACTGATCTCCCAATGACAGCACACTCCTACAGGGGTCGTTAACAACGCTCAAAGTGACACAAATAATAAACTATACCTTCAAGCACTAATAGATAATATGAGTCATCTCATTCTGCACCTGCACTCGCAACACATTAGTATCTCTCGAAGACCCAAAGACACTTTACGCGGTTCACGTGTTTCTGCACAAATCACCAGCTTCCCCAGTCTGATCTCCCAGGAAGTCTACCGAGAAAAAAACGATGACCACAGGCGCTGATTGGATAGGGGAAAAATTTGAAATCTAGGCATCAAAATGAGAACAGTCCAACGCACACAAGCAATACCCCCAAGTGACGAACTGAAAGCAGAATAAGTTCACAGTGCTCAAGAAGCATTGATTGCTCGCACTGGACTCCTTCACCTGCGAGCGTTAATTTATTACACAAAAATGGTACAAAAATGCTGCTAAAATTAAGAAGAAAAAGAACACTAGTCATAACTTAATGCGGGCCATGCATGATAGCTGCAGGTCGATACCCATGCCTGGCCAATCTCGGCAGCTTCCAGACCGCAATCACCCCAGCTGCTAACGCCGACACCGAAGCGAATCCAAACGCAGGCTCATTCCCACCGCCAAACAACGCATCCCAAGGTCCTGCTCCCAATGCCACAATCGTTTGGGGAACCACAACCGCAAGATTAAGTACCCCCATCGCCAGCCCTTGTCCTCCCCCTGAATCCGCCGTCAGCTCCGCAGTCACTGAATAGGGGACACTGTATGTAATAGCCAAAGGAAAACCAAGCACTGTAAACAACGCCAAAGCAGCTACTCTGCTCCCAGTCCTGTGACTCCCTGGAGTTGCAAACGTGATGAGTCCCGTGCCCGCCATCGCTAAAAACAGTGTGAAGTTCCCGATTGCCCAGAGGTTCGTCGACCCGAGTTTCTGGGAAAGGAAATCAATGAACAAGGAGCTGATTCCTAAGACTACTGAGTTCAAAAGGAGCCCAAAGGCACCCTCCTGCACACCACGTTCATATGCCGCAATTTGATCGGGAGTGCCGGTAGGGTCACCGTTGAAAACCTCCCTGCCCATCCAATCTGTGTCGAATAAAAGGAAAGGGAACCACGACAACCAACAGAGCGCCATCACTACAAGGACAAACTTCATGGATCCAGGAAGCTTTCGCACACCGAGAAGGAGGTTTACCACCGTGGAGCCTAAACCTGTATCAATGGGCGGAGCTTGGGGATCCGGGTGGGGTACAACACGGAGGATAGTTTCTTCGTGAGCATGGTGTCCATTGGCATGATCCACATCCACCGAAACCAAAGCCAAATCATGCAGCTTGCCATTGCTCTGTTGCTTTCGTAACAAAGGCGCAGAGTCATCGTGAGGTTTAGTATGAGCCTCCTGCTCTTCTCTCCTTCCGAAATCTGTCAATTGCTGTTCCTTGACTATGAGCGCAATGGGAGTTTCCTGCGCTGCGACCATGGTGATGACAGTACAGATGACGAGAAAGAGAATGGCGAGAAGGAAGGCGGCTTTGAGATTGGCGCAAGGGGCGCAACAAGCTTTGCTAGTGAGGAATGGAAAGTGCTTGTACCAGTTCCCGTACGCGCCGGCGGAGAATCCAAGAATGTTCCCGAGCGCCATCCAGAGACAGAAGATGGCGTTCGCTGCGACTCTTTGATCTGACCCTGCGAGATCGGCCAGCAACGCCCGCGCGGGGCCTTGCACGGTGTTGTTCGCGAGGTCGAGCATCCAGAACCCTAAGATGAAGACAAACGCCGCTCTTGGGCGAACACCTTTGAAGACAGAGCAGTCTTCGTGGGAGTCTCCGAGGAGGGAGCCGATGTCAGCTGCGAAGCCGATCACGATCACGGAGAGCATGATCATTGCCACGCCCGTGGCGATGAAGGGACGGCGACGCCCGTACTTGGACGTGCATTGGTCGCTCCACATGCCGATGCAGGGTTGCACCACGAGTCCCGTGATGGGACCGCACAGCCAGATGAAGGAGGACAACGCGTGCTCGATGCCGAGCATTTGAATGTAAGGGGTGAGAAGCGAGAGCTGGAGCGCCCAGCCGAATTGGACACCAGCTGCTACCATAGATGAGAGCGCCAGCTTCCATAACCCTAACTGGCGGGGCCGATCGGCGGGGGAAGAAGGCCTCTCATCGAATTCAGACGGACTCTGTTTCTGATGATGACCATTCGTCAAAGTAGAAGAAGGTGGCGACAACGGCAACGACGAGGAGTCTTCTTCAATGTCGACCGCAGCAGCCAGTGTGGCTAATTGGTACTCCCCGGCCATGACGCAAATTCAAAATCACCCGGAGCTTCTGAATGATCTCCTCCTCACACGAGCACGCTCACAAGGTCCCTGCGGAACACCACTGTCGCCATACACTCCAGCAACACACAATCTCGAAGCATCCATCGATTTCCAAATACCTACCCCCTCATCGTCACAATCTCAAATATCTCCAGAACGAACTCTCAACCCAACATGAACTCTCAATTTAAAAGCGAATCTCACTTCCTGAAGCGCAATCTCACTTCTTGAAGCTCGAATCCAACTCTCCGAACACTCAAATTTAAGCGCCGAAACCCCAACCACGGCACCCTAGATCCAAAATCTCGACGCGACGAACGCACAGTAGTCGAAAAGTCTGCCGAAAACGAGCTGCGACCCAGATTTTTTCCCAAATTTCGACGTGGGGTTGCTGAACAAGTGGTGTGCGATCGATGGTGCCGTGAAATCGTGCATCTTCAGTTCCGGCGAATGATTGATTTTAGCGGGGCTGCGACGACACTGCGGTGTGGTGTGGGGCTTCGAGGAAGGTGTTCCAGCAAGGGTAGGTCAGAAAAAGGAAAGGTGCCAGGTCATCATGACAGGTGGAGGGGTTGGGATTGGATGCGGGCTTGGAACTAGGGGTGGAAATAGGGTATGTTGTTATTGTACCTCGGCCTTTCTTGTCCTCTATTTCCGTGTTGTCTGTAATTAAATTTAAATGTTTTAATTGAGGAAGCAAGTTGTAAGTGGAAAGGAAGAGGTGATGGGGATGGGGACTTATTGGGCAGTCGGGGGCACAGTTGGGCTTAGCTGGATGACTTGATGTCCAAGATAGGACATTGTACTCCTGTAGGGTAAAATCCAGGGTTCTCTAGAAGTAATAAACTTCAAATGTACAAATCTAAAGTTAAATATTTTACCAAAATGTGAAAAAAAATTCAGCTCATTTTATCACTTGGATTGAAAGATTATAACTTTGAGATGAGAAAAAATAACTCTTTTTCATTCTTACAAAACAAGGTCAGCAGACTCCAGTTCCTTTTGGAGTAAAATTTTTGCTCCATACAAACACAAGAGTTTTGACCATTCATAAGTATATGATATTAGATTCACTCACAAAAAAAATTAGAAGCAAATATAGAGTCTAGCTTATTCTAAATCACCCTGCAATGTGAAGAGGTTAAGTGAATTTGCAATACACTTGTCAATTTTGAGGATTTCTTGTGCAATCAAGAAATTTTTTATTTGAAATCCAAACAATAAAAAGTTAGAGACACACATTTGGAATATGTGGAAAAAATCTCAAGAATTTTGACTTCATTGATTGCAAGATAAGAGGACTTGAAGTTAGAAGAAAATGTTTTTTCTTGAAACCATCCCAACATAGCTAACAAAGTTTGACTTGTCTTTGAATGTGATTTGAGGACTAAGTTTTTTTGGACAGTTGTACACCATGTTTTATTAGTTACATACATGCCAAATTTCAGAAGTTGATGATTTTTGCAAAAGATTCCTCAAAGATTTCCAAATTGTCCAAACTACCCCAAAAGTCTAGGGTAGCATAACTTTTGATCTAGGCACCAAATTGGAAAAAAAAAATAGTTTTTCATGAACAAGGTAATTGGTTACACATTGTGACCAAAACTCACAAACATCCAACCAAAAAGTACTTTGTATGAACCTACTGGAGATTTCTTGTGTATGTTGAATAGACATTTGGTCCTTTAGGGACTAAAGGACATCTCATGTCTGGGCTTGGTCAAACTTCATTAGTTTTTCACATTAAAATTCACATTTTCAAAATTTTATATTTTTCACATGTAGTAATATTTGTCTAAAATTTAATCTCATTTTTTCATCATTAAAAACACTAACCTCAATTTTATATGCTTTTTCAAAGGATTTTTTTATAAAAAATATAGTAATTATTATATAAATTCTAAAATTAGAATGAAATCTTAAGAAAATATGGAAGTAATAGAGAAAAACATCATAATGTAATTGATGTACTCTTTGAACTCAAACCAAGAGAAATTTGTTAGAAAAAGTTTTAAAGTGTTGTATTTTGAGCTTTTAAGATGCTATTTTCAAAGAGTCACAAAAATTATAATTATAATAATTTTGAAAAAATAAAAATGGAGTAAGAAGTAGATTATTGGAGCAACATATTTTTAATTCATCTTAAATCATTTCTAATAAAACCAATAACTATGTAAAAATTTAGATTTTGACATTCAAAATGCCCCCGGGGCTTGCAATGTCCTTAATGGTTAAGGACCAAGGCCTTTTTTTCATAAAAAAAAACACTCAAATTTATCATTTCTATTGCAAGGAGCAAAATATTTAAATTTTTGTTTCTTTTTGCATATCTAACCATAAAATCTTAACTAGACTAATATAATAATGTGTGCACACATTTCAAAAACTTGGGCCATATAGATTGCAAAATATCTGCATTTAAAGTGAAGAAAACAAGTTTTTTTGCACCTTCCGTGACTAGGTTTTTGACTTTGAATCTTTTCAACTTAAACTTTTTGCACTATAGATTTTGAATTACAAAAAAAATTGTGTTCAAAGATTGAGTTGAGAGTCTAGAAAAAAAAGTTTTAAGGCACTTAATTTTCATTCTTTAAAAAATTGTTATGTAGAAGCAAGTATGAGATAGAAGGAAAAATTAAATCTTGAATAGTTCTAAGATGGAATTGAAACACACTAACTGCAATGGTGAGATTCTTCTAAGAAGCAAACTAAACTATGCATAACTTTTTTTTGTGAAAAATTGTGAAAATTAAATTCAAAAATGAATCCTATAAGTTAATTTTTTGAAGAAATTGCTAGGATTGCTTGAAAAACAAGACTCTCCATGACTTTCTCATTACTAGTCCAAATCTTTCCATGTAGACAAAAGTATTTTCTTATGAAAAACAAAAAAATACATTTTTTTAATAATTAATCTTTTTGTGCTATCCAACAAAAAAAAATTGAACATAATGTGGCATAACTTTTTCTCTCAATCACTGACTGAAATAAAAATTATATACCTAGGAAGCTAATATATTTCCTATTTTCAAAAGAAATTCAGAAAATTAAGTTAAAAATTGAGATCATAGGAACCTGCTAAAACCTTATAGTGTTTTCCAAGAAGACATTTGGGGGGAGTGCTAGTATGTGAACATAGATCTATGAACCCATGAGTTTAGGAATCTATATTATAAACACCTTTTTTTATGGTTACAAGTGTTTATGTTATAGATATTGTAGATTAGGATAATTGACAATTTGTGAAACTATCTAATAGTATAATTGATTTGTTCCAAGGAGAATTTCAAATAGGAAATTATAAGCTAGCCAATTCCTAATCCAACTAGGCAAGCACAACTTAGATAATTTGAATTAAATTCCTTACCAACTAGGCCTACTTGCCAACTATGCTCCACTCTTAATGGCCACATGTCAAGGATGAGATGACATTATCTTTTAAATTACACTCATCCCAACTTGGTTAATAATCAACTTTTAATTCTTTATACCAACTAGCTATTCTCCTTATTTTCCATTCTTTACTCGGTGCACTCCAATTTGGCTTCAACACCATTGTTGATACAACTTTGGTTGCTTGGTTGCTTCCAATGTAGAACTTGCAACTATATTTCCAATTTGGCTTAATTCTCTTGTTACCATAGCTCAAATTGTCTTCTTCTCAACATCAAGTTGCATTTATAATACCAACTAAAGGATCATATTTTCTCTACATTTCTTGCACTCACTGACTTCATAAAAGTTCTACTTCTCACTCAATAATTAGACTTACTCCTAATTAACGCTCGGCAATTTTATAAATTTCCAATTGCTTCACTCAACAATAGGCTTCTTAACACAAAGGCAATCACATACATTGTACACATTTCACGTTCTTATTCAATTTAATTTTCTAATGGTTCACTCTTCACACACAGACAATTCTAACTTGATCAATTATTTCATAACGCACTCAGGCACAATCATAAATTTGAACTACAACAACAACAAACAGCAAGACATTCAAATCAAGAATTTTTTATAATTCTAATTAGGCACGCATATGCAATTCAAGAAAATTTTGAACTAAACTTAAACACACACATCAATTCTAACTTGGAATGAACAATCTTTCCACACTCATTAACACATAGAATTTCAATTCAGACTCAATTACAATCAATTAGCCAAACTACAATGACATCACACAATTCAATCAACCAAACTAAACATATTCAATAACTCCAAATAGCCCAATATAGTCCTATTTGGACTATACCCAATATAAACAATTTTCCATTGGACTTAACATACACACGTTCACAACCAATTTTCATTCCACATACAACACAATGTAAGCCCACAACATTTGACACTACACAACACACATTAATTCAAGCACAATCACTCATAGCATATAAGAATCACCATACACATCTAATTAGGCAACCTAACATTCACATTAATCACAAAGAAAAGTACATAAAACATCTAATTTCATGGCTGGACTCTCACGCTCATCTAGCAATGGGTAAAAAACAAAATGAGAGCTACAAAGCTTAATAGGAGCCAACCAACGGTTGCCAAATTAAATTAGACTTGGCCTTTCAATTTCCAACTAGCAATTATCCAACCAATTAATTAGGTTTTATACATTCTAATGCCTATTAGAATTAATTATGTCTTTTTACACTACTTAGCATCTAATTGGCTAATTAACCAGCCTAACTAGAAAAATAAGAATAAGATTTCTAAGGTCAATTACTAATGCTACAAGAACCTATATTATAGACTTTTTTCATGTTATAGGTACATATGCTATAAACACCTTCAAATGGTTGTAGGTACATACTTACAACTAGGTTCAAGACTTGTAGGTTCATGTCTATGCATTCATGCGCTAACATCGTTGGCTCATTTGGTCCTTTACTAGTTAAAAATAAAATTTCTCTCAAGTGATGATAACAAAATCCATCATGGACACATTTTTGGATAGATCACCTTCATTGTGGTAAAAAAAATTGTTCAATTTGGATGATTTCATCAATATATTAACCATGTAATAATGAGGCGGCCTAAAAGTGTCCAATGACTAAAAAAAACTTTGTGTAAGCCAACAATGCTAATACGTGAGCATGGAAATGCAAGTCTATGAGCCTTGAGCATATATATAATGGTAGATACACTACAACTATTGAAGGTGCTTACAATATAAACACTTATAATATAGTTATTTAAACATAGATATCATATAATTATAGAAGGTTTCTATAATATAGACGCCTATAACATAGGTGTATATACTCCTATGCTCATGTACTCATGATTTTAGGCTCATATATTAGCAACTGTGCTATGTAAGCTAAAATTGCAAATGTTCATCCTTGAAAATTTGTGTGAAAAAAGGAGGTATTGCACAACAGTTTGACCTCCAATTAGCACTTTTAGAGATTTTAAGCAAATGATTCTCACGGTACCAAAACAAATGATTTCCACTATGGTTTCTTGGATTAATGATTGTCTCCATAATTTAATGACTAAAAAGTGAGGGATTTTCTACCATAAAAAGGATTTGCTAATAAAACCTTCTTGAAAATGTAGTTTTGGGAAAATTTTCACAAATGAAATTTTACTCTAGAAAGGTTATCTAATTTTGAGACTATACTAAGTGCATGCCCTAAAGTTTTTCATTGATAAATAGATATTGATTCCACATTGTTCAAGCTTTGGGCATGTATATAGAAAATCTATTAATCAAAATTGGTCTATTTCTAACTTTTGCATATAATATTCAAATGTCATATTTGGATTTCACCTAGTCTTACTTTCAATTGTTTATATGTGACTAAGAAAAACTAGTGTTTTGCTTTGCTATGCACAACAATGCATGAATTGTATTATGCAGTGAGAAATATTGAATTTCAAAGAGATTGTTTAAACTCTTGCATAAATTGCATAAATTTGTATTATAAAAAGATGATGTGTCCATTTGAATTCAAGAAGTATAAACAACAAATTTCATGGTAATATTGTTCCATCTTAATATACTCATAATATAATCATAATATAGTAGTAGTAAAAAATAAATCATAAAATAAAATAAATTAAAATTTAATAAACTATAATAAAATATGGTTCAATACAAAAATAGAAATAACAAAGTGGATCATGAATTCATGAGACACTTAAAATAAGTGAACTCACAAAGAACAAAAAACAAATCTATGATCTAGATTTGGAGAAGGGCCTTACTTTTCCAACTAGCCTCTATTATCATTTTCTAATTTTCAGTTTTACTTCAACTTTGATGGATGAAAGAATTAGTAAAAATCAAAAAAATTGAAATTGAATTTGGATCAACAATTTCATTGGTAAATAGCGGTATTTGCTCATTGTAATTTATTAACTGTAAAATTAGAATAATTAAAGTAATTTATAAATTCTTACCAATTTAGACGTGCCATTTTGTCCTCAAGATAAAGTATATAGAATAAACTCTAGAAGAGTTTTTAAGGCAAAATAATGTGTAGATCTGAACATAAGATCTTTATTTTTGCAAGATCTTATTTTCTTCTCATTCCTATATGCATTGATTTATAAGCTTGCAAAAAAAAGCATAAAGCATCACGGGTAACCAAGTAGGTCATCTCAATGAAGAATAGATCAAAAAGAAAATTAACATACTTAGGTGTACTTCATCCATTTTTTTGTAGCTCCCACAATATACTACTGACAATTATAATCCATTAGTGGAATCTAGAGTTAGCTCTGGAGATAAATTACAAAATATTTGAAGAGAGAGTTCTACAAATATCTCTACCTTGTTTGAAAACGAACACAAGAATCTTAATTTTCTTGGATGGATGAATTATTCAATTTTACGTTAATACAAGACAAATTTGAACAACTAGTTCTTGATATTGTATTTGATGAATTAAATAAAATTTTCAAATCATGGAATCCAGTATTAACCCTTGAAGGATGCAGCCCCCCCATAACCAAGGTAGTCACCAAATTGTTCTTATTATTGGACAAGTAGGTAAATAGGTGCATTGGATACTTTTGGTCCACAACATCCTTCAAGAGTTAAGCTCAAGGTTACATCCTTTTGAATGACTATTCTTTGTATATTTCATTGCCTGAAACTACGATTGGTGCAATGCTTTTTCCAAATGCCTAAGGTACTAAATTTTGGTGTCAACAATACTTTGAAGCTAAATAAAACCTAACCAAGTTGCTATTTTTTTTATTAGTTTATATTTTAGAAAATTTATTTTTGAAGTCTAATTTTAGCATCAAAAATATGTTTTTTGATAATAATTGTTTATGTTTTTTCTATTCAAGATTTTGTGCGAGGATGTCCATTGCAATCTTGACTTTCCGTAATGTTGAAGGTTCTTGGAAATGAGCCTCAAATATATTAGATCTTGGAGAAAAAATCACATTAGAGATTCATTTCAAAACTTCTACATTAGATTTTGAGAAGTCGTAAATTGATTTGGGTTATGCATGTTAGGCCCTTTATCCTCATTTTTTTGGTGACCACCTTTTTAGATTTGATATGTGAAAAGACATTGAAAAACTTCAAATCACTTTCACAATTTTAACACCGTCATGTTCAAACATTATAATCTTTCAATCCATAAGTGACATTGTTGTGTTCTCTTTTCCTATGTGTTCTTTAACATGTTTAGATTGAATTTGTACAGTTACAAATCAAAAAAATTGATACAACTTATCAAAATGTTGGCTTCAATTTAGAGCAAATTCCTGGAAGCTCAAAAAAGGCCTTGGGCATTTGGGGGTTAAGTGAACAGGAAGGCATCCAGAGAATAACCTTTAATGTGTTTGATTACCTTAAGAAGCAAAAAAAATCATTACAAAGCCAAAGAAACTGCAGGACAAAATTGGTTTACCCAAGCATCTGTATCGCAGAGCTTCCACAACATGTCGACACCTTTTGGCAGAGGTTTCTTCCAGGCTCAATTCTGCCTTCCTCTAAAGCTTAACAAGACTATCGTCTGGTAACTGTGTTCAATACATGAAAGAACTGAGCATGGCAGTGTCATGCAGAGAAGTCCGCAATGCAGGAGGGCACTATCAACATGGTATAATGTACAACCCCGCATGGAACTCTTGCAGACACAAGCGTGAATAACTAAGTAAACCTACAAATCAAATAAGCTACTTCATGTCCATCCCATCGCCACCTCCAAACATGCCAGAGAACTCTTTGGAATTCATCTGCTTCATGAGCGTTTGCAGCCCTCCAATACCACCAATTTGCTTCAACATTTGAGGAGGCAGCACTTTACTCATATGCTGGGCATTCATGTTTCGAGACATGGCGCTCATGTCACCTTTCTTGGGAATTTTCAGTCCCTTCATCTTACTCCAGATCTTAGCCAGCCGCTTAAATTCCTCCAGCATTTCATGTACCTCGCGTAAGCTACGACCAGAGCCTCTTGCAATTCTATATATGCGTGAGTCTGTCATCAACTTCGGGTTTGTGCTATCGAGCTCTGCAAAACAAGAAAATGCAAACAAACAAAACATTCAGCAATAATCTTGTACACATTAAATTAGTTTACAAAACATCTGTCTCAGATCACTGCACTGGCGTCCGTATATTGCTTTCATTACACTGTCAATTAATACAGAAAGACGAAGCAAAGAGGTAACTACCAAAGAAAACAAGGTAATAACTCTCAGCCAAGAGGGAAGGGGCAAGAAAGAGAGGAAACCTTCGTCAGTCATGGAATCCATCATCGTCATAAATTTCTTTATCTTTGCCTGACTTTCCTTCTCACGCCCTTTTGGCATGAATTCTTGACTAAAACCTGGTATCATGGACATCACCTGCCAGATTTCATAGCAATCACTCAGTCCAGATTCAAAGTCCGTAAAGGTAAAAACTGACATAATAACTAACATTACATTTACACAAAATCTGAACAACAGCTTTAAAATAATGGTACCACGTATGCTACTACAGAATTCCACGGCGGACGGCAAGTTCAATCGTAAGTAGACAATTACCTGGCCGAGAGGACCCATATTCAGAATGTTCTGAAACTGCTCATACATTATGCGCAAAGTGAAGTTGCCCTCAGACAATTTTTGAAGTAGCTCAGGTTGCTGATCCATAGGTACAGCCTCGTGGATCTTGTCCATAAAGCCCGACCAGTCACCCATACCTGACAGCAATCAAATTTTAAAAACACTTCTGGCACCCAAAAAAACAGTGAAAAAGGTATTACCGGTATTACAATCCTTCAGCTTGATCTAGGCCAAAAAACAAGCGCCCCGCACCACACCAGACGATGATCCATGAGGAATAAGGCTCACCTAAAAGCCGACTCACAAAGGGCTTGGTTTCGAAGACCTCAAACTCATCCATGTGCTCTCCCGTACCGATAAAGATGATAGGACTTTTAGTTGCAGACACTCTGCAACCAGATTAAATAATTAGTATATGCCTTGCTCACTTAAACGATCATAATTGTTATCTCACAAGAGCACACATAATCCATAGGAATAGGATAGGGGAAGGGTTCACTTAGATTGAACTCACGCGCTAAGAGCACCCCCTCCCTTTGCATGACCATCCATCTTGGTTACAATAACTGCTCCAACAGCAACGCTTTGCTTGAAGGCCTGAGCCTGATCAAAAGCCGCCTGTCCAATACTGCTGTCCATCACAAATATCACAAGATCTGGACTCTGCAATCATGCACAAAGCTCGTTGATCAGTCTTGTTCTGCATAAGACCTGAAAATCATTACCCCTTACACATGACCGTACAGTACTTGTCTCATGCAAAGCTCTATATAAGCACATGTGCGATTAACTACAGCCGTTATCAAAATCAGCCTACAAAATGTGAAAATCGAGTGATTACAGAATTGTCTCAGTGAATCATTTAGGCTTCGTCTTTAAGTTCGGTCCCAATTTGTGGAATTAAAGCCTCAGGTCATGCAATGGGTTGTGCCGAATGTTGGAATCCACTATTAATAATAAAACCAGTATCTCTAACCGTGACTTCAGCAAGTTGACGCATCTCCTCAAACAAAGAAGCTTCCTGCTTGTGTCGTCCACTTGTGTCGACAACAATCAGATCACAATTCTCCTTCTTGAACCTCTCGACTCCCTCCTGTGCAATCTTAACTGGGTCCGTCTCCGTATAGCTGAAGCAAAAAGACACGAAGACACGATTAATGGCATTCGCCTCCGAAACTCCCCGTTAATATGCGGCAGAAAGGGGGAAACAGTCTAGAGTTAATAGCGATCAGCAAGAGTCGAGACGTCAGAGAAGAATGATATCTCGGAGCTAACTCACCGATGTCCAAAGTCAGTCATACAAAATATGTTGAAAAAGAGGACTGCTCAAAACACAGCGTACCTGCCATAGAAAGGAATTTTAGCCTTCGTCGCATTCTGCTTGAGCTGATCGAACGCACCAGCACGAAACGTATCAGCGCAAACTAGGGCAGGCTTCCATCCCTTCTTTTGATAGTTCAATGCATACTTTGTACACGTGGTAGTCTTTCCAGAACCTACAAGTCAAGATTATTCGAATAAGCATCTACTTTAGATCCAAAAACTGCAAATCAACATGCTTAAATATCAACACAGATGGAATGCATATGAGGCAAAACTTCGGAGAATCAACTAGTAGCTCACCCTGCAGTCCAACAAACATGATAACATTGGGCTTTCCTTTCTTTGGTACAAAAGCCGGCTTCCCAGGGTCAAGCATGTTGCAGAGCTCATTGAAAACAGCCTGCAAATTGCAAGCATAACAGTTCTCAGAAAACACACAGATACGCTACGAGAGGCTCTGTCCCTGTAGCAAAGGCTTGCATTTTGAGTAAGCTTCTGTCAATGCAAGGCCTCTTCCCTTCGGTCCAAAGCCAATAAATCTGAGGCTTCTGGCATGAATGAATTTTATGCAATTGCAATTAGAAAATGACGCCCGTAATTGCAAACAAACGTACCAACAATGAATTAGGCCAGCTACACAAGCGCACACACACACACACCTGCTGGATAATTTTCCGCTTGTTGTGCCCCGCAGCAAGGTCATCGAGGTTCACGATCTTCTTGATGTTCGATTGCATGGTGCCGATCATCTTGAATTGGACATCGGCCGACATGAGCGCTCGCGAAATCTCATTCAAACACTCCGTCAGCACCTTCTCGTCGATAAAAGTGGCATTGCTCATCTGTTGGAGGGCTCGCGAGATGCGGCCCCCCAGCTCCGCGAGCACCATCTTGCCTTAATTTTTCACACCTCCAATCCAAATCTATAAACCCTAAACCGCAAGAGCTCGACACTGACCCCTCCCTCCCTCTGTTCTCCCTTAATCACGACGGGCGATTCCTTCAAAGCTCCCTCTGATGCAACGAAGGCCTAGACCCTAAACTTGTCTGTCGATAAGCGTAAGTTTGGCTATGGCGCCACTTAAGGTGGGCAACGAAGAAGGAAGAACATCCAGTTGTCTGCAACTCTAGTAAACCAGGCGACGAAAACGACGACGGCGACCGTGGATTGAAGGAAGAGTGAGACCATCCTCAAAGGCCCCTGCAAAACAGCCCGGCAAAATGACCCGGCAAAAGCATTTCTAGCTTTTGACTAATATACACAAAATCGGTCAAACCTTGTTGAAGAGACAAAAGAAACCTTGGAAATGTGCATGGAATTGTACATTAGTTGCAAGCGGAAAATTGGAACTAATGGACTATTGATTGGCAAAAATTTAGAGGGAGGCTTATGAAAAGCAAGGGAAGCAAGTTTTTCTATGTCCAAAAATTTATTTTTCACATTGGGCTTGAATTTTGGATTGTTTATAGTTTGACAATGAGGCAATTAAAATTTAATTTCTTCCTATTTTCATAAAAGTGAAAGCATCATGGAACTTAATGAAAGCAATTCCAACTCTAGAAAACATGAAAATTCATTTCTGATTCTAACACAACATAAAAGTTTGTCAAGTTGTTTTGCGGGGTGGACAGTGATTGTTTTTACAACATCCTCAACAACAAATGGATTAACAAATATTTTTCTAGATTTGGTAGCTAGGGACCCTCAAAAAAATATTTTTGGAAAATAATGTAGGAATTTTTGGGATATTGTTTTCAAACCCAAAAAATGCATGAAAATATAACAAATTTTATTGTTTTAAATCATTTGCAATATTACATTTGCTGAATTAAATTACTAACTCCCTTTGTCCTTCTAAAAACCTCCAAATCAAGCACAATTCATGTCCCACTAAAATACTCCATTTACTGATTTCAATCGTTCAGTAAGCATTGTCTGTGTTGAATGACCTTGTGGGGTAAGTGGCAAGCAATCAAAGAGCATTCTTCTCCAAGCAAGGTAGGCCTTACCAATATAAGGCACCTTGTACTTACTGCTTCTTCAAGCAGTCATGTTGATGATGGATTCAATGACCACTTGGGTGCTATGAAGATTTATTCATGAAGAGGGGGTAGGTTTCTTTGTTGCGGGTACTTAGATTGGGAGTAGATATTTTTAGAATCCCAATTTTGCCACCAACCTTTAAATCATCAAGAATTATGAGATGGAAGCATTCACAAACAATGCTCAAATATGATACTTTTCACATGGATTTTAAATGCCTAAATGATGGCGCCAAAATTGGAGATATTGCATAGATCTAAGGATAAATTATTGGTTTTTGAATGCATGTATCACTAGCACAAAGACTACAGATATAGTTAATTCCTCTTGGGGAAGGTTTTTGGAGGTTTTCAAGGGGACAAAAGGAGTATTTGGTAAGAAATATTGAACCTAACTACCAAATACGGTACTAACTTTTGATTAGCGTGGAATTAAAACTTAAGATTACCGTCATTGCAAACACATAAGAAATAAACACAAGAATACTTAGATTTTTGACTTTGAATAATTGATATAGCCCCCATTAGAAGCAAGCTAAAATTAAATAAAATTATAGAAGCCATAACAATTCATGCGTTATAGAAGAAATTAATGAAATAATCACCACAACCTTTTTGAATTCTACGGCACATCTTAAAGTATAAGATCATTGTCAACTTATGGAATCATATTATTTCAATAGTTGGCATGATCTTTAAACTTTTTATAAACATGGAAAATTTGAAATTAGTTTTTGAAAAATATAATTATTATATCAATTGGTGTCAAAGAATAAAACATGACATTTTAATCCCTGAATGACAAGGGGATAGTCCAAATTTTCAAAATTGTGAAGATGTATTATAAAATGAAACTTAGAATAATAATAATAATTCAATGATGACTCTCAAACAATAGTTTTAAAATATGATTTACAGATCATATCCACATGATTAAATCAATTAGTTCACAAATCAATATTTTCCAATAAAATTTGAAGCCAATAATAAAAAATTCCTTCCAGAATGATTGTAGATTGAATATTTTAAATTTTCACAAGAATTTTCACAAGATCTTTTGAGTTTATTTAAATTTGAAATGTTAAGTTCTAATCATAGTGGTTTTGAAGATTTTTATTTTTATTTTTTATTCAAATTGTCTTTGAAGTGTCATTTTTTGAACTAAAAAAATAACTTCTTAAGGCCAAACTTGCCATTATCCTTTGAATTATAGAATATTTGCAAAGCAAAATCTTTAGAATCTATACCATACAAATGCTAAAGAACTAACATAAGAATCTTCAAAAAATATTGATGGATACTGAAAAATGCACTTGTGTGAACATGGAATGTGTGTTCATTCATTGTTGAAAATTTGAACATCTAGTCCTTAAGGGGTTAAATTTTAAGATGTTCACACCTTGGTCTTCCAAAAAAATTTAATTTAAATTTAAATCTTTTTGTTTATCTTAGAATTCTTTTTTTCTATTAAAAAAATGTAATTCATTAAATTTGGATTGGTGATGTGAACATTATAGATAATTTTGTTTTGCAACCAGTGTGAGCACTCTTCAAAAAAATCTATTAAATTTTTATTTAATTCTCAAATTTTCTCAATTAATCCCTCCCCCTCCCCTCTCCTCAAACAAGTCCATAGTGTGTAGTTAACTTGCTAGAACAATCTCACTATTGGGATTATTTGGCATATTTCAAATCTAGTCTTTGACTATGGCTCTATCAACAATTTAATATTTTTTTCTTCTTGTATATATTTTTATTTATAGAAAAATTGTAGAATAGAATCAATTTATTTATTTGTATTTTTTTAATCCAGGTGTTCATTTCAATTCTTCAACATAAAAATCTCAAATTTTTAATCAATAGTACAAAAAATTAAGTTAATAGGATTGAAATTTTTATAATCTAATATGGTAAGATGCAAAAAAAACATTTATTCACTTTTATGCTAATATCTTATAATCTATATAGTCAAAGTCTTCAATATTTCTTCCACACATTTTCATACAAGTCTAATTTAAGTGCACCTATAATCAACACTAATAGCAATTGGATATATTTACTATTGTTATATGAACTATTATTTTGGGATCTTATTGGCAATTGAAAGAAAAGCCCATGACACTTTAGTAAGCATTATTTGGTCACCGATTGGATAAGTTATGAAATTTCTGAATATTGCCAATAGGTTTTATTACCAAAACTTGACAACAAGTTCTTTTATGCTCTTGCATTCTAATCGAATACATCTTTTGTCTAAAATTCTAGATTTAAGTATTGATTGTTGGTTCAAATTTAGGGATCACATGAGGGATCACATTTGGAGGTAGATTTTTATAATTGTACATACCTTATGAGTTGTTTTCATCTAGAAAAAATGAAAACAACTTACACATTTGAGATTTTAGAACTAATAAAGTAGAATCAAATTGGCTAAACATTCTAAATAATTTTTAATCATTTTCTTTTGTGATAAGCCTTAATGACAATCTCAAGTTGGTGAGCCGTGTGATAGGTAACTATCTTGCATGGTTCGGGGAGCACTTATTATTTTACTCGAGAGTGAGTGGCCGCCGCATTGCGGTACGCAAAAAATTTCCTACTTGATTCTACGATTAAAGGCCCCAGTAAAATAAAACTTTTGACTCTGTGTTTGATAGTCCAACTGTAGTTATGTTAATTGTGGTTACACAATTTCTAAAAATTCATGGAAGTCATTTGTTAAACCATTCTAAATTTTGTCAAAAATTAGTAGGCATTTAGGGGTTAAAATGTTAAAATCCTATTTCAAGATTTAATTAATCCGTAACAAGACAAGTATCAAGACACATATCAAACACTCTTACATGATACCCCAAACCATAGATGGACAACCAAACCACTTATAGTCTTCACAACATGAGCATGAGGAACCACACATATTTCATTCTTCTTAGCACTCAAGATAAATTTAAACTACTACAGAAGCAATAAAAGACACCTTAAATAAAATCAATAAAATTGATATACAAAACACAAATATACTTCACAAAAGAAAACTTGAAAATAATCAACCACTTCCCACTAACTCCTTCTACCTTAACCTCATCATCAAAATACAACAAATCATAAAATTTATCCACTAATTCTAATGTTCCACACACAATGTATTTTATTAACACTTAAATTGACTACCTAAGTTTTCAAATTATAACAAAATGGTATAAATTATTACCCACAAATATTGAATTAATTAGCTCAAATAAAATAACACTCCAATACAAACATATTACAACTACCACGTACTATCATTGAAATCATGATGCTTTCTTGACTCAATACTCTCACCAGAAGTAACAATCCAACAACCAATATGAGGATTCAAACCTCCAAAACTTTGTATTTCTAAATACTTCAACACTGGAAGGCATGTCCAATGATGGTCCCAATATTATCAAGACGTTTGCCACACATCAAAAAATAAATATATATAATTCCAATGCAAGTTCTTAAAGACTAATTTATCTCAAATTAGTCTAATTTAAAAATTAAAATTAAAAATCCCTAAATGATTTTGTAGTTGTTATGTCGTTAGATACTGTAGAGTCTCACTCCTACAAGAGGTATGTAATCTTGGTGTCAATCACTTTGCCTGTTCAGGCCTTGAGGGGGACACAATATGACCAGACTCTTAATTTACACCAATCTCAAAATGAAATTGAAGCCTTTTTTCTCTTTCACCCATACTAATTTGACAAGTTCAATGGTCTGCATGAAAGCAACTACCCTAAGTGAAGGTCAGATTCGACATTAATTAACCCCTAAAGGACCAAACACCGTTTTTTGACAACATAGCGATTTTGGGCAGCTCACTATGACCGGAATTTTTCATTTTTTTCTTTGAAATTTTCACATAAGATGTGCCCAAGGAGTAGCTTTAAGGTCCAACAATTTTTGTAACTTTTGACTACATGGTTAAAAAGTTATTGCATGATATGTCATTTTCATTGTTCGGCGGGCAGTCAGGGCAGCAAAAAAAACTTCTTTAAAAATCACTTTTAAAAAAAACTAAAATTTGAAATTGGTTCTTTAGATTTATATGTACGTGGGAGGCTTTGAATCATTCCATTCCGATCAATGAGTCAAAAGTTATGAGGATTCTTAGTTTGAGGGTAGTTATGGAATCTCTACTCTAAAATAAACTTTGAAGTCCTTTATTTAACTCGATTTTCAATATTTTTGAAAAAAAAAACATTGGGTGTAGATTGTTTATTACAACATTACAATCGTTGGGATTGGCATTTTTCAATTTCATAAATAAATTCTTGACAATTTAGTGTTTTGAATCATTCTCTACCTCTTCCTACTTACTATTTTTTTCCTATATGTTGTACAATTTCAAATGATCTGAAATTTTTCAAGCATGTAGCCAACTTGCCTTGAAGAATAAATTCAAAGAGTAACCATCATTTTGGACATTTTTTCATACAAATGTGACCTTGTGAAGGGCAGCTGCCCGTTTTTTCGCAGGGACAAAAAAAGGATTTTTGCCAATTCAAACGCTATTATCTTGCAATCCACTATGTGGAAAATTCTGAAATTTTCTCCACATCTTCTTAAACAAGTTTACTACAAGATCCTACGGTTACAAGTGTCCAAAATTTTTTTTTTTCTAAAATTTGACAATAGTATTAGAAATGGCAGTTTTGGAGTGGTTTTGGTGAAAACATAGTCAAAAACCTTTAGGGGTTAAGTCATTTTTGTATAAAAGTGCCACATATCTTTCTTATGACTGATAAGAGGTGACGTGGACCGTATGAGAATCTGACGTGGAAATTCAGTCTCAGCACCTGAGAGCCAAATCAGACCTCCACGTACAGTACCCTCTCTTCAAGTGGTTGGCGCTCTTGATAACAACAGGGCAATCATCATCACTCCGAACGGGCGAGATGAACGATGAATAAGAAGACAGCAACACCGATTTCATCTATGGATGAATGAATTACAGCACCCTCGGATGAATGATTTAGTGTACCACTCGTGCATGGATGAGGGACCTCGCTACACCAAACATCGCAATTACTGTGGTTACAAAATTAGAAGTCGTTTCTTCCGAGGCCAAATGGAGAGCAAATCTACGTAAAGTCGAAGAAATCCAACTGACGTAAGGATTCTGTTACCCCAAGTATAATCGTGCCTAAGTAAATTCCAACCCACAGTAATATACAGTACTGTCTGGTGTACTGCTGGCATCTTCTTTCATCCTCCTGGGAATATGACGCTCCCTCGCTTCTCCGTCACTGGCAGACTCGCAGCGCGCACCTCCAGGCCTTAACAAGAACGCATGAAAGATGACATCGCAGACCAATCTCTCTCCTCGTTGCTGCAGTCACAATTCACAAGCTTGTAGCTCTGTTTTCACTGCAACAACTGAAGTGAAATCACCGTTTGTGGTTCTTGGTTCCTAGCTTGGAGTTCATTTTCTCACTTGTTGTTGTTGGTTGGTTTTATTGCTGTGATGCTTATCCTCTCCGCCCTCCTGGTTTGATTCTCGCAATAGCCGCTTCTGGGTTGGACTTCTCCTATGGTTGTGTTTGTTGGTACCTCCTCTTGGTCGCCTTCGATGAGATCGTAGCCTTTGAGCTTCAGCTATGGCGTGTCTCGCTCTGTCGCGCACTGCGTTGCCAATTGGGTCGCAATCTCACACTCGGCCGCTGCTTCAGGTGCGCGGTGGGCTTGGTCTTGTTCTTGCGCCTCTTTTGGATTTCAATTGCATGCCTGCATTGCGTATGTTTCGGCTGCATTTCGGCTTACGGGTGGATATGGTGCTTTTGGGGGGTGTATTAGCTTTTGGGAGCGGCTTTGGATTCGACAAGTACTGTGCGCAATGCGTATTTGCGTTGCGGGAAGCGAATCTCGATTAGCTGGAGTGGTGGTGTGGTGAGGAAACGATCTTTGTTGCGGTGTCAGAGTCATAGTGGGGCAGGGTTTAATGAAAGAAGACCGGTGGAGGGTTTTGGGGAAAGGAGACCGGAGGAGGACGAAAGCTCCCCTTCTGGACGAATTCGTCTTCAACCCGTTGTAATCGTCGGGCAAGCGCTGGCGGTTTGGTTCTCGTCGCTGCGAGCGTGGTTGCACCTGAAAATGGAGGTGTTGTGTGAGGAATCAGAATGGGGGGGCTCGTTGCTGCAGCAAGGGGGGTTAGGGATGGCATTGCTGAGCACTTCCATAGTTGCCCGAGAACGAATCAGCCCTGTTTTGATTACGCTTAGGGCGAATCCCACCTTCATGTCCGGGCTTGTGGCTTGGGCAATTGCGCAGGTCTGAAATTTCACTCTCTGCATTCTTGAATGAAGCTTTTGAGTGTGTCCTTGTGAACCGACCTGTGGGGTTTATGGTTTTGGTTTTAATCCCAAACTGTCCAAAGTAGAAGTTCCACTTAGGAAGCTCATTGTCCATTCTAGTAACTTTCAAGTCATATTTCTTGTATTAGGGTGTGATTCTCTTCTTCCTATTGGTAGATATTTCTATCATTAAAGGTGCAGGGTTTGCTTTCTTCTGCCTGCTGGTTCTTTTAATTACCTTTCTTGAAGCTTCCTAGATGATTTGCTTCAATTCCTATAGATATTGAAGCAGCTACTTTCGGCACTCAGCGGTTCAGTTGCAACGAGGAGTGGTTTTGATAATGTCGGGGTGTGGAGTTGCCTCACTGGAGATAGGATGGAAATGACATATCTGCAACCTTGTGGGTTCAAGACTGCTCAATGATTTTTGGTGTATGCCATTGCAGGTACTGAAAGTTTTCACAAAATACTGGGTGGAGAGGAAATGGGATTGGAAGATGCTCGTGGGCTCTGGCGGCATGCCGTCCTCTCATTCCGCCCTGTGTGTGGGTTTAACCACGGCAGTTGCACTCTGTCATGGAGTGGGTGATAGTTTGTTCCCAGTGGTTTTAGGGTTTACTCTTATCGTCATGTACGATGCAGCGGGAGTGAGGCGACATGCTGGACGTCAAGCAGAGGTGAGCCAGTTGAGTCTAGGGTTTTTCGATATGTGCAATTCTGCTACTGGAGTCGTCCTAGACACGGAATTGACAAGCAACTCTTTTAGTAGCAGACTAATCTTCTTTTTTCCTTTTTTTAAAACACAATCTAGTTTCGAAAAAAGTATCCAATCACCTCTTACTTGTGGATCCCACCAAAACTCTAGAACCCTCTTAAAGGAAAGTTGGAGATTGGTTGATATCATAATCAGCTCATGGATTATATTGTGACTTGCCCATGGAGTAGGGTACTAGGATAATCAAGATTATTGTGACCACCAATTGCAATCCTTGTTTCTTCCGACTCTTAAAAAGTCTAGGAAGACATTGTTGAGGATTGAAACACCCTCAATGACTGAGGCCTGTCTTTATATTTGTCTTTGTCCAAAAGGGTATGGAAATTGTCCTGATCATGCTCTGTAATTGGAGCGTTTTAATGGCTTATTATCGAGACATATAGGCCGTATTTGAATCTGCAAGTGTTTTTAACTCTTGAAGAAATACTGCGTCTAAACTTGTTGAATGGCATTGGGATGCAGGTCCTAAATATGATCGTGCAGGACTTGTTCGAGGGACACCCGGTGAGCGAGAAGAAGCTGAAAGAGCTTCTGGGTCACACCCCTTTGCAAGTTGGTGCAGGCGCCATTCTAGGGATAATCTGCGGTTTCATCTGTTCTCGTGCCAGCATGGTCTATTGAGTGAGATTCTCGAAGTTCCCTGCCTTGGGTTTTTACTTGGTTTGTTGTATGAAGCACACTAGCATGCACGCAATTCGTACGAAGTAAGGGATTTTCGTGTTGGCCAGGTTTCAGTCCACTCGTTGAGGATGGGCTTCCCAAAATAGAGAAATTTTAGAGGTTTTGTTTTGTGCAACTCCTGAGCCCTACGAAACAGTAGGCATGTCACGTATTCAATCAAATACTCCCCACTGGACTGATTTGACTACGTCTATCTGTTCCTCTCCCATCAGCCATAGTAACTATGGGGGTATTGTGGTGATTGATCACATTCTGCCAACTTAAGGTAACTACACCTAAAATTGCACAAATAAGCAATTCAGCATGGTTCTCATTATTAATTTGGAAAACTTTTTGTGGGGTCTTGTTGGTAGTGAAAAGGGGATTTTAGATTCTCTTAAAATGCATTTTTTGGCCACCTTCTGAATAAAGTACAAATTTTCAAAGTGCTGAAAATAGGTGTTCCTAAAAGTGATCATAGACTCTCATGAATAGTGGCAATACATTTTAGGCAAGAATTTGTAGTGTGTGATTTTAGATGTAGTCACCTTTACTTAAAGCCAACCTCGGTTTTCATTTAGTTGGAAGTGAGGTTCTTAGTTGGGTTAGCAATATGATATACTTCCTTTGTTTCTTAATAATAATAGTGTCAATTTAGAAACGTGTGCAATTTTAGGAAGCATGCAATTTTAGGTAGTTACTTTATGTGAATAAGGTTCATTGGAACTATGAATTCTCTATTCGTGCTCCAAAGTTAGTGCAACTTAAAAGTATGTTCCCACGTGGTGTTAGAGGTGTTGTTTGGAATGTAAATCTAATCCAAAAATAGGTGTAAATTCATTCCTAAGACCCATAGCAACAACACCTTTAACACTAAGTGTGAACATACCCTTACTTCCTAGCCTTCTTCTTTTCCTAATCCTACTACAAATTATTATATAGGAATTCTAATGCAAGTGGTAGGTGTACATGTTTGTGTCCTAGTCATTAGCTCCCACTGAAACTAGGCCATGCGGGCACTAACCGGTGGTGGGGGTGGAGTGTTGGGCATTTCATCCACCCAGCATCCAACAGTGGACCCAATCAGGGTGGCATCAACACCCTCCATCCAAGTTAGTGCCCATCTTCACTACTGGTTAGCGTCCACACGGTTTTGGTGGGAGCTAGTGACTTGGATGTTTGCGTCCTCTAAAACCTCAAATATCCAAATCTATATTGGCTAGTTGATCAATGGACTCACATTGAATAGAAGGATTGTAAGTTACATCCTTTTTTTAACCAAGAGAGCGACACGAGTACCTAGAATATGCTATCACCGACACGAAAGATGGCTTTCTAGAATACGCTGTCACCACCATGCTAGATGGGGAGTGCAACGAACGACACCAAAATCAGCCCATCGACATGCAAACGGATCAGATTCCAAGAGTCAGAAAAATACCCATTGATCAAATCTGCTTCAATTGAAACCGAATTCGAACATTCAACCACAGTGACGTCGGTCCCCTTCAGGAGCGTCCTCAAACTGCCGGCACGTGCCTCAAATTTGCAGCGACACCTGCCTCATTTGAAGGTTTCACTGCACCGCTCTACCAATCCCATCTCGCCACGTAGATCCACAACCAGACGGTGAAACATATACAAATACGTAGCAGAGCAGCAATTTAGTGTCACTAACATTAGTATCGAGATTTCTTGCACAGGAATTGGCGAAGCGAGCTTGAAGTATAGCAGCAGAGTCGTAATTCAGTGTACATCAGTGCCGCGATTTCTTGCACACGAATTGCCGCAGCAAGAATGAACAATTCACATAACTTGCAACAGAGTAGCAAATCAGTGTACACGAGCCAGCGTCGAGACTTTTTACACAGGAATTTTGCGCAGCGAGTTTGAAGTATTGACAGAACCAGCAGTGGCGTAGCAATTCAGTGTACGTCAAGATAACCCATATTTCTACCACACGAATTGGCGCAGCGAGTCCGAAGTATTGACAGAGCAGCAAATTAGGGTTTAGGGTTTGCCTTTATCGACAGTACCTGATAGTAGTGTTCCTCCAGATCTCCAGAGCGATGGGTCAGGGCAAGGACGAGAAGAAGAAAAGCTCCCTGGCCAACGCGGCGGTGGCGACGGCGAGCGTGGCGCTCGGGTACGCGGCGTTGGAGTTGGGTCTGGGGGGCGTGCTCAAACCCGGCCGCGAGGCCATCCAGGAGTCATTGGAGCCGCAGAAGAAGCAAGCCGCGGCGTCGGAGGTCGTGGAGGGAGTGGATCACGACGCGCAGGTGCAGGGGAACACGACGCAGACGCCCGTGGAGGAGCCTGACACTGCGGCGTCCTTGCAACAGCATGCTGCTACTGCCGCTTCTCCTCCCATCAAGCAGGAGGAGCAGAAGCAGCGGTGAGGGGGTTTGTTTGGTAGAGATTTGGGGTTTGCACGGGAAAAAGTGTAGCAGTGCAATGGGATCTTGTGGCATGGCATTAAGCATGCAATCTCTCTGAAGAGCTTGTCGATGTGTAAGTTACAATCCGTTTCTAGAAATCATGACTCCTGTTCGTATACAATCATAGTGACCTTGTTCTTGGACAATCTGAGGGATCCTGTTCCTATTCAATCTGAGGGATCCTGTTGGTTGTGTAGATTCGAGAGCAAGCATGTTTGGATGTAACTTGTTTGAATTTGCCCGGGAAGTAGTGTTCAACTGACTGTTGTAGCCTGATTGCAATGGCGCAACCTCTTTGAAAGTCAGTTGCTGTGTAAAATCTGTTGTAGAATTCTTGGCTCCTATTCTTATACAATCTGAGAGGTCCCTCTGTTGCGCAATCTGAGCGATCTTGTTCGTGTGAAATCGTAGTGATCCTCTTCTTGTTCAATCGTAGTGATCCCTTAGGTTTGTGTTGATTTGAGTGCAAGCACTATTGGATGAGGATGTTTGAATTTGGGTTGAGCTTGGTAAGAATTGAACCAACCGAATCGTCTCCTATAGCATGATTCCATGGTGGAACCTTGCCGAAGAGCTTGATGATGCACGTACTCCGTTTTAGAATTTATGGCTCCTAGTTACACAATCTTATTGATCATGTTATTGTATGGTCTTCGTGATCTTGATCTGCACAATCTTAGCGAATTCTTATACAATTTTATTGACTTTGTACGTCGATTTGAGTGAAAGCGTGATTGGAGCAGGATACTTGAATTTGGATGAGCAAGAATCGAAGCAATCAAAATAACTGTAATTAACAGAATTCCAATGCGTAACCAGTCTGAACAGCTTGGTGATGTGTATACTCTGTTTTAGAAATCATGGCTTCTATTCCAACACAACCTCAGTGAACCTGTTCATGTACAATCTTAGAGATCTTGTAAGTTGTGCTCATTTGAGTGCAAGTAAGAGGTTGAACCAGTATATTTGAATTTTAAGTTCAGCAATCGAATTGACTGCATTAGCATGATTGCAATGGTGCCTATTCTTCAGCAAGCTTGTTGATCTTATTCTTGCACAATCGAGTTCAAGCTTGCTTGGAATAAAATGTTTGAATTCATGTTATAGCTTGGCAGGATTTGAAGTGATTGAAGTACTCCAATACCATGATGTACATACTTGGTGATGTACATACTTTGTTCTAGAAATCATGGCTTCTATTCTTACACTAGCATGTTCTTGTTGATAAATCTTAGTGATCTTGTCGGTTGTATTCATTCAAGAGAGCGCAAGTTTGAATAAGGAATGCTTGAATTCGGGTTTAATTTGGCAAGAATTGAAGCACATGAATTGACTCCTGTAGCATGAATCTAATGGCACGAGTGGTCAGAGCTGTTTTGAAGAGCTTAATGGCAATTAGTTTTGTACCACTTAAGTGCAAGTGAGTTTGGATATCGGTACCTAGTTTTCTTCATTTTATCGTAGCCATTCGATTCAGATGATCTTCATTCCAAAGATGGTCTTCATTTCAAAAGGATGTGAATATGCATAATTTGAGGGTGCAGAAAAAAATTCTTGTCAAACTTGAAAAAAAAGGTCCCGGCGAGATTTGAACTCGCGTTACTGGATTCAGAGTCCAATGTCCTGACCGCTAGACTACGGGACCGCCAACAGAAACTGAGTCCGAGTAGATCATGTCAAACAGCCTTGCAAATCTAGCTTATAAACTTTCAATAAAATATTATTTGCGTGATACACTGACTTGTGATATCACTGAGTGGGACAGCAATTTATCATAGTTACAATATTTCATTTTATATTAGTGTAGCTGGCATATAACTGTTTCCGTACCAATATTCAATTTTTTTTTTTTTAGTGACGGTAATTTTGCAGGTGACTCCAATTTCCAATTTCCAATTTCAATGCCTCACTAAAAGGATAAATCAGTGCTCTGAAATGAATTTCCAAGTTTCAAACGAAACTTGTATTTTTCATAATTCAAACTCCCAGATGACAGCTGGAAAACTGAACATTATAATATTACTGGATTTATAAAATCTGTGCACTGGTTTCAAATATCATAAGACAGACCTGCAATAAGCCTTATTATTATCTGATGTTGGAGTGAGTTTTACTTTCGTATTATGAACTTACCGGATACTCACAGCATGGTCATTGATTAGAAGAAGCTCGAATTTTCAATTTTATTGCATACTTGCACCTGAGTTGAGATGTAGAGAATCCTTCATCTTTGAAAAGCTGCATCTCAGAATATACACAGCAAGAATCCTAACATTTGGAAATTGGGTTACAGCTTTCCCCAAAATGTCTTCCCATAATCTGAACACGAGAGCCTAGAATCAAATTTTGGACACTGCAAAATCATGCTAAGATGTATTGGAACAATCTTTGAACTGCCAACAAGAACCAACAAGAATTGAAGGCAATCTAGGGATAGCAACCATGATGATCAGATGCTTCAGTACTGCAATGCTTTTCAAATGCTTCAGTATTGGAAACGCATACCTGTCGGAGTGCAATGTAGATGCCGTCACCTGACCTTCACAAACTGATGGTCCACCATGTAAGGAAAAAACGGATTGTGTACTTCAGAATATACGTATTTACAGCTCATTGAATAGTTCAGTTAGTGCACAGAATATCTACAGCTCATATTCCTTCAACTTCCTTCTGTCACGCAAAATTGAAAACTAAGAATCGATCTCAGAGCTGCGTCAATAATATGGCACTTGACAAGTAAATGGGTCTCCTCTCTTGAAAACATGTGATCTCTGGCTTCGAAATTTCGATGGTGGCGTTTTTCAAGGGACTGCATCAAGCCTCAACTCAACAATGTATCTGGACAAGCGATTGGGTTGAATATTGTGGTCGGTGACTTCCGTCCATGTTTTTGTGGACATTTCGAACATGAGCATGAGGTTGTTGTCAGTGTGGTCCCAGTCATCGCCGATCTCATGTGCCGCATCATAGAAGAGCTTTCTCTTTTTGCCGAGCAGAAGAATGGAATCTCCGCACATAAACACAGAGAAAAAGTAACTCTGTAACAACTCAGTCTTCGGGATGTGGGCAAAATGCTCCCATTTCGTCTCCGACTTCTGATCACGTTCTCCTGTGCCTTCACCTTCGCGAGTCTTCAATAGAAAAAGGCATCCGTGTTCAGCTTGGAAAAGAAAAGAGCCTTCGACTTGGGCAACCACATCAAGGTCAAAATCAGGCGGATACAGTAGACTGTTCGAGGCTCCTGGCTTAAGGTCGTATGAATGGATGCTTCCAAGATGAACATTAATCAAAATGTAGCGGCCCACTATGTCAGGCTGTCTGCTCCAATCCACCCCAACCCAAGAGTTTGTCACCGAGCTGTAAACATGAAATACCTCAGGTTCCTTGATATTCTGAGACCCTGCAGAAACACATACAGTTTCTTCAGGAAATGCAGAAAATGTCCTATACATCAAAATAACACCATATCACACAAAATTCTTGGGTAGTGATAGCATTCTTGGCATGGCACCTATTGAGAACAATGTCAACTAAGAGTTGAGTAAAGAAAAAGTCATGTCAAATCAAGCAAATCGAGCGAACTTAACGCTTTTACATCCTTCAAACGTAAAGACAATGACTCATGGCCTTGAGGAGCTCTACTTCCTCAAACTGAACTCCCCTCCGCAAAACAAGGTGTCAGAAATTCCTTATCATACAAATTCAAAGGATGCTCATCGAGGACTCTCTAGAATGTCATGAACGTATCAACCAATATCTTATCACTAACCAAATGTCGAAAATCTAATTTTGCAAACACTGATGAATGAAAAGAGGATGGAGTACCTAAAAATTTGATGGTGTACTGTTTTGATTTCATGTCCACTTTCATTTGAACTGACTTGGGAAACATCTGCACTCCAACCGCAGGCGGCAGCTCACGCCATGTGCAAGTGAGAGGATTACACACAACAACTTGAAGACGCTCTTCGAGTTTCGTATATTTCACAAAGCAAAGCAAGCCTCCATCAGCTGCAACCAGGAAGGAGAATGGTAAGTACGCGAGAGGAAGGTCGAGCCATCTCCTTGCGCGGGCATCATAAGCCCAGACCCGTTTGGGATCCGTTCTCTCGCTCTCCACCACTGCGAAGCTCTTGGGTTGACCATCGCCAAAAGAAAGCTGGAAGGCGGGGGAGGTGAGGTAGGAGTGCCATTGCTTGGAAAGAAGACGAAGCTGGATTAGAGATTGGAGAGGCAACCGAGCGAACACCAAGTCCTGTATAATTGGTGGGGTGTTACTCCATATCTTGGGATCCATTGTCACATCCTGCATCAGAATCCAAAGATGAGTCCAGAAAGACTCAGAAAATGAAAATCTCAAAAGCGCTTCCCACAGTAAAGTCAGAGCAGTGAGACCCATGCTTGTAGCCACCGACCACGTAGTAGTTGAAAAATACTCCTGCATTCCAGCACCGAGCGGAAGCCGGAATTCAAGAATGTAATTAAACTGCATTACTCTGTAACAATTAAATATCTGTCTGTCTCAAACCCTAAAACTCTTGTGACCAAAGCCCGGCTCAGAATCAAGCAGAAATTGCCATTTCAGTTACTGCTCCTCAATTGCCAAAAATAGTGAAATAGAAACCTATCCTGCTTCACATATTCCACTGAAATATTCTACCGATGCTCCAGCACTACAAACTCTTGACAGAAAATTCGACCTAACAAACCAAGAATTTCAAAATTCAATTGGTTGACATGGCCACCGACCATGTAGAAGTTCAAAATACTCCGGAACTTCAGCAACGAGCTTAACGCGAAATTCGAGAATACAAATAAACAGTATTCCTTCGCAAACTCGAAAATCAATTCCTCTCAAGATCCTGAAACTCTTGTAACCCGACCCCGAATCAACATCTAACACAAAATGCCATATCCGGGGCTGCTCTCAATCGTCAAAAAGAGTGACATAAAACTCTCGCCTGCTCACATGCAAATTCTACCGATGCTACAACACTTACATCTGCCATAAAGAAAACTCGACCCAGAAGATCAAGAATCCCAAGACACTAAACCCCTTGTACCCAAACTTCGACTCAAATCCAACATAACTTGCTAATTCCGGAGCTTCTCCTCAATTTCCCAAAAGAGTGACACATAAACCAATCCTTCTCCACGCATACCCACTGAAAATCCTGTTCCAAAACTAGAGACTGCTGAGAGAAAATTCGACCTCTACCAAACCAAAGATTCCAAGAAAAGGTTGCAATCAAATGGAAAGAGTCGTAGAGAAGAGGAACCCACCTGGGGAACTGGAGATGCAGGTCCTGCGCATTCGTCGGAATCAGAATTCATTGAATCTCGGAATCGGAAAGAGATGCAAAATCCAGTTGTGAATATGAAATTCCGTTGTGCAATGCGTGGCTCTTGTGGCGAAGTCGTTTGCTGCAACAGGCTTGTGATGACAAGAGGAGGTGATGACAAGACTGGGCTGAGCTGGCTGAGTGGCGTCCTGAGGCTTCAGGGCTTGCCACTTGGCGTGGCCCCACTCGTTTCACAATTTGCAGTTGCAGTTTAGGCTAAGGTAGGAGGCTCTTATGATTGCATTTTCATGGAAGCTAAAACTCCTTAGAAACAATTTTCAGTAAATTTTACTAGGAAGAAAAATGGAATTGGCATCTAATCCAAGTCGTTTCATATTTTTTGGACCTTTGTAGTATTAGTTATAAATTTTTGAAATTGAAACGTGGTGGTTTCTAAAAGCGACTCCCTCTTGAAGTGTACAATGTTGGTACATTGAAGAAAGTAAAATGTACCTATGTGTCATGGGTTGCTTTTAGAGCCAGGTCGCTTTTAGAGCCCCCTACCTTAAGGTAAGTTTACTTCAAACATTTTCACCCTATTACTAAAATTGTGGTAAGATAAGGTAAAGTAAGTGAGCCCATTGTGGGCAAAATTATATTACTAGTGTACGATACATTGAACTTAACCCAGTAAGGACGCCACGGACAATAAATGTCCAAGGAATGACAAGGAATTCTCCATTGTAGGACAGAACTACAAATATTCATCTTTAGAATTTTTTGTAGAAAGTCGAAAACATTGTCTACAGTAGATTTATTTTCAATGAGTACTTTGGGATTTTTTTATTCCAATGACTATCACGGTTACACAATGCATGATTTCCAAGGTCACACAAACCCGGGGGCGTTGGTTAATATAAAGACTCCATCTCTATCCACAAATTGAAATTCTTCATAACTTTCATCTCGTTAATCGAAATGGAATGATTCAAAGTTTCTCACATGTAAATAAATCTTTAGAACCAATTTCAAATTTTTGTTTTTAAAAAATGATTTTAAAAGAATATTTTTGAGTTGCCCAGGTTGCTTGCTGAATTACAAAAATTACATATCATACAATAACTTTTTAACCATGTCGTCAAAAGTTATTAAAATCTTTGGGCCTTAAAGCTACTCCTTGGGCATATGTGGTGTGAAAATTTCAAAGAAAAAAATAAAAACTCCATTTGTAGTGAGGTGCCCAAAATCACTATGCTACCAAAAAATGGTGTTTGGTACTTTAGGGTTAATTAGTATGGAGTACTCTTAAAATCTATATTCAATGTAAAACTACCATTAGACTTGCAGAGATGAAGAATTTCTGAACCAAAAAAATGATTGATTTGAAAGCATAAGAACAGATCAATTTAATGTTTTAATAAACTTTGACTCTGTATCAACAATTTTTATTTAGAAAATAGTCATATGATAGTAATATCTTATTACATAATTTTGTGTTTTTGATTGCAATTAATTAATTAAATGATCTTTTGAATTATATAATTATTCATTAAAAAAATTTGAAACTTTAAAGTTTGAAATTTTTTATATTCATGAACATATGGATCTAAAATAATTAAATCTATCCATTGTCAAATTAATTTTTTTTCAAAAAAATATAAATTTTAGAATGTCTGTAGCCTATAACTCTATATACTCCAAAATCCATGTATGAAAAAAAATTGAATATAACTCAAATTACAAACAACTTGGTGGTGAAAGTTTTGCTTTCGGATTTTTTTGCTTAATACTAGTTTATATATACTATTAAAACTCTAGCATAACTGATTTGCTTTTAATTAATCTAGAAATAACAAGTAGAATATGTATCTTAGAGTCCAAAGAATTTGTAGTTCATTGAAAATATTCTATTAATATTTTTTTAATAAATGACGAACTTAAAATTAAAAAATAATTATTTAAAGTATTTTAGTTTAATTAAAAGTATTTCTATTATTTTAGCTCATGGCATTCTGTATAATATATTGCAAGCTAGATGCTCTAATTAAATCAATATAGGAAATAGCTTGACCTAAAATTGAAAAATGACATAGTTACTGATTTTATTACTCTTTTGTTGCATATAATTTATAATTGTGTTCTAATATAATGTACTATGTATAATTTTATACATTGTCATTATTCGTTTACTTAATCTTTCACCATTTTACACAGTTACATCTAATATTGAAGCAAATTTAATCAACAAATAGTAAAAATTATATTTTTTAATAAATGACTACCAATTTAATTATAAATCTTGTAAATTTATAAATATATATGTCTATTATCTTTTTTATAGTTTGTGATATATTTTAATATTACTTCCATGGAAACTACAAAATGAAAGATAAACCCTACTTAAAGAAATGCAATTGAATTTATTATAGGTGTATAGAATGTATTCTTTATATATTTTTATGTTCTAAATTTTTATTTATTGATGAGTATGCATGTTAAATTCTATTAATGTATAGAATTTATAGATTGATGCATAGAACAAATAATGCATACAAAAAATGGACATTCATAGTGCAATAAATATTTTGGTTTTTTTCAATTGTATAGTAGAATAGTATAGATAAATTAGTTGGATGGATATTTTTTAAACTTTTTGAGTGCTTATTTGGATTTTTGATAGGCTTTTTTGTGAGTTTGTGTTTCAATTTGGTGATTTTGAGTGTTATTTTACCAAGTTGAAATGCAGTTATGGGGCTTATTTTGAAGATGTCAAGTCCAATTTAGGTGGTTTTCCTCTGCGGTTAGTATTTCTAGTTGGGCGGTTTGTCAACTATCATTCTAGTCCCTATTAGATCCTTCTTTCTGAATTCATTTTCACCCACTGTTGAAGAGAGTTCAGTGCGAGTCCTAATTTGGTTGGCTGTGTATTTGTTTTCCAATTTGGTGCGTGTGTGTGTTTATTGCATGTGATGTGGAGAAGAGTCTTAATCGGTCCATGTGGTTTTTGGTGATTGTGTGTTTCTGTGTTCTGTGATTCGGAGTGTGTGTCCGAATTGGCTGAGCAAGTGGTTGCAACAGTTGCTGCGCGAAGGTCCAATTTGGAGTATATGGAGTGGTAGAGCAAAAGGTTTAAGTTCCAAATTGGCATGAATGAGGAGTAGCATCGTGGAAATGGCTGCTTGTGGAGATTGATTAAGTCCTATTTGAATTTGTGCATGATGATGCTAGTCTATTGGGATGATAGGATGATGTTATGATAAAGATTTAAAAGGGCGTGGATTTCATTGGAAGCAGAAATTTTATTGTCCAATTGGAATGGAGTGTTGATTACAGAGAAGCTAGTTGAAGCAAGTCAATTAGTAAAACAATATTTTTGTGAACAGTGATATGTCACTAATTCGGCTTAATAAAGTATGGATTAAAACAAATTGGTGTATGATGTGGTGAAATGGCAGTTTGGAGTTGTATGTATGTTGAATGTGTATACTTTCAATTTGGTAGATAGAACAATGATGTTGATATTGCCAAGTTGGAGCATGGCAGTCTGTAGGTTAAACCAAATTGGGAAGTTGATGACTGAACATATGAGTTTAATGAATGTTTTAGGTTGGTTTTAAAGTCTGTATGTGATTGGATGATAATTCCTAGTTGGGAATGGAGTAGTATTCAGTCTATCGAATCATAAAGAATTTCCAAAGCGAATATGGGAAAGTTTAGTAAATCTAATTAAGAAATCAACATGTGTTATGGCTGAGAAGTATGAGAGAAAAGAGAATTATTCTAAGTTGGATAAAAAGGAGAATAAAATCTGCAATTGCTGTAGTTAGTGGAGCCGAGTTGGAAAATTAAAGACGATAGATCAAGTTGGTGGGTTGGGGTGTTTCTTCAAAGTAGGAGACAAGATCAATGAAGTGACCAGTCTAAGTGGGAAGCTCAGGGGGGTGCTGTTCGTATCTACAGCAAGCCAAGTTGGGTGTTCAAATCTAGAGTTGTGCCTATCAAGTCCAATTTGGGAAAAAGATAAAAGATCCAAGTGTTGAATATTTTAAAGAAGACTATTTTGTGTGATACTTAACCTTGATGATTATTAAGAATGGAGTGTCAATGAATTTAGTAATTAGTTGTGTAATTGTGAGGAATTATATTAATACTAGTTGGAGGTATGTCTTTCTTGGATGTTTTATTCCTTAATTAATTGTCTTTTTGTCATTGAAGAAGCAATCCTATTTAATTTAGCCTCCCTAGGAACGAACTTTACTATTAGTTCAGATATTTCCGAATAGGGTCTAAACCTATCTACAAATAGTAGAAGTGATAAAATATCATGTACAATACAAAAATGAAAAAATGTTGTCATTAAGGCCAAAAGAATGGCACAATTGATTTTCAGCAAGATCATAACTATGGCTAATATTATGTTAAAATTATATTCATATTTTGTTTATGGTAGTTAAGTACTTTTTAAGTTCAAATTACATGTCATTAAATTTTTTTAAATTAGAAAAAATTAAAAATCAATATATACCCAATTAAAAGTACATGTTGTGTAGTCATGAAGTTTATACAATTGACATTAATTCAAATTTATAATTAGTAATTATATTGTTATATAAAATTTATAATATGTTGGAGCATATATATGTATGTGTATGCACATAATGAATAATATATATTTGTAATATATTAAACATATCAATAATTATTGCTTATAAATTATAATTTGATTTTAATTTTTAATTTTGAAAAAAATCACCTCAAAGCTAATGCTAAATTGGAAATTGATAAACTAAATCTTGAGTTTTCTGGTATTAATATCTATATTAGCTATTTTCAGGTTTCAATAGGTGTTTGTCTTTATATTTATAAACAATATACTACATCAAAGCTAAAATACATTAAATCTAGAATACATTAAAATTTGATCATCTACATTTTTATCATTAGTCATACCACTGCAAATTGTAGATTTGTATTGACTTAAATTAGATTTTGAATTGCAATATATATTCATCATTTAAGCATCAAATTTTATAAATTGTTATTTAAAATAGTAACAATAATAATGTATATATAATTTGAATCTTGCATAAATTTGTCCATAGGTTTGTTAACATTAATCACATTATTTGTATTAGAAATTCAAATTATTTTTATTTTTATGAAATAATTTCAAATTTATTATCAAAATTTTGATTTTATATTTCCAATCAAAACACTGATTTTTCTAATATTTTAAATTTCTTCTTGTCATTACTAAAAGTGAAAGGTCCTATACATTGAAAAAAGAATATTATCACAATTGATGTGTTTTTGAGATCTTGTAAGATCATTAGATTGTGATATTTTAGTATTTTTAAATGGAAAATTTACATTTATTCTCTAAACATTATAGTTCATTATTGAAATTAATTTGGCAAAAATTAATTTTGGTATTAATTTCATCCATTAAAAATCATTGTGATGAAATATATAATTGACAAAACCATAAAAATACACTCTTTTACATTCTTTTACATAATCATGAAAATACATACCTTTTTAAATTATAATATTATATATGATTATTTTATTGTTCAATATTTTAGCATAATTGCTATAGAATGATTACCTTTGAAAATATATAAAATTACCTACAAGCATCATTGATGCAAGATTGCATTTTTGTAGCATCTATATAGGTATTTAGTATTTGGCTTGCTTCTTTCAAAAAGTTGTTTTGTTTTTGTAATTGCAGTGACCACTACATCATCAATGAATAATTTCAAACATGGTGAAAGTAATTAATACTAATGTAACACATGTTGTACTCAATGTTGAATAAATAAAACATAAAAATATCCAAGTCTCAAAACATTTATAATTCATTTCTATTGGCAAGAAGTTAATAATTAATTTTTATATTAGATTTCAACATAAAAATAAAAATGATATAGAGATTCACTTTATAAAAAATAATGTAGAATATCTTCTACATAAATTAATATTTGAATCAATGTCAAATGAGAACTCTAAATCAAATTCAATCAATACTTGAGTTTTTATATTACTATTATATCCTTCATTGATTTGCTTTAATAGTTTTTTTCAGTTTTAATTGAAATAATAAAACTATTCAAGTATGCATCTTTACATTGACTAAAGTTTTGATTTTATTAGTTATTCCAAAAAAAATCATCTCATTTGCACTAACTACCAATTTTTTGGATACTATCAATTCAACATTATTCATACCAATATAGTAGGAATCTACACTGTTATTTGAATTGAAAATCTAGGTGCTTCTAGAGAGACTCAAATCAATTGTGGTCCTCTAATGGTCAAGTTGAAAACTCATATTGCCTCTTTTAATGGTGATCCTTCCTCTTCCCCTTGTAATTGAAAATAAATCTCAAATGAATTGAAGGTTGAAAACTCATTCCAATTTCACTCTACTAAAAAAAACTATAAGGCTCACAATTTTGTTGGAAAACTCAACCAATTCAAGTCTACTCACCCCTAGTAATATTTCCATTGAATTTAGACACTAAATTGGATTCACTTTTATGTAAAATAATTATTTTAGAAATAAAATGTTAGCAATATTAAAAAATCGTGTTGAAACACATTTTTTAACATTTATGGTTTCATTATCATGATCGTAATTTTTATTTAGCATATTGTACATATTAATATCAAACTTTTCAAATACCTCACGCATGTTTTTTTCAATAGAAACCTTGAGTGGAAGAAACATAAGTTGTTTACAACATATTTTTGAATTGCATATTTTGGTCATTTGGCAAAAGCATTTTTTTCTCTCCATATAATCCATTGATCTACATCATTAAAGAATATATGACATGTTTGAACTTAAAATATCTAATCATTTTATTAAATATAAATTCAAAATATTAAATAATACATAGAAAATTCTAATAAATCTAATGTACATACAAAGATGTTCTACCAGCTTTAGTATCTAAACAAGATAATTGCATATGTGAAGTAAAATGTAAAAAAATTTGAATTGCTTCAATCATTGATTTAGCTTGGACAACCATATTGTGCCTCTCTAAAGCTAATGATTGACATTCATGTTGTAGGCCTTTTTTTATTTCCACTAATTCTTCATAAGTTATTTGTGACTTATGATTTTGTTCTAATGACAATCTTATATTTGACTCCTGAGTTTGTGATTGAGCTTCCAAAAATGAATATATGGCATAAAGTAGTTTTTTAATTTGCATGACCATTTGATAATTTGGTGAAAATGACTCATCATTCCTATTGTCAAAAGTAATTTCATAATCATCTTCATATTCAATAGTTTCATTTTGCCTTTGCTGAAAAAAATTTATATTAAATTTTTTTTTCCAAAATGAAATATTACTGAAATTAAATACTAAAAATTTAAGCATAATTTTAAATCAAACATGAAATTAAAATGCATTCAGTAGATTTTATCATTTTTTATTTATAAATTTTTTTATCATAATTTTAAATCTTATGTAATGTATTCTAAAATTAATATATTCTAAAATATTTTATTGCATTGAAAAGAATGCTTGAGTTGTTTCACTAGTATGCCTTTTGTGCTTGATACAAATGTAATAGCTAGTTAGTATAAAAGTTGTTGCTCAAAATTTATTTAGTGTTTAACAATTTGATATTAGAGGTGTAGACTGTTGAAATAATATATATATTATATAAAAATATCAAAAAATTAAAATGTAATAACTACTAAATAATAAATATTATATTATAAAATTATTAATGAAATATAATAATAATGTCTTTAATATTAGATATATTTATTTCATTGAAAACAATGCTTGAATTGTTATGCACCTAATTATGAGCATCATATGACACTACATTTGACCATTAGATTTTGATAGTGCATTCCAACTGTATCCATTTAAAAAGTGATATTAATGGAATTAAAAAATTTCATTTAGTGCATAGAAAATTGATACACCAACAGTGTTTTTTTTTCATTTTCCATGAAGTGGCAAAGTGGCGATATTAACTGTTACGGTGGTGCTCCAAGTTTCAACATTCATCCACGTACTAGATAGAAAATGTGATACTACGTATCTATAATTCTATTTTCATTCACAATGTGGCGATCTCATCCAATATTTTTTTTGAACTTGAAGTTTTTTGGCGATTTCATCCAAAAATTTACCAAAAATTTCCTACAGGCTTGGTGCTAGGTGTAAACGTGTATTTACCCACCCTTGGTAAATAAGCGACTCAAGCCCCTTCTCTTAGCAAAAGTTATGAGCGGATGAAGTTTAGCCCTTTCGGGGCTATTTCAACTTCATCCATGGTTTAGGTAATGTTCCCTAATTCAATTAGCTTTGAAAATTGAACCCAAGTTTTATAAAATTAAGGCCTGGCTAAAACCTAAATTTTGACTTGGATGAACGATTTTAGGTCAACTTCATCCGTTCCTTGACCCAAACTTCATCCTTGAATATCCCCTAGAGTTTTGGGTATTTCTTGAAGGTTGAACCACTTTAGAGTTGCTTGAGGGTCCTCCTTTGACTTCCTAATACTAACTTCTTCCTTTGATTAAGTTAAAACAACCTAACTCTTTCTATCCTTGTTCTTTGAGGTTTCGATTGGACTCTGGTTAGTTATTATTTTTGGTAGTTTTAAATTTTATCCTTGAAGAAGCTAATATAAGCTTTCCAAAATGCTATCTTGCTAGATATTCCACTTATCCTATCAAAAGTTATTGATGGATGAAGTTTGACCGCTAATCGGTGTTCAAAACTTCATCCGTTGTTTACTAACCCTAATTTGATAATTAACTTTTAATTTCACTTTTGAGACCTGGTTCACCTCCACTTAACACTTCCTAATTTAGTTCCTCTTGATTATCTTCTAATCACTTTTCATCCCAATTTGGTCCTAAACTTCATCCTTCCATTTCTCACTCGTTTTGACTCCAAATCCTACGTGTGATATGGCTTTGGAAAGCTCTTGTCTTAATCTACAGGTGTTTAAATCTAAACTTGAGAAAAGATATAGTTTTACTGTTCTTAATTGGGCTTGAACTTCGGCTAAGTGTGAAAAATGCTAACTAAAAACAATTAAAAAGAAGGGAAAAAGTTTAGTGAATTACCTCGAATTGCCCTTCATCCGCCGTGTTGTAGAGTAGCTCCTCCAAATATCCCCAGTCCGCCATTCTCGGAGGTGATCTTGGATCTTTGCTCACCGCTTAAAGATAGGTGTTTAATACAAATTTATAGTCTTTTCCTACTTCTTTTCTTTCTACTTCTACTCCTCCTTTTCTTTTAGTACTATTCTAATTTAATTATTAAGCTATTCCAAAGGTTGACTAGTTTTGGAATTGAAATCAACCTTTCAAAACAATAATTGACCTTCACACCCTATCCTATCTTGGTCAATTATTACTCTATCCAAGTTTTGATGGTTCTAAGTGGTTTTCTTAGATTTTTGCCTAATCCTATCTCCTTCCTAAGCTCCCTTCCAACTCCTAAATTATCACTTCATCTCTCTCAATTTTCAATGTGGTTTTGAACGTCTTGAGTTTCCTATTCCCTATGGTTTTTGAGTCTCCTTTGGCAATGGAAACGTTGCCAAGGGAAATTTCCTAGCCCCCTACCTTCTTTTATGCCTAAAATTTCCTCTTATGTTTTTTCTTCCAAGAAGCGAGATTAGTCTTGAAAGGTGCACTTAGTCCTTCCTTCTTTGTTTTTTTATATTTTATTTTTTTTTAAATTTTTTTTAAATTTTTTTATGGCAACCTTTCAACAATTTAAAAAAACAAAAAAAACAAATTTTGATTTGAAGGGGGGGTGATTAATTCCCCCTCCTCCCTGGCCAGCAGGCGCTTGGTCTGGCAGGGTCGGGCCGGGATTTGGCCTCCCGGTCCCCAACCGTTGCCATGTGTCCAGGCATGGTTGGCTGCAACCTCAGGGGTGACGAGGCAGCTCCTTGGGCGCCTCCAACACTTGTTTTGTCTTGGGCTGGTTTTTCAGGTAGTTTTTTCTCCCAATTGGTGGGAGTTGGTCATTCACCGGTTTGCCTTTTTGTGGAAATTTTGAACACTCCGAGTGAGTTTTTGGAAACAAAACTCTAAGTGACTAAATCCCTTTTAATTTTTGGATACTAAACCTTAAGAAGAATTCCAAATGTTTTGGAAACTAAACTTTGAGAACAATTTGTAACACCTAAAGTCAAAGCTTCGCCGTATTCTTGAATTTCTCCAAAATACTAAGACTCTAAGACGTTGGAAAGTCAAAACTTCGTCGTAACTTTGTTAACACCAAAAATTCTAAAGAAATTTGACTATAGCTTCAGCGTATTTTACTAATAATCCCAAATTCTAAAGAAATCCCCACCAAGTGAAGTCAAATCTTTGCCATATGCGAAGGTTTGCAAGAAACTTAGAACAACTTAAGACGAAGGTTGGTTAGTACAATTCTACAAAAAACAAACACAAATTTAACAAGGGGAGAGTACAGATGATTAGTAAACGCTAGAACTTGAACACACGTTAATCAAGATGGATTTTGTAAACTAGGTTTTGCCTTTTTGCACAAAACCCAGGAAACAATAGTATAGGGGTTCTAAGTTGGGAAAGGTTTAATCAGTATATCGTTTGTGTGACTAATGTCACTTTCAAATAGAATTTAGTGTTTAAAAGGTTTGAAATATGATAACACTCTTATTCCCAAAGATCTAAAATTTGGTAGCCAGTCCTTTACCAAATGAATGCAGACACAATGGTATGTAGTCCCGGTCCTGCCTAGTGTTCTAAGGGAGGTCAAATCGTCTGGGCAATGGATCAGGTTTGGTCAAATTGACTTTGTGCAATGTATGCTCTATAACTTAGTCAAAATGCCAAGGTAATACTTTGAAAATAGTACACATAATTCCTTAATTATATACTTATTTATGTGTGTGTGTCAAATTGGCCAGTCCATCTTCAGCTATTTCGATCAAATGCAAATGCCTAGCGTGTCAGTCCACTACGTCAATTGGTCTCAGTTGGTCAATTCGTCTCTGTTTGCAAAATCAAATAGTTTTAGAATTTGTCTTACAATGTCAAATGCCGTGTGGTACTGCTTCTAGGTCAATTTGTCCATGCCCACAACGTTAGTATCCCTATACATTTACAAATTTATATATGAATGTTTTGACTTTTACAAAGATGATCCTAGATCATAATAAATACTTCTAAAAACACACAACTATATGTATTGGTTCTAAGAACCGTAGGACTAATTTGATAAATTAAGGCCGAAATACCCTAAGGCCGTCGATTACAGGCCCTACGACCGTGCGCAGGAACCCAAGACCGTGACGAGAAGCTGATCCCGTGACCGTGCGATCGGGACCTATCCCCGTGGGTTGAAATCCCGAATTCAACGAGCAGGCTCCGCAGCGCTGCAACTCACGCCTGCTCCGTTTTGAGGAATCCGTCCGAGATTCTTCCCCTTTCAAACTCGATTCTCTCGAATTCCAATTCAATCTAAACTCGCAATTAGATGCAGCACCGCGATGCAGGTGAGAAAACGTCCTCAATCCCTATGAGCAAAATCAGCGACCAGATTTTCCCACACAAAGGCGTGCTTCCCGAAAATCCTTCTGTATTCAGTGAAATTTTCCAAATTTGCTGCAGACTCAGTTGTTTCGACATTCATACGAACGCACTCTTCATCACCACACCCTTTTCTTTGTGAAATTGATTAGGAGAGATGAGATCATGGAGTTGATACCGAATTAGGGTTGCGCTCAATGTCGAACAAAATCTTCAATTCCCTCTCCGCCTGATCACGAATTGTGCTGCTCCCAACGCTGCGACACTCCCGATTCAACGTCGCCGCTTCTTCTCATGAAACTCCGAGCCGAAATACCAATCGATGTGAACTTCCCGCATTCATCATCTCTTCCTTGGGTTGCATTGTAATACCCTGTCTGTCAATTGATCGATCCTCCAGTTCAGATCTGGAAATAAATTTGGGTTTGGAATCTGTCCAATCAAGGATCAGCCCTAATGTTTGAAATTCAGCGCCGAATCCTGCATCTTGCCACTTTGGATCGAAGAGGCTCGATTCTCCAACCAATCAGAAAAGAATCAGTCTTACAGACCATGCCGACAATTCTTTAAGCAGGAAATGGTATGGCGTTGACACATCCAAATTCTGATCTCCTTCAATTCCACACATATCCGCCAATCGATCAATTGGCCGATCCAAAAAATTTGACTGCTGGGTAATAAAACTCTAATTATCAAAACGATCAAGTGTTGCAGGGACTGATCAATCGTGCGAAGCGATGCTGGATACAGATATCCCCAACTATAAGAATGAATCTTGAAGTTTATTTAAATTCGACTAAGGATTCAATGTATGTCATCCTGGCACTGCTTCTGATCAAGCTCAAACTCCAGCGCACTCAATCGTAACATACGCAACAATGAAACATGCACAATGAATTTTCTTCCAAATTCTTTAGTATGAATCCAAAACAGGAATTAAGCCTCCATAATTTTTCCCAGCACCCACGGTCCTGTTGAATTTGAATTCGTCCTGGATCTGCTTCTCCTGCGTGTCTTTCACAAGCTGCAGCCTACACCAACAGATCGAAGAATTGGGTCGTTTTGAAATACGCGGAGATCAATCAACAGCGTCACCGTATTTCCTTCTGCTTGAATACAGTCCATAGTTCCCACAACAATTCCAAAAAACTCACAGATAAAATAATAATGCACAATTCTAATTTACAACAAACACAATCTTTGCTCAAAACATGTATAACAATAATGCACAATATATATATTATAAAAATATTGGGTCTTACAAATGCCGATTTTTACATTTTTTTTTCACTATTTATACTATTCTTCACACCTCTTGCCAAAAGGTGTGTTCTTTCATTTTTTATTTTTTTATTTTTTTATTTTTATTTATTTACTATTTTTTTTTATTTTTTTTTATTTACTTTTCTAATTTTACTTCTACCCTAAGGAAATATCCCCCCTTAACCCCTATTTAGACTATTTTACAAACTTTTACACTACAAAGCCTCTATTTTATTTTATTTTAATTTTAAATGTTTGTACTTTACACTAAAAGGCTAAAATAAATTTCTAAAGCTAAATTTTTCTAACTACAGATTTGAACACAAATTTCTCAACAAAAAAACTAGAGGGCCCCCCTAAGCGGCATCACCAAGGTACAAAGGGAGGTTCTTCTAGGATTAGTACAAAGGTTAATACAACAAACTTCAAAATTCTATGACAAAAGGCCAAATTAGTATTTTAGTCAAAAATCCGAAAACAAAGACAAACTACGAAGGGACCCCAATGTCCTTCAAAGAAAGCTCACAAGTTAGCAACAAAAGGAGTTTGAAATGCTCTAAAAACAATACGTTTACAACTTTGGCTCAACTTTGGCTCAACTTTGGCCAAAAAAGTCCACACAAATGGACCAACGTATAAAATGAGCCAAAATATGGCTACAAGGGGTGAGAAGAGAGGAGAATGAGTGCCCTTTTATACTCTCCCAAGGGCACCCACCTCCTCTAGTTTTCTCATGGTAATCTTATCATTTAAGATTTTCATCCTAATTTATCAATTTTGACTTTCTACACTGATCTATTTTCTAACTTTTGGAGATTAATTCCAAATCACAAACGGATTACGCCATTGACTTTAGAAGGTCATTCTTAGTCAAAGATAGAACCCCACCCCTTTACCAAACTCCAAAAAACGCAACATAACCTATCGCTAACTGAACACCAAAATGGGATCTTGGAGGTTGACTTTTTTGAGAAAAGTAACTAGCCTAGGTTCTTTAGTAGGTGTAAGGGAGTAAGAAAAGACCTAACTTGAACCTCATTCTGATTCCATATGTGTTGAAAATGCCGGTCAACATCTCGAACTTCCTTCAATTTTGCCGATTTTGAAGAATCTTGCTCGTTTGGGTACTTCTGGCTATCGGAATGTTCCAAAACCTGATGGAGCATCTTATTAGCATAAAAGAAGCTAATCTAATTTTTAGTGAGATTTTACTGCAACTTGGGTAATTTCTAGGAATTTCCCATTGTAGGTTTTGGCGGTTGACCATCTGGAAGGGCATCTTCTGCAAGTTAGAAAATTCCAAAACTTTTTATGGAACCTCTCATGGAATTACACAAAGGATGTGAAAATTCATATTCTTACTTTGCACAAAGGTCAGAGGAGAATCAAATTTTGTCTTCTCTTTTTAATTTCGGCAATTAGGGAATCTTTCATATACAAGGGAATCTTGGCAAGCCAATTTTGTCATTGAGTCCCAAATGTGATTTTCACCTTGGAACACCATACTTCACCCGTGGATTCCTCTTACGGGTCCATCTTGAGGTTGTAACTCTTGTAGGTCAACGATTGGGATTTTCGCTATTTCTTCGATGCTATAGGGAAAGTGAAACCTATCTCTGGGAATAGACTTAGGACCTCAACGGTGTTCCCTAGGACCAATTTTAGCCATAAGATGTCACATGTACTGTAGATTTGGATTGTTTGGGTTGTTTGGACTGTTTGGGCGGGATTAGCCTTAATTCTACTATTTACCTATATTTCCACGTTTTAACCTATGTACAAGTGAAAATGGGGTTTATTTGGGAAAAATAATCTATAAGGGACCAAATGCTATATTGGTACGTGACATACCTATTTTGGTTTTACACTCTTTTTTGATTTTTTTGTATATAAAACTATATTTAAATTTGTAAAAATCGAAAAAAAGAAAAATATAAGTCCCTAGTGACAAATTAGGGTCTCACACTAGGTCAAATTTTTTGGTGCAATTTTGCACCAAATTGCCAGAAAAAACAACACTGTACACCAATTTATATGATTTTGATGGTATACAATTTACTTTTGAATAGAAATTTTACATTTTCATGTGAATTTTTATTTATTGTTGAAGACAAAACATAGTTGATAACTTGTTGAAAATTGAAGAATTGCACTTAGTATTATGTATTTGTAAATCTGTATTATCTTGTTTTGTTGCTATTCAAAGATATTAAGATACAACATTTTACACACACTAAATCATCATAACAATAAGAATGTCAAAATCAAGTTTCAATTGCACAATTTTGAAATTGCGTCCAATGAAACAATTTTTTTATATTTACAAAACAAACTATTGCCATTTATTTTGTTAAAAAAATAATCTTATTTGATTTCATGCATCTAAAATTATCTGAGATTTTGGTAATTCATTCCAATGCATGATGTTTTTTATTTTTCTAATTTCAACCAAATGTTATAATTTGGTTTGTTCAATATACAACTTACTTGTTTTAAATTTATTTCTTTTTGAATTTGGATTCAATTCACCAAAAGAGTTTTTTAAGCTTGAGTCACAAAAATCTATTATTGAAATTGTTTCTAAATTATAACCTCCCTATACAAAAAAATATATTTTAGTGTTATTTAATAAATTTATTAGTAGTTTATTTAAAAAAATTAAACCAAGAATTAAAATTTTAAAATAAAATAATTTCATTAAAAAATTAAAAACTCCAAAAAAAAATCAATACACTTTGACATTCAATATTTCAAATTCATTAGGATAAAATTAAATTCCATAATATTTCAAACTTCAAATTAAATATTTGGTTTGTCTAAGCAAAAGTATTGATAATAATACAAAGCTAGTCCAATAAAATACTCATGCCAACATTGCCAATTGTTTATAACACAATTCTATTATGTATACACAATGATAATACTTCTATACATACATAATATAATTTTTAAAATTCAAATAATTAAGCATCTTGATTTTATAAAGCAAAAAAATATTGATTTTATATAACAATATTATTAAATCACAATGTAATTTCACTAAAAATAAGTTCTAATATAGTCCTTTTTAAATTTTATGATTGATAAATATAACTTATACCCGAAGTGTTTGTGGCTGATTGGATTCTTTTAATCGCTTATTTTCTTCATTTATAAGTAAATTTAATTTAAATTGTACTTCTTTCAATGTAAACACCAATTTTAAGAGCTAAAATTTTATATTTTTTTGTTCATAAGCAATAATTAATTATTATTAAAATTATATAAATTATTGATAATTTGAATGATAATTAAAATTATTTATTGATTCATTACCTATTCACTTATGGTAAAATTTTCATTTTGTATATGTGAGCCTGCAAGTTTTTTTGGTTCAGGAAACTCCTTCAAGGTATCACTTTTTGGTATTATATATAGTTTGTTCTTGTGATGCCAATAGATCATTGCAAGTGGTGTGCTTATCTAAATTTGGATTTTAAAGATCAATTTAATTTATAATTTAAGATTAATATGAAGTTAATTTATATTATTAAATTGGACTATCTTTGAAATTAAAATTTTCATTTAATCAAAAAAATTGTATTATAATTGCAGAAAATTACACAATATATATTTTTTTATTTAGTTTATTTTTATTATTAAATATTATCATCCTAGCACAAAGTAATCAAATTATTTATATCTATAATCTATAAATTTTTACATATTATTTATAAATAATTAAAAAAAATCTTGTCATTTATCTTATAAAGTTGAAACTATCCAAATAATGCTTTTACACTTGGTGTATGAAAATTGAGTGTAGGACTATTGGATGCAAATTTTTGCTAACTACATTGATTTTTCCTATTAGTCAAAAATTGAGATTATGTTACAAATTAATTTAATGTTACTAGAAAACCTATGTTTGTGAAAATTAATACAATACAATAATATTTCAACCTTCACTAATTTCAAATAGTGTGATTTTGGTAAAGTAGTGATACATTCACTAATAGAACAAACAAGTTAACTTACAAATCATTTAAATAAGTCTAAATCATGTTGTTGTTACAATCTTTCATTATATTTTAAATTAAAAATATTATATTATATTATATTATATTATATATATTTAAATTATTTGCTTAATTTAGCTTATCTTACAAACATTACCTCAATTTCTTGATTGACATTTTTGTTTTCATTTTGTTTTAACACTTTTGTTTTATTTTGTTGATGAATGTTTCATCAACTATTATAGTTCTATTTTTTATATTTCGTTGTTCTTCTTTAAATTCTTCAATCTCTTTCTCTTTTGAAAACATAGTGTTGTTCAAATTTAAATGCAATTTTGATTTGTTCTCATTGATTGTTTCAATAATATTGTTTTTCTCATGAATTATTGATTGGCGTTCATTTAATTCAGCAATACGATCTTTGTTTACATTGATTTTTTCTTCTATTGTTGCAATTTTTTATTTATTTATTTATTTTTATTTTTTATTAGAGATATGTATTCATGTTCATTTGCATCTACTAGATATTTGTTCTTTTCTTCTTTAGGTACTAGATCAACTTTTAGTTCTTCAATTACATGCTCTTTTTCAATCAATATTTTATTTCCAAGTTCTTTTTCATTCAAAAGATCATTGTATTTAATTTCAACACTTGCTAATTTTTTTTCTAACTCTATATTTGGAATGTTTTCTTCACTTTCATTCTTACTTTGAAATTTCTTCAACAAAACTTTGTACTTTTTGTAGTTGAATGATCAAAGTCTTGTTTTCTTCTTCTTTTGATAATATTACTTGTTCCAAATGAATGAACTTTAACTCTAAATTTTTTTTTTGAAGTTCAGATTCTTTAATTTTATTTTCATAATATGAAGTATTAACATCAAGTTATTCCTAAAGTACATGACATAAGATCATTCGCATACTATTCATAAATAATACACACCATTTACATGCATTATTTGGATTTAAATTATTTGATTGAAAATAAATTAAAAAATATATAGTATATTTCATCGAGGAAATTTATTTATAAATGATTTTAGATTTTTCAACACAAACTGTATATTTTTTAGTATTAATGTGAACAAATTTTAACGCAAAAACTTATTTGAATTCTAGTTTTTGTAACACTATAAGTTTTCAAACTTTTTAGTGTCTCATTTTCATCAACTTCAAAATCTTCTTTGTTTTTGTAATTTATTTCTCCCAAAGACTTTTGTGACTTTGAACTTGAATCTAAATCTCTAATTATGTGGTACTTAATGTTTGAAGTCCCTTTAATTGCAAATTTATGCAAGCCTAATTATTTATAAAATATATATTTTTAATTATGTATATATATATATATATATATATATATATATATATACAAACAAAAGATGTAAGACCAATGAAAATGGAATTAGAATAGACTATAATAATTGAAAAAGTAATATTTTTTTTTTTCACTTTGTATTTTCTATCTTCCTAAAATATTTGCTCTTGTTTGAAATCAAGTATTCAATTGATGAAACATTGGAATTATAAAACAATTCTAAAGTTGTAGAGACTAAAACATGTTCAATTTCAAATCTAAATATAACAAATTTGAATTTTGTACACCTTTTTATATTGTAGTCTATTTTATTTCTTGATTTGAAAGTCCAAATGCTTAATTTGATTGAAAATATGACTCTAAAGAAGAGCAACTACTATTCTAGAATTGGGTTCACTCCATTGAACTATTATCAAAGATACTCACATTTTAAAGATGAAAGTAACTCAATAAGATTTAACAAGGTGTTCTTCTATTTTCATCTATTTATTTAAATATGTCCTATTTTTTAACTTGCATGATTGATTCAATAGATTATTTGAGTTTGGGTGGATATGATTACTTTAAGAATATAAAAGCACTTCCTTTAATTTTGAAATATACACATTTTTAGGACATAAAAGTGAAGATACTAGGTGAAAAATACAACATGAGTTTTGAATATCTAGTATATAGAAAGTATTAAAAAAAGATTAATTTTGAGATACAAATTATTGAAACAATTATGAAATAACAAAATATGTTAATTTTTTTTATGTTTTTTCAAAACATTGATGAATACTGAATTGTATCACATTTATCTTTTGAATTTTTTATTGAAAAGGGTAGTAGATTTTTTAATATGATATTATTCAAAGTGAAGACATTTTACTAGAATGATGCACCTTCCTCTTAGATTTGATAGAGAATATTTAAAAGAATATTACTGTAAAAAATTTACATATAAGATTAGTTTTTTACCTAGTATCTTCACTTTTATGTCCTAAAATGTGATACAATTCAGTATTCATCAATGTTTTGAAATTTTTTTGGATTAGTTGGGCTACATGTTTATTAAAATCTATTAACTCCCTTGGTATAAGACAATCATCTTCATTCTTCAAGTTTTGAAGTGATGATAATGTCAATGAAGTTTTTACTATTTACAAAGTGTTGTTCCGCAATTTGATTAGTTGCTAGCAAATCTTCTTCATCCTTTTGTTCTACCACTTTTTCAATGGTTTGATTATAATGTCATTTTGCATATTGGTTTGATTCCATTTCTTCTTCAATCAAAGATGAAAAATAATATTGAGGCATTTCTTGTATATCTTGTATTTTTGAGAATGTTAGGAAATTTGAATTTGAAATAATCTCACTATTGTCACTAGCTTGATTTATTTCAGATTTAGGAATTTGTAAATCCTTTGTTGAAATTACTTCGTAGGAATGACTCTCCATATTAGTTTTTGTACTTGAATCTTTTTTTTTGTTTAAAGCTTGTAAAGTTTCTTGAAAATCTTCATTAGATTGTTTTCCAAATGCTTTATCTATGTGACTATGCATTCAAAAGACAAGAACACAGAAAGGAAAGGAAAGGCAATAACAATGTCTTCGTCTTCAGTTCAAAGCGTGTTTGCAAATGTGATCACTGTCCTTCGTTCTTAAAACTGGACCTTTCATTAGGTTGACAAAAACTCATGTTCGAAATCTTCATTGGAAACAAATTTAGTACCTGAAAGTATAATGACTATCTTTTCTTCCACCTATATGAGTACACCTTCCACAATGTTTGTTACCCTTCATTATTTTGAGGGGATTTGTGGATTCTAAATAACTATTTAACACTTCTAAATCTTTTGTATCTTGTTCTTTATTTCTTATTTGATTGAGTTTAGGGCAATCACTTTTTTATCATTCTTGGAGAGTTTTTTGATGGTTCCTTCTTTTTAAAAGGCCAACAATCATATCCTTTTGTCAATTTGTTATTATTAATAGAGTTAAGAGAATTATCAATTTTGTTATTTTGACCATATATGAAAAACAAATTAAAATCTTCAAATTTCTTTAAATCTATTGGATTATCTTTCATTGAATCATCTATCTCTATAATTTCATCTTTTTGCTTGTTAGACAATTCACTTGATGTTGTCAATTTTTTTTTGTACTATATTTATCTACATTTAGAAGTTCACAATACTTGCAAGGTTGATGTGTAGAAGTAGAAGCATCAATTTTTTGTAAAAAGTTTGATTTGATTTCTATTACATCATCAATTTTAATAGAGCTACTATCTTTTTCATTAATAAGCTCCTTAGATATTTTTCTGACTTTTGAAGAAGACCAACAACTACATGTTTGACTTGGTCTTTTATTATCATTCAATATCTTGATGCCATCTAATTTGTGTTCTTGAGAATCTACAAAATTTAAACTATCAAATTTCGATTCTATAGAAATTGATTTGTCATCTTCTTCAATAACATCATTGTATACATAATCATCTTTTTTCTTCTCTACACTCAAAATTATTTATCTTGCCTTTTTTATTCATTGATGAAAGGCAAAAGCTACAATCTTGTGTTGTTTTTCTTTTGGCCTTCATATTTTTTTTCTCATCTCTATCATTTTGTCCCATAAATGTAGATAAATCATTCGAGTTATTTAAAAAATCTTCATTTCTCTTTACATCACCAATGGTGACAAAATCATCATTTTTTCTTATTACATTCAAATCATTTGATATGTTGGATAAATCATTGCATTTTTGCATCAAGTTCTTTTCAATATTGGAATTATCAATTGATGTGACATTGAGGATAAGTTCTAATGATATTTGAGTTGTTTTGTTATTTCCTAAATCAATTTTATCATTAATTATCAAGGTTTTAATTTTTTCTTCTTTAACACCAATTTTTGTGTTTTCATCTAATATACACATATTCCAACATTTGTAGGATTCTTTTTTCCATTCAGTTTTTTTTCTTCCATAGATTTCATCAATGTTTTGTCAATTTGGTTAACAGATGTTGATTCATTTTCATTAGCAAATGCTGCTTTACATTCATCAACAAACATTGCATTATTTTCATCAACAAACATTGTAGTCTCGGGGTGTGACTATCAAATTTGTAGAAAACTAGATGAGATAAAAAATAGGGTCAATTGTTTTCATTGGAGGTAATTTTTATATTTTGTTAGATCTACTATAGCATTGAAAATATATGGCTTACCTCATTATACATAAAATAGGATATGGTATAATACCTTCCCTTCAATATATTTTAGAAAAAAAATAGGACAGGGTTTAATGGATCCCTCTATAATTGTTTAATAGGATGAGTTTGAGTAATCATGTGTGACCACTTTGGATGAATGAAACTGCAATTTCTATCTTAGGTCTAAACGTAATGGATGTAAAGTGTTTATGGTTCAATGCTGATCCAACATGTGGCAAGCTATGGTGGCTTAGGATTTTGAATAGGGTTGGTGGCGTAGGATTCTAGGTTTGCTCTTAACACTTTCACAAAGGTTCATGTTGCTCCATGCGCTAGCGCTTTGGATTCCTTTGATTTCGTTGTAGCTGCATTTTTTCAATGCTTCCAAAACTAGTCAAGCTCTAGTCTGGTTCGTAAGGGTAGCTTCTTCTCACATATGTAAATGTAAGGAACGGTTTCTGGTTAAAGTTGTAAATGTATGATTCCAGGTTCCATTCGGATCATGGATAAACTGTTGTGTTCTTAAATGCATCAGGAATGTCTATATTTTTTATGCAATACCTTATGAAGTGTCCATTTTTTTTCCCTTCTAAACCCTTAACCCTAAATTGCTATTTGCTTGAATTTTTGTGTTCACCAGTATGTTTAGAATTCAGAGTTGTTCTCTATACTTTTTGAATGCTAGATTTCACTATTTTCACAAGTTCATTGTCTAGGCAGAAAAATCTAGTTATGGTACTTTGGAATTTGTAAAGAAAATAAGGTGCCAAGAAATTGTCCATCAAACACTTTAGAAATAAACATAGGCTGCCATAAACCACATGAAAGTAGCTTTTTTTTATAAAAATAGGGAGGAAAAAAAATATAAATATCCCCCCTTTAATTATCCCATTATCGCACATGGTATCCCAACGTAAGGGGGGGGGGGAGGTGACCCCCTTGAGGGATTTATGAAGGTTTAGAATTCTAGGATTCTACTTTGTAGGCTCCGTATTGTGCTACCATAATTATATACAACAATATAATATTTCTATGGTTTTGAATAAATATACTACTTTATCATTTTTGTCATAAAATGTGGATGACAACATACAAAATTATTTCTTCTAGTTTTGTGCAAAATTATATTATACAAGATGTCCACAAACTTGCAATCTTCCACTTTCCTTCTAATTTTCTTTAATACTTAACTAATAAAGGACTTCACCTATTGAAAAATGGTCAAACATCATATCTAAGCCTAATTTAGCCTTTCAAATTGTTTTCAAAGAACAATCTTATATTTGTATTAGTTGAAAGTTGAAAATATGAATTGTATATCATTGTGATATATTTCAATTTGTTCCGTAAAAAATTGTACTTGTTAGCATTTTTGGAAAAAAAAAAAATCTTAAAAAAAAAAATTAGAAAAAACAATCCAAATTATGAGAATTTTTTTAAAGAAGAGAAAGTAGAAATGGAGGATCATTGAGGAAAATCTTCAATTGGTTATTTTGTTTTTTACATCCAAAACAACCACAACAAAGACCTTGCAATCTTATACAACTATTCCACCAAATTTATCCTTTTATTTAAATGATATATAAATTTTTTATATTCACTATTCTTGCAAAATCAAATTTTCTCTTAATTTATTTTTTTGGTGATGCTAATAATGTTGATTGCTAAGTGGCTGTTTTGTTTTGCACTCGTCTTGGAAATGGTAGCTCACACATTTTCTATGATTTTTAATTTCAATTCCTTCAATCGAAATGGGGGGAATTTTCAAACAACTCTTGCTCCCTCTTAGATCCGCGGTCGCCTTGGAGTCTAAAATAGAAACTACAAAAATAATCCTCACTCCTTCCTAGACCCATAGTCGCACCATGCATGGTCACCCTATAATTTGAAACAAAAAACTACAAAAATAATCCTCGCTCCCTCCTAGACCCGCGTTTGCCTTGGAATCTGCAATGGGAAACTACAAAAATAATCCTCGCTCTTTCCTTGACCTGAAGACGCCCCATACTCAGTCGCCTTGGAATCTGAAATGGGAAACTACAAAAATAATCCTTGCTCCCTCTTGGACCCGTGGTTGCCTTGAAATTTGAAACAAAATTTTTGAAAAAAAAACTCCTGGATCCACGGTTGCTCTCATGTAGTCACCCCCCACCCGCGATCTCCTTCAGCTTACATTGCTGGAGTCAAATTGAAGCTCCTTAGGTTTTGAACCCGTGGTCGCCATAGCCCCACGTTTCATAGAAGAACAACGTCCTTTAGTGGGCTAATTAGCAACAATAGACCAAATAGTAGATCAACAATAGACCAATATTTCATGGAAAATTACAAAGATCTTGTATTCAATGTTAAATGTTAGTGAATAGTAAAGCAATGCTATATGAACATTGAATTATGCTTTGGTACAATGTGAAGAGTCTTCCCAAATTCAAAATTCAAAATCCTAAACCCTACACCCTAAACGGGAAAAGAATACCTAGATCCATACTTAGAACCCTTCAAATATTCTTTTACATAAAAATGAATGGGGCTAGGGTTATATAAGCCTCCTTAGATGGAAACATTTTCCATGATTTTTAATTTTACTTCCTCCACCATTTGAAGATGTTTGCATTCTAATTTATTTTTTAAGACTTAAGAGAAGAGGAGTGTGTGGTGCTTATGCAAATGTCTTTTATTCTATTTTTAATCACAAGGAAAATGGGGGGAATGTAAAATGGTGAATAGGATAAGTATAAGGGAAATACAAAAATAAATGGGGCCTGGGTTGTGTAAGCGTCCTTAGATGGATACATTTCCCATGATTTTTTAAATTTCACTCCCTTCAATTGAAATGGGGGAATTTTCAAATAATCCTCGCTCCTTCCTAGACTCGCAGTCACTCCATGTACAGTTGCCTTAGATTTTGAAATGGGAAACTACAAAAATAATCCTCGCTCCCTCCTAGACCTGCGATTGCCCCATGAGCCAATGTGCAGTCGCCTTGAAATAAAGTGCCCGGGTATAGAGAAATCCTAAACATCCAACATAAGCCATCCAGTGATCTAGCCTTGGAACATAATGTTCCACGCAAAACGGTGAGCGATCAAGTAGAGGAGGGCAATACCCTATATCCAACATTAATGGAACCATAGATGCAATGAGGCTCACAAAACAATTCACACCCAATGACTAGATGAGGAGGCAATTACCAGTGTCATAAGTTTCAGTTGTAGTGTTTTACTAGGGAAGATTTGTAGCTAGAGCTAAGAGCCTTATTGTTTATATATAAGTATTATGTAGTGTCTTATTAAGCATATAAGCATATCACTGTGAGAGGCACATAATAAGTTTTGATTTTTGATTGGTTGTATTTGGTTGGTTGTAATTGTGATGCGGATGGAGTTGACCGTTGCCATGTTGAAAAAGCGTAGTGCAAGTACGACTTGATTCAAAGTCCCCTTTAGACCAAAATATATGAATTATTAATATTGTTGTTCCTATTATAATTATTGTGGCCTCATTTTGGATTAGTCGTTTTGATTGAAAAAGATTTGTTCAAATATCCTAAATCTATGTTATATTCTTCAAAATTATGAATTATGCATCCCATTATGAATGAGCGGCAATCAAATATTGATTTTGTGGTTGCCCTAAATACTAAACTTGTTGTCGCTCTCCGCACTAAATCCGCGGTCAGCCCTGATTGTCAGTCCCCTAAACACTAGGACCCAAGGTTGTCCCCAAAACACGGTCGCCCCTAACCGTCAGTCGCCTCGGAAATGAGGACCCAAGGTCACCCTCAAAATACGGTCGTCCCTGCTTCAAAAATCCGCAGTCGCCTCTACTTCAAAAATTTGCAATTGCCTAGTTGCCCTCCGGATCTGAAACCCACAGTCGCCTTCAAGTTCTCTAGCCGCAGTCGCCCAAGGTTGAAGTACATGTGCCCCTATATGTAGTCGCCCTCACGTTCGCTTTCTACGTCAGACGGTATATCTTGCCACATAGGCGGAATCCATTTACCATGAGATAAATTTTTTCACCCCTCCGCAACATGATGTCATCTACACTTGACAATCCACGACATGCGACACGCAATGTCAGACATTGTGCACAACATCAAAACCCAAAACATGTCTAACAAGACAACCATGCCTGCAATGTATGTAAAGTGTAGTCACTTGGTTTGGATGCAACTTTGTACATTAGGGCCAGGGTGTTTTTTTTGGTTTTAGGGTGGATGCAGGGTTAGCTCTGTGGTCATAATCTGACGATCCCACTTGGCTTTTTCCAGGGCAGACTTTGTAGTATTTTAGAAAAAATGACTGGCTTCCTTTTTTCATTTTTGCGATAAAAAATAGTGCCTGTGGCCACTCACGAATTTTGCTTGGGGCATGGTTTGGCCACGCACGTTTTCTGTATGTATCATTTTTGGCTACACATGGGGTTTAGGGGGGGTGCTGTGGGCTCCACTTTATTAATTTTTCAGAAATTATGTAGACAGTTTGGCCACAAAGAAGAAACATTGAACTTGTAAATGGCGATTCAAGCAGGTGGTGATTCATTGAAAACAATGAAAATGTGAACACTCATTTCAAGAAAATTCAAATGAACCTCTCCAGGACTCCTTTGATATAGAAGTAACAAAACCAGGACCTGCAAAACAAACACAAGTACTCCGATGCTTGATTTAGTTCCATGTAAAAAGCAGTAGAAACAAAGGTTGAAGGTTTAGGGTTTAGGGTACACCTCTTGTAGACACTAAACTCTAAGTGAAGAAGCACAGTTTTGAGCCACTGCCACTCCCTACAAGCTGCAAACGGAAAGTGAAAATAAGACAAAACACTTCTGGTGAGGAAGAACTTCCTACTCTATCCACGTGTATCTAAATAGTAACACATTCCAAGCACATGAATCTCACATCAAACAAAGAAAGCAGAAACAAGAGAAGGTGTTTAGCAAGAAAATGAAGTGAACAACAAGAAGGTGTAGACTACCACCTGCCAACTTAGGGCCACAACTACGAAATTCTGAAGAACTGAGGCTACCTTGCACTATGTCTGCCACCTGCTACAATGCACTATGACTGCCACCTGCAAGTGTAAGTAGGAAGACCTACATGATACAATGAAGCCAAAATCTAGTCATTCTTTCACGCTAGGACACTATAACGCTGCCGCTCTGTAGCAAGCAACCACTGCTTGAAGCAGTCCTCGTAGGGGAAGGTTTGTAGGGTATACACGTTCTGGCAGTGCATGCCCACTACAACGCCGAGGTGCTGGTCCAACCGGTTACGGAGCCGGTCCTTCAGGAAGGACAACGCCGAGAAAGTTCTCTCATCTTCAACGTTGCCAAGAACGTGGACCATCGCGATGTGGGCCAACTTCAAATATTCTCCGAAATGCTTACCAAGTGCGGTATTAGCATCCAAGGTCTTCCAAAGTTTAGTGAGTGGATTGACCACCTGGTGCGCAGGTGCGTTTACCAGTGGCATCACCATAGCCGCATGAGCGTTGGCTAACATTGCAATCTTGAATAGGGGCAGCTGCGACTCCAACAAAAATTTGTCAAGCACTGGAGGAACAAGCCGTTTGTTCTCTCCTTCCCCGATCCACTTCGGCTCACAATAGAAGCCATGAATGACGTCCAAGTGCTTGCGGAAGCTGATGTCGCAATCCCCCTGTAGCCAGTACTGGGGGTATACGACACCCAGCGCGTCCATGAGGCCATGGTCCGGGAAGCGAGCAGCCAGCTCCTCCATAAGTTTACTTGCTGCCTCTGTCTCCATCCAGCAACACATTAGAATTCAGAAGTACCTCCAAAATCCAAATGATGTCTGCTTAAATTAGTGGACAAAACAAAAGCAATGAGACTCACAAGGATTACAGGACCAAGCAATAGCAATCACACTTAGCAATGATATAGACAGAAAATTCAAAGCAAAGAAACAAGTAAAAGAACCTCACCCTTGCAGTCACGCTGCACCGTCTCTACAATGGCGGCATAAGTCTCCCGGTGGACCATGTTGCTGTCATGGAGAGCATACAACGATTCACCCCCCACTACAAATGTTAAGTTTTCGAAAGGCATATTCAAATTCGCCTCCCACTTCATTAAAATCTGCTCGTGAGAGCACTGAACAACTTGGTTGAATGCATGGAACTCATCTCTGCGAAAAGCTGTCTCTGCATTCAGGTAAAAAGTGAAGAGGCTGGTTCGGCATGTTCCCAGGGCCCCGATGAAATCACAGATAAAAGCGTCGCGTTTTTGCGCCCACTGAATCAACGTGTCAATTGCTTCGAGCATGGGTACCATTGCCAACATACCGAGCAGGACATACGGATCCACCAGGAGAACCAGGTTGGCCTGCAACCAAGAACATCCCCCCCCCCCCCCCCCCCCCCCGTTTCATGATCCAACAAAGTCAGTAAACAAGTACAAGCAAAAAACGCAGACAACAAGGCTGGCTGAAATCCTGAAAATTGAATGACAACTTCATAAATTAAACTGTAATATGGAAGGTGGACCAATTAGCAAAAAGAAGGTCAGAAAAAAAATTACCCAAGCCTTCGGACCCCACTTGCGATCGTCCTTGTCCGCCAACATCATCGCGATTACACCCTTGTATTCAGCCAAGAGTCTCCGGATTGGTCCGAGGCAGCTCATCCAACGTGTTTTTACATTTTTTAGCATCTTCAGCCCTTTCAACTCTAGTTGTTTAGCCAAGTTTCTGAATTCTGTAGCCTTCTTAGGAGAATGCGCAAAATACGCATGTGTCATGCGAAGAACCTCCTCTACAGCATGCATGACAGTCAAAGACGAAAGTGACTGGGCCGCCAGATTCAACCGATGAGCGCAGCACTGTATACCTGTTGCGAAAGGGGCGTACTTCTCTTTGATTTGCGTTGTTACACCGGTTTTGAGTCCTTGGAAGGTGCTCACCCCATCCGCCCCGAAGCATAGCAATTTCTGTTGAAGATCGGCATGCATCACACCACTTGCATCAAGCACAGCATTCGTAATCACCGTCGTGAGTTTGTTCGCAGTAGCACCGTCTGCATCCATTTTCTGAATGGAGAGGAGTAGCGGCACGCGACACCAGTTCAAGATGTAGGTGGCACTAGAGATCAAGCTCTTTATCCGTTGCTTGATGAAATCGTAAAGGTGCTCCGCCATGATCCAACTAGACCCATCACCCCAATGTTTACGGGGAAGGTCAGGAACTTCAAGGAAGTCATACAACTCGAACCGGGCCTCGAATTCAAGCATCGGCCTTCCGCTCGTCAACAACTGGAACAACGTGGCGAATTGCACACGTTTCTTGCGACACTCAGCGGTGCTACAACCTTGCAGGAGTTCAACTACGGTCACTAGACCACGAGCGGCAAACAAAACCAGGCACTTCATATGAACCTCGCGCTGGCCGTGCTTTGAAATTGTGTCCCATTTCGCAGCCATGTGGATGGGTTTTCCACGCACTACAGAGCAAGGCATGCAGCGGACCAAGTGCTGCACACCATCCTCCCCCAAAACTAATTCACTCCATGGCTCTTTCGCAGACCACTCCGTGTGAAACTTCCTCTGTAGGTCATAATTTTTTTTTAGCTTGGTCATTGCCTTTGCAGTTGACGGTTGCGCAGGTCTCGCACCCTTGGAGTTCCGCTTATCAGTCTTACGTTTCTTCCCAGCTCAAGGTGGAGGATCCATGAAGGCCTCCAAATCAGAGTCTACCATTTCATCGTTGCTCAAGTCCAGCTCCCTCTCCGAATTCGAGGTACCCCCTTCATCGTCTAAAAGAGGCACAATCGCCGGGGACGACAGTAGTATCTCAGTATCCGTCGATCGTGAACCCAGCAATACGGTGTCAGTAGAATGTGAGGACCCCGCGGCAACCCCTCCCGAATCAACAGACAGAAGTGGACCAGAATTCAGCGAATTTCTACTGGAGGAGAAGTAACTCCGCACCGTTGAGCCGGATTTTGCCCTTTTCCTCACCTCTACCTCAACCGCTCGTTTCGACGCTTGGGACTTCCGCTCAGCAGCCCTTGCCTGTTGCTGCAATCGCTGCAACTTACGTTGACGCTTCTCCGCAACCTCAATGTCCACTGGTGCCGGCACCTCTGCCAAGCTAGGAACATCGACGCCCTCTACAGCGGAAAGAGTTCCCTCCATCGTTACTGAATCTACCCCCCTCGAGACACCCTCAACCACAAACCTCGTTGCAAATTCGGCAGAACAAAACCCTTGCAAACAGAACCCCAAGCAATTGACAGAAAAGCAAGGAATTCAATTACTGCGAAAGTCGAATTGATCCAAACTCTGAAAAATGAGGATACAGTATTCCTGGTTTGCCAAGGAAATCGCACGCGGACACTAAACCCTGCATTGTAGCTCGCAACGTCCCCAATCCGCAGCCACCCTCCATTACCACGGCATTGAAAGCAAAACCTAATTACAAAGGGATTTAGTGACCAAAAACAAAAATCCCCCATTGTAGAATTCAATGTGGCGCCCTCTCCCATTCAATCCTATTGAACGTAATGATACTGGCTGTGAATGTTAACAGGAAAATGAACGCTGGCGATGTCCACAGCTCAGGAATGGCGGAGTGGGCTGTAAACACAACCAGCAAGAAACGAAGGTGGCGCCAGAGGAAATGAAATGCTCAACGGAGTGGCTTTGAAGATTTGCGTACTGGGAGAGAGATGGCGATAATTCCGTTCTTAACCCTAAGAATGAGGAAGGAGGTGGCGTCTCCATCGGATGGAAGGAGGCGCGCTGATGAGATGTAGGCGACGTGATCGGTTGGCTCGTGACGTGGGGGTCGTGGGAAGATGGCGACGTTGGGCCCTCTTCAGCGACGGTTTCATGCAGAACTGGCACTATGGCCTGTGACCGTGCACGGCTATAGGCCTCAGACACCCTAAAACCACGGATTTCTTTGTATGGGGTTGGTGCTGGCCAGGAAAAAATGGTGCAATCCAGCACCAAATCGCCAAAAAAAAAAGGCTGGTTAGGGCTGGGCAATTTTGGGTTGTTGTAAGTTATATTAGGCGGTATAAGTTTGTAATTAGTAAGTTAGAAGTTGTATCCTCCATGACTTTGAGGTCCCTCCACCCCTGAAGCATTAAAAAAAGAATTATGATTTGGCACAAAAGTTTCAAATGGAGTGGTCTACCAAGTGTCTCTAGGCTGAGATGGTTTTAGCAGCTGATGGAGTACTGTACATGGTCTGTTGTCGTATGTGCATTGAAATGGGGAAGAAACCCTATTTGATGGATCCAAAATTGTATACCCTACAGACACATGAGAAGAGAAAAAAACATAAAACAAATATGTTGTTGTATACTGCCAAACAACCTACTACAGTCTTAGAGCAAATCAATAGCAACAATACCATTCAATCTAGGAAGAAACAAGTGCAGTTGGCCACTTTATTTTAGATTCTAAGCGAGGATAGGCCAATGGCTGAGTTTTCTTCTAGACTTCCTTTGTATCAACTGATTGTAGTCTCTAATTTATCCAAGATGCATTGGAGTGATGGAATAGATTGGATAATGGCATCTCACATGTGGTCTATAGTTCAAGATAGAATGAAAGCCACTATTGGAGATGCCCAATACATTGCTATTATTGCTGATGAAACAATAGCTGTAGAAAATTGCAGTTACATTGCTGTTTATTGTTATGTTATGCAAAATTGGACCCATGTGCCCATACTCATTTTGTTGTAGAAGCTTAAGGCTGATGGAGCTTCAAGCCTTCAACAGATAATTTGATTGTTGTCATTATTTCAATTTTGAATATAAAAATAGAATTGTCTACAAAAGCTAATGGAGCCAAGCTTATGTGTTTTGGAGCTAATGGGGGAGCTACCTTTCAGGGCCAAAGAAGTAGGGTGACAAAGCTGATTTAAACAAACCATGCCCCTTTGCTCAAGGGATTGATTGCATGCTCATAGATGCAACTTGGCTTTCAAGACATTGTCCTCTTTAGAGATTATGTCTGTCATTGAAGATTTGTTGCAAGTTTGTCATAACTACTTTGCATGCAACCCTAAAAAATATGCTGAATTCTACAACCTTGCATTCATGATGGAAACAAAAGGCCTAAAGTTGCCCAAGAATGTGTCTATTTGTTGGGTGTCCTAAATTGACCCTCTAAGGTGGTTGTTAAGTGAATACCGTTCAATTGTGGCCAAGATGAATGTTGATTTTACGAACAACAAAGAAACTGTAAGTTTTTCTTTTATATGCTGTAAAATTTGTTTACTGCTGAATTTTTTGGGACTAAGGTGGGTACACCCAAAACCGCCACTTTTTGCTATTGAGCCTAGTTACTATTATTAGACTAGCCAAATTTTCATATGTTTTTGTTGGCAAGTGAAAGGAGGTTCCAACGCACCAAAGAACGTGGCATTTGGATACTGTATGCAAAAGTTATTAAGGAACAAAGTTTGGTTCTAAAATGGTTTCTTCCACATAGGTACAGAAATGATTTTGGAGATGTACACAGAGTAAAGATGGCGGTTTAACCCCTAAACGTCAGAGATCCAACCAAGCTTAAAAACTGCCTACCTTTGCAAGTCTGAAAAGTCAAAATTAGAGTAAGGTATGAAGATCGCAACCGTATAATATTGTAGTTTTTATGTTGTAGATGGTGTGGAACAAATTTGGGGTCATTTGACCGTATAGATTGAAAGATTATAATGTTTTAGTGTTGAAAAAAGGTGCTGAAATTTTCTTAAAAACACATTTGGAGGTGAAATTCGATTTCTAAACCTACTCAAATGAAAAAACTTTAAACTTCAAAGTGATTCAAAAACAAAATATATACACTTTGGTGAAAAAAAATATCATTCAAATGAATCATTGTATCCGCAAAATGGATTTGAAATGTCTGAAAAAAGTGAAAAAAGTAACAAAAAATCACATCTATGACTGAACCTCCTTCTACAAAAATGCTTCTCAGTCACTCATAACTTCTTGTATTGCTATTAAATTATAAACACACAAACTAGACTAGTATGCGCAACTTTACCAACAAATATTATTGGATTTGGACATTTCGTGAAGAAGTTATAGGCCACCGAAGTTCACTGCAATCCACCAATGTCTGGATTTTGAACTTTGAATTGCTCCCAATCATTCAAAACAACTTGGATTGTCATGAAAACTTTACCACAATAATTTGATTTCAGTGGAAATAAAACCCAACAAGTTTTATTGAAAACAAACATTAGACTACAAAGATACAAGCCCCCAAAGTTGCAGCCATCAAATGCAATTTGGTGAGCTCAAATTGAACCTGTGAACTTTGATTGGCTCCCAAAACTATTGTACATCTTGGATTGATCTGAAAATTTTATCACACAAACTAGACTGTTATGCGCAACTTCTCCAACAAGTTTTATTGAATTTGAACATTGGATGCAAAAGTTACAGCCCTTTGAATTTGACTTTTAGGCTGTGAGGACGTTTTTCGTCCCCTGTGACGTTCAGGGGTTAAGGTCAGTGGCACATTTGGGTGTACCTATCTTAACTTGTAAAATCTGTTCAGTGCTGTATTTTTTTGACTAGGTTGTAAAATTTGTTTATTGCTGAATTTTTTGGGACTAATTTGTAAAATTTGTTCATTGCTGTATTTTTTTGACTAGGTTGTAAAATTTGTTTACTGCTGAATTTTTTGGAACTAACTTGTAAAACTTGTTCATTGCTGTATTTTTTTGACTAGGTTGTAAAATTTGTTTACTGTTGAATTTTTTGGAACTAACTTGTAAAATTTGTTCAATGCTGTATTTTTTTGACTAGGCTGTAAAATTTGTTTACTGCTGAAATTTTTGGGACTAACTTGTAAAATTTGTTTATTGTTGTATTTTTTGACTAGGCTGTAAAATTTATTTACTGCTGAAATTTTGAGACTAACTTGTAAAAATTGTTTACTTCTGTATTTTTTATACAACATGAAGTTCTATTCTACATTTTTTTAAATGGTGCTAACTATATCTTATGCTTTGGAATGCAGAAACATGGGAGAACAAAAGCCAAAGGTGTTTTGGCTAAACTCATTGACCCTTTTGTTGTGTTGGGCATGGCATGCCTCTTGCCACTTTTGGAGAGCATTGATAATCTTATCCTCTTTGCCCAAAAATAGGATGTGTACATTTCAGATTTTGTAGTTGCCCAACAAGTTTGTCAAGGACACTTGTTCAAGATGTACTTAGACATTGAGCATGCCTTTTGTACTGAGGAGTTTTGGTCCTTCAAGCAACTTCTAGATTGCTCTCATGGGCAAATCCACATGAAGTGGGTGCCCATACCTAGAGCAAAACTCACAGTTAGCATTTGTCTTAGGTATTCACACTGTATTTGCAGTGTATGAAGGCCAATTTTGTGACTCAGGAGTCTTTTGCTCACATTGTGAACATGGTGAAAGATGAATGCAAAGGTATATCCTATTTCTAAATTTTTTGGTTCTAAGTCGTAGAATTAGATTATTGTTGTATTTTAGAGGGTTAAGTTGTGGAATTTATCTATTGTTGAATTTTTAGAGCTAAGTTGTAGATTTTCTATATTGTTGAATTTTTTGGGCTAAGTTCTAAAATTATCTATTGTTGTATTTTTTGGGCTAAATTCTAAAGTTTGGACTTATCATTCACTGTGGACCTTATAGGTGCAATGCAATAGCTCATTGATGAATTCAAATTGAGATTTCTAGCATATGGTCTCATAGATTTGTTTGAAAATCTCAACTCAGTGCCACTGCGCAGAGGATTAACTTTCGACGGACTAGTAGAAGGGACCTTAGAAATAGAAGATGAAAATGCTCACTTTGCATTGAGGCGGGATCTCATTACACATTTGTGGAATGCAAAAGGAAATGTAAGATTTTGACATTTAAAAAAATTGCAAGCCACAAAACGGCCACTGCCATGATTGTCATCATATTCAAACTCAAAATCATCTCAAAATTTAAAAGTGTCCAATGTAGCCAAGAATTTATAAGTATACGGCTAATAAAATGAAGAAAAAGTATAAATATCTAAAAAAAATTCCAATAGCCCAAGCAAAAGCTGTGAAAAAATTAACTCAACATAGACAATTGTGACTAATATCCCAAGAAACCATTAAACATATTAGTCACAATTTAGCCAATCTCCCAAAAAAACTGCCTTCAAAGTTTCAAAATGGTCCGAAAACTTCCCAATAGTTTCAACTAATCCTAAATTAGCACCCCAACATGTAAAATTACAAAAGTCAATGCCAAATCCTATTTTTAGTATAATTTGGAGTTAAAACAATCAAAAAATTGTGAAAAATTCAAAAAGTGTCCAATGCTTTTACAACTTGAAATGTAGGTGCCTAATATACTAATCCACATATACACCAATTTTTAGAAACTTTCACCCACCCAAAAAATATTAGTCACATTAGTCACATTAGTCACAATTGAACCAATCTCCTATGTATGCCTTCAAAGTTTGAAAATGGTCCCAAAACTTCCCAATAGTTTCAACTAATCCTAAACAAGCACCCCAACATGTAAAATTACAAAAGTCAATGCCAAATCCTATTTTTAGTATAATTTGGAGTTAAAACAATCAAAAAATTGTGAAAAATTCAAAAAGTGTCCAATATTTCTATAATTTGACATGTAGGTGTCTAATATAGTAAGCCACATATACACCAATTTTTAGAAACTTCCACCCACCCCAAAAAAATTTGTAGCTAAGTTTATTCAATTGTGACTAATGTGACTAATACCCCCAATTGTCTACAACACTGACCTTTTGGTGCAAAATATTGTCCAAGACATTCCCAAAAGTGGCCCTAAATTCAAGTCCTTCACTTGATGATAAACACCACTAAATTTGGAAACGTCATGTTTGATGCAACCCCACTTGCTCTCCAAGCTCCTCGCAGGTCGCTCTCCACTTCCATCAGGCTTGTATATGTTGTAGTGCTGTGCAATACGCTCCCAAAAATGTCCGTTTCTTTGTCCAGTACCAACTATAGGATCCTGTGATTCCTGTGAAATACATATAAAAGAACGACATATCTGAATTTCTTCACTTGTAATGTAGTTCTTGCGCTTTTGCACACAAGCTGCCCTTGTCGCAGCAGCGGCCGAGACACCAGAGTTGGAACGCGGTGGGGCGGCCATAGAGAGAACTTGCGGCTTCCACGCAAGCGGTATTGTCACCAAGTTGACCCTAAACTAGTCAAAATACAGAATCCAATGTCAAAGAGGGGCCGTAAAGGTCTCCTGTAGAAATGGAAATTGTAGTGCAATAGAGGACAAATCTACAGGCCCCTTGCCTCTACATTCTAAATTCCAGTGCCGTTGGGGATTGGATTTCACTTGGCCGTTCAAAGTTACGTTGGCAGGGCTGTTCTAACGGGGTGCAGGAGATGCTCTTAGATCATCTCCTGCAGCCCTCTTGGTTTGACCCTGCCAAATGGGCTTTGGAGGGAAGAGTGGCGAAATCAAAGTGAGCGGGGTTGGAAAAGCTCCTGCAGACCGGAAGAAGAGGGTCGGCAAATGATGGTGCAGAGCCAATGGGGAAAGCTTGCGGCTTCCCCGAGGCAACTTTCTCATTAATTTAACCCTTAACTTGCCAAAACACGGAACTCAATGACAAAGAGGGGCCTCAAAGGGTTGCACTAGAAATGAAAATTCTAGTGCAATAGAGCCAAAATTGAGAGGCCCCACACTTCTACATCCTCGTCTATAGTGCTGTTGGGGATTGGATTTCCCTCGGCCGCTCAAAACTTCCCTGACATGGGTGTTTGAGCAGGCTGCAGGAGATGCTCTAATGCTCAGCTATCAATTGACTCATGATATTATACGTGGCATTTTTTTCAAGAAAATTCATACTAAAGGAACCTTGTAATTACTCTACATCTGCGGGCTCTTCAAGATTGAGCTGAGTTAGTCTAATACTTCAAAATATAAATGCTTTTTTGATGCCAACAATGAGAAGGGTGATGAAAGCGGCTCAAGTACTTTAAATGACACGGCAGTAGCTCGGATGCTAAAGCAAAGTTCTACAAGACTAAAGATGAGGAAAACGCATTTTGCCCTTGGTCCGACGGACATTAGCTCTTTGTCATTACAAAGAGACGCTTTATTCACGCCGGCCTTCTTTGAAGACCAGAGTTTCTATCTATCTATCTATCTATTTGAGAAAAATGCACCACCTAATTTTAAAAGAGGTCCGTATATTGCTAAGATTTGCCTTACCAGAGCCAAGTAAAAAGGATTAGAATTTGACTGATAATGTGAAGCTAAAAAGCTTTGCAAAGGCTCAACTTATTGTAACCTCACCAGAGTCACCTATTTACTAGTCTCTTGATAAAGATGTAAGCAATTAGTTTGCCAATCAATATTTTGATGTAGACCCATTTTTGTGAACAAATATGAATTGAAGAGATACTTTGTGGTTTATGAAAATAACTTTGGTTTATATTGGCTTGTTCTGTTTCTAGTTTATGAAGTTTGTTTGGAGCCCTCTAGTTACATTCTTATTCTTTATAGTTTTCCAAATTCACCTGGACATCCCCGCATGCATTCACCTACTTTGCATGCAAGGACAAGCAAGGTTTTCAGTGTACATTGTTTTTATTTCATTAATTTGTAAAAATGTAAAATTTTGTCAATTGATTACCAAGGCTCTATTGGATGGTGGACCCTTGACCTTGTTCTGTTTCTGGTTTACAAAGTTTGTTTGGAGCCTTCTAGCTGCATTCTTCTTGTTCGCACTTTGGTAAGTTCACCTAGATATCCCTAGATGCATTCACCCTCTTCACATCCGAGGACAAGTGTGGTTTTTAGTAGACATTGTTTATTTCATTAAAACATAAAAATATAAATTTCTATTGATCAATTGATAAGGTTCTATTGATCAATTGGATGATGTTTAAATGTAATATTTCAAATGATGAAGGTAGTGTTGATGTAGTGAATTTTTGCCATGCTGGAGAACAAAAGTGTCACCCTAAACCTTTGCGTCTTATTTTTTTCTTCAATTAGCAAACATTTTTCTATTTTAGTTGTAGAATGTATACATTTATTGTTGTATTTTCCATAAAAAAAATAGCATCTGCAATATTTGGAATACACTTTTTGTAGACAAACAACATTGAACTGACACTCAGTTTCCTCACTCGCTTGCAACTACTTCTAGTTTTTGGGTGGAACTCAGTCTTCCTCTGAACTATGAAATTACTTTAGTGTTTTATGGATACTAGAGAGTGACAAGGGTATGTACGCTATCGTAACATTATTCATGAAGTGCTTGGAAGGGAGCCAAATTTGTCTCTAGCACCTGTCATCTAGAGCCCTCTTGGATGTATAGTGAACACTCCCCAGAATAATTACAGGTGCACAATATGTAGTATCTGAAATGCCCAATTACTACAATGTCATGTTTAGTGTAATGTGGGCCAAAGTGGTACATGTTTAAGATAGGATAAAGTAATATTTGCTAAGAATATGTCATTCAAGATGATGAATTTTCAGATTACAATAAAAATACAAGGCAACTGGACATGGTGGAGAGGCAAATAAAAAGAATACCAAGGCTAGAAAGATAAGAGTTATATTAAAGATTGTTTCTCTTCAATATATTTTTGAATAGAGAGAGCCTTGGAGTTTCGCCTCATGGTTGGATGCTTCATTCCAAAATAGACTAAATATATAATTTTTCCTTTGATATTATTAATCCCTGAAATACCAAGGCTTTTTTTCCTTCAAAAACCATTCAAAAACTACCATTTCTATTAAAAAGAGCAAAAAGAACTTAGATTTCTTTTCTTACATATCTAACCATGGGATCTTGCACTAGCCAATAGAATGAAAATGTGTGGAATAAAATTTAAAAAAATTTGACCACATTGATTGCAAGACAATTGTGTTAAAAGTGAAGAAAACAAATTTTTCTGAATCATATATGATTAGATTATAAAGTTTTGAATCTTTATAGCTTAAAACTTATTAGCATCAATATGAAACTTTAGAATTTTTTTTGTTGAAGAATTGAGTTGAAAGTAGAATTTTTTCGAAAGAAAACAAACTTGAATTTCATACTACAAAAAATTGTTTAGTATAAGTAGGTACATGATTGAAATAAGTAATAGGAAATTTCATTAAAATAGAATATTCCATTTGCCGTTTTTAGATTGCAAAGTCTAAATTATAAAAGTGTCATCTAGGACAGGTGTACAAATTAGATTGCATAGTCTAAATCGTAAAAGTGCTAAAGTTGGAGAATGACGCCATTTTAACAAAATTCACTATCAATATGGTATTGAAATACCCTAATATCAATGGTGGGATTGCCCCCAAAAGCATATTAATAAACCTTTTAGACATTTTTTAAGAGAATTTTGAATATTGAGTTCAAAAATAAATCCAATACTCTATGTTCTTAAAAAGATGCTATGATTGCCTACAAAACAAAAGGATCCATAATATTCACATCACTAATCCAAATCAAATGAATTAAAGCTTTACATATAAAAAATACACAATTTCTAATAAACAAATTCTTAAAACTTTTATTTCAAGTTTTTGTGAATTTTTTGTGGCATGCTGAGTTCTATTTTATAATTAGGATGGCATATTTTTTGATTTGGGCATTGATTGAAATAAAAATTATATTCTTTAAAAGATAATGTGTTATTCCATCTTAAAAAAAGGTTTAAAAATCACATCAAAAATTGAGACTACAAGAGCCTATCTGAAATTCATTATTTTCTTTTGTAGGGACATTTAGTGGGATTTAAAGGATTAACGTCTAAATGCCGAATCTCTTTTATGAGCTTTTTGAAATTTGTTTGAAACTAAACAAAAAGCCAAAATTAAATTTTGATTAGTTGTTATCAATTTTTCTAAAATTGTACCTTACAAATTCAAATTATGTATTATGAATTATGTATGAAAAAAAGACATTATAATATCACTTATAGATTGAAAAATTACTATATTTGATTAAAAAGGTGTTAAAATTGTAAAATTGATTTGAAGTCTTTTAATTCACTTTTTACTTGACAATTGAGGTCATAAAAAAAAGATGAGGCTACATGTCATATCATGTATAATTATAGATGTCTTTTAGATTTTCAAAATCCATTCTACAATTTTTTTAAGTGAATTTCCAATGTGATTTTTCCCTCAAGATCCAATGTGTTTGAGGATTAACCCCAAAAGTACCAAACATTGTTTTTTGACAACATAGCAATTTTGAGCACCTTATTACAACCAGAATTTTTATTTTTTTCCTTGAAATTTTCATGCAAGATGTATCTGAGGAGTAGCTTTAAGGCCTAACAGTTCTTATAACTTTTGACTATGTGGTTAAAAAGTTATTGCATGATATGTCATTTTCATTGGTCGGCGGGCAACTTGGGCAGCTGAAAAAACTTCTTTAAAAATCACTTTTTTTTCACATAATAATTTAAAATTGGTTAATTAGATTTATCTATACATGGGAAGCTTTTATTCATCCTATTTTGATTAATGAAATGAAGATTATGAGGAGTTTTAGTTTGAGGATAGTTATGGAATCTTTATTCTGAGATAAACTTTAAAGTCTTTTCTCGGGGGGGTCACCACCCCTTACGCTGGGATACCATGTGTGATAATGGAATAATTAAAGGAGGGATATTTATGTTTTCTAAGGTATTTTTTTCCTCCCTATCTTTATAAAAAAAGCTACTTCTATGTGGTTTATGGCACCCTATGTTTATTTCTAAAGTGTTTGATGGACAATTTCTTGGCACCTTATTTTCTTTACAAATTCCAAAGTACCATAACTAGATTTTTCTGCCTAGACAATGAACTTGTGAAAATAGTGAAATCTAGCATTCAAAAAGTATAGAAAACAACTCTGAATACTAAACATACTGGTGAACACAAAAATTCAAGCAAATAGCAATTTAGGGTTAAGGGTTTAGAAGGAAAAAAAAATGGACACTTCATAAGGTATTGCATAAAAAATATAGACATTCCTGATGCATTTAAGAACACAACAGTTTATCCATGATCCGAATGGAACCTGGAATCATACATTTACAACTTTAACCAGAAACCGTTCCTTACATTTACATATGTGAGAAGAAGCTACCCTTACAAACCAGACTAGAGCTTGACTAGTTTTGGAAGCATTGAAAAAATGCAGCTACAACGAAATCAAAGGAATCCAAAGCGCTAGCGCATGGAGCAACATGAACCTTTGTGAAAGTGTTAAGAGCAAACCTAGAATCCTACGCCACCAACCCTATTCAAAATCCTAAGCCACCATAGCTTGCCACATGTTGGATCAGCATTGAACCATAAACACTTTACATCCATTACGTTCAGACCTAAGATAGAAATTGCAGTTTCATTCATCCAAAGTGGTCACACATGATTACTCAAACTCATCCTATTAAACAACTATAGAGGGATCCATTAAACCCTGTCCTATTTTTTTTCTAAAATATATTGAAGGGAAGGTATTATACCATATCCTATTTTATGTATAATGATGTAAGCCATATATTTTCAATGCTATGGTAGGTCTAACAAAAATATAAAAATTACCTCCAATGAAAACAATTGACCCTATTTTTTTTATCTCATCTAGTTTTCTACAAATTCGATAGTCATCCCCCTGAGAGCCTTTTATTTAATTGTATTTTCAATATTTTTGAAAAAAAATAAAAACATTGAGTGTAGATTGTTTATTACAACATTACCATCATTGGAATTGGCATTTTTCAATTCCATATTTCAATTCTAAACAATTTAGTGTTGTAAATATTTTCTACCTCTATTTACTGGGTTTTTTCCTATATGTTTTACAATTCCAAATGATCTGAAATTTTTCAATCACATAGCTAACTTGCCTTGAAGAATGAATTCAAAGAGTGACCACCATTTTGGACATTTTTTCATACAAATGTGACCTTGTGAAGTGCAGCTGCCCAGATTTTTGCAGGGACAAAAAAAGGATTTTTGTCAATTCAAACGCTATTATTTTGCAATCCTTGTGGTGGAAATTTCTGAAATGTTTTCCACAACTTCTCAAACTAATTTCACACAATATCCTATGGTTACATTTTATTTTATTTTTTTAATTTCTAAAATTTGGTAATGGTATTAGAAATAGAAATTTTGGAGCGGTTTTGGTGAAAACATAGTCTCTGACCTTTAGGGGTTATGATTTAGCTTCACAAGACTCTAATACTAAAAACCCAAAATTTGCCTTGGATACCCTTGTACAAATTCTTCTATATAAAAATCATGAATATTTTTTCAAAATAGATATTTGATGCTTAAAATAGACTTTAGAGGATATTTGCCTAAAAAAAATTATCAAAAATAATACTTGATAAAAATTATATAGTTTTAATGTTTGGTTGACATCCAAATATGGTGCCTTGGATATTTAAGACTTAATCTTCTTACTTCTAAAGGCCCATTTGACTGTGTGGATTGAAAGATGTGTTCAAATTTTAAATAATAATACTTCTAAAGGCCCAAGTGTTCAAATTTCAAATAATAGATGAACGCATCCACATCCCAAGCATGCAAAAGTGCATTTTTTCACTCATTAATTTCGTTGAAGATTCTTGTATTAGATCTTTAACATTTATGTGATAGATTCTAGACACTTTGTTTTGCAAATATTACATAATTCAAAGGGTACAAGTGGATCTGGCCTCAAAACATAACATTTTTAGTTTGAAACTTGAGTCTTCTAAAACAGCATAGATAAAAAGTAAAAGAAAAATCTTCAAAATCACTATGATTAGAACTTTATATTTTGAACTTAGAGGAAAATTTTTTTTGTAAAAATCACAAATATTCAATTTTCAATTAATTTTAGAAGAATTTTTATTTTTTGGCTTCAAATATTAATGAAAAATATTGATTTGTATACTAGTTGAACTAATCATATGGATATAATCCATGGATCATATTTTACAACTATTGTTAGATAGTCATCATTATATTCTTCTAAGTTTCATTTATAACTTATCTTCACAATTTTGGAAATTTGGACTACCTCTTTAGTCCTTAAAGAGTTAAGCACTTGACATTTAAATTTTGAACAAGAAAAAAATGCATACACATCCTAGGCATACAAAAATGTGATTTTTCATCTAATGTTTTTTTTAACCCCAAAATTCTAGAGGAATTTTTGGAAGAGAAAAAATTCCAAAACAATTAACTTTTGATGCATTATCCAAAATAAAATATTATTATTATTGATTTGAACTTCAACCAAATAAAATTGTATTAAAAAAATAAAAAAATTTGTGGAAAAAATTTCAACCCATTTGATTGTGTGGATTGAAAGATTATAACATCTGAAGTGAGAATTTCTTTTTTCATTTTTTATGAAACAAGGTCAGCACTTAATAGACTTCAAGCTTTCTTGGAATAAAAATTTTAGTCTACACAAAAATGCAGATTTTAACCGTTCTGATAAGTCTATAATGCTATGTTCATTCATGAAATATTTTAGAAGAAAATATGGAATCTACCTTGTACTAAATCACCCTACAATGCAAGGAGATTAAATGATTGGCAATACTTTAGTCATTTTTTGATGATTTCTTGTGCAATGAGGAAATTATTTTATTTGAGATTCAAATGGTGAAAATTGAGAGAGAAACATTTGGATTATGAAAAAAAAAATTCATAAACTTTGACTTCACAAATTGTAAGATAATAGAGATTGAAATAGTAGAAAATATTTTTTCTTTAAGAAACCTCCCTGTAATATAGCTAACAAAGTATAACTCCTCTTAGAATGTAATTTGGGAACTGAAATTTATTTTTTATTGATAATTATAAGCCATATTTCATTAGTAATATATATGCCAAATTTCAAAAGTTGACGAGCATTCATGCAAAAGATGCCTAAATTATCCGAGCTGCCAAAAAAGTTTAGAGCAACATAACTATTGATTTGGGCACCTACACGGGAAAAAAAATATTCCTACCAAGGAAGTATATGTTCACAACTTGTATCAAAATTTTGCAAGCATCTGACAAAATTTGGCTTTTATAGGATTTTATACTAATTTTCAATTGTCCATTCAATAGACAATTGGCCTTTCAAGGTTAAGATTTTTGTGCTAGTTCTTTACCATTTGTATGGTACAAATTTTGATAATTTTTCTTTTCAAATCATTCTATAATTCAAAGAATATTAGGAGGTCTAACCTCAAAAAGTAACTTTTTGAATTCAAAAATTGACCCTTCTAAAACAACATAAACAAAGAGGTAAAATAAAAATCTTCACAAATCACTATGAGTAGAACTTAACATTTTTTTAATCTTAAAGTACAAAATAGTTGTTGTGAAAATCACAAATATTCAATCTACGCTTGATTTTAGAAGGAATTTTCAATTTGGGGTGAAAGCAAGAAATGCTTATACTATTTGGTGAGTGGCCAATTCAAATTCAAGCATAACTTTTGAAATTTTGGAGTATGGAGTCAATGTTATTAAAATTTATCCTAACCACCTAAGCAACCAGATAAGGCCGCTGCATAAATGTTGACTCATTTCTGTATAGGCAGTTAAATTCCTTTGACCGTTCTATTATACTTTACGAGATATATTGAAGGTTAACTATTGCAAGCTTTTATTTTTCACTAAAGTAAGTATTTCATTTTAGAGAGGACTTCAAAGTTATATATACACCATTAATAAAAGAGCAAAGCTTGCCAATTTTAATTAGCTTGATTTTCCAACTTTAAACAAGAGCTTGCCAATTTCACTTGATTTGAGATCTATAAAATTGTACTTATCCATTTGCTTTAAAAATAGTTCCAATAAAAAATAATAAAGTGTTTACATGATTTTCATCATTGAAAATTTAAACATGCAAAGTGTTATTTTGAGTTATTTGTGATTTCTACTTATCAAAAGAAATTGCATTTCAATAATAATATTGTAAGGTGGATTGTGTAATGAGTTTGATAGCTCTTCATTTGAAATGAAGGTTTTTGAAATGGCATTGTAGTGTGCTAACACAATTTTTAGTTGTCCATGACACTTCCAATCCCAAAAATCTCTTGTATGCAATTATGAGAAGGGATAATTTATACTAAAAATAAGATACATATATTTTTTTTTGTTATATCTTACAATTATTATGCAATTTCACACTCGAAATTGGTAGGCACACTAATAAATAAGCTCTTTAAACATCTATAAGGTTAGGTTTTGGAAAAAAAATAAATTGCTTCATTAGGGATAAGTATAAGTCCATGTTCTTTATTCTTTGAAAAAACATACTTAGACATGCTTGGGCACTTAGGGGATAATACAAAAAGTACATTATATAGTCTCAAATGTATTCTATATATTTTTTGAAATTAAAATTATATATATAATATTTAAAAATTATTGATTTTCTTATTTTTTAGAGATTGGTTGTTTTGTTGGTTTTTAGTTCTGAAAAGTATCCAAAACAATAAATCACACTTGGAAATCAAGAAAAAAGGTTCCTAAATTAGGATTAAATCTACAAATTGAGGAATTTCTGAAAAACTCTTCAATCATCTTCCTCATAGAAACAAAGAAGGTTCTCTTGATTGTGCATTTCTAAACATTCAAAAAGGTGTTTCTATAATTTCATCAATTAATCTCATCTCCATAAAGTTTTTAAAAAACGACCTATTTTATTTTAATTTTTTTGAACATTTTCACTATTTTCTAGCAAACAACAAAGTATCTTTTGTAGTGAAATTTTCTATCCACTTGTTTTGTGCATAAGTGCATAACTTTTGGAAATTATTTTATTTATGCCTATAATTTTGATATTAGGATATTTACAATGATTTCTTTTAATTATTCATATTTCTTTTATTTAAAAAAATATTTTATTCCAAAAGTTTGCAGTATTCTTAGTACTACTTTCCAAAACAACCAAAATGCAACCAAATGAGAACATGTTTTGAGCTTCTACCTTTTTTGACTTCAATTACTAAGAGCTCAACCGCTCATAACTAAACCAAAAGTAGGAATTGTGTTTGAAGTAGAATTTCAGAATTTTAGACGTCATTTAGTAGTATAACTGTTTTCAAAAAATGTTGCAATTAAGTTATAAGTTAATGTGGAAAATCAATCAAACTTTCATCTCCAAAAATCCATTTGAGATTTTGATCTTCCAATAAAAAATTATGGACAAAATTCAAAAAGGATGTTTGAAAATGTCAAAAACTTCCTTTTCAACCCTTTTGTGAATTTTGTCCATAACTGTTTCCAAAGGTTGAAAGGAAATTTTGATTGATTTTTTACATTAACTTAATTCAACATTTAAAAAAATAAATTTATTCTACTACGCCTAAATGACGTTTGAAGTTTTACTTCAAACACAATTATTCCAAAGTTTTGACAAAGAGTAATCAACCTCTCATCTTCAAATTATCCCATACCCTTAACCCCTAAAGTCCCAAGGCCATTTTTCGGTCAAAAAACACTCAAAACTGTCATTTCTAGAGCAAAAAGGAAAAAAAAAAAGTTTAATGTTTTTTTTTCATATTTAACCATAGGATCTTGTATTAGACTAGTGTAAGAGTGTGTGTAAGAAATTTCAGAAATTTTGACCGTGTAGATTGCAAGATATTTGCATTTAAAGTGAAGGAATCTAGTTTTTTTGTACTTTGCTCAACTACATTTTTTGGCTTTGAACCTTTTTATCTTAAAATTTTTGCTCTAATGATTTTGAATTTTGAATTTTATATGATACAGAATTGAGTTGAGAATCTAGAAGTAAAAAAAATTAAAAAAAACGCTTAGTTTTCATATTTAAAAAAATTGTTAAGTAGAAGTAGGTTCAAGATTGAAGGAAAAATTAAATTATTAATAGCTTTGAGATAGAATTGAAATATACTAATCTGAACGGTGAGATTGTTCTAGCAAGAAATCTTGACCTTGTGAAACCTTTTTTTTTATAAAATTGTTAAAATTGAGTTCAGAAATGAATAATACAAGTTATTTTTTCAAAAAGATGCTCTAATTGCCCAAAAAATAAGATTGCCCATAACTTTTGCATAACAAATTCAAATGGAATGAATCAAAGCTTCCCATGTAAATAAAAATAAAATACATATGAAACAAATTTTTTTAATTTTAAATTTAAAGTTTTTTTGAGTTTTTTTTCTGCCCACCAAACTAAAATTTGGGGGTTTTGTGCCATAACTTTCGCTCTTGGGCACCTATTGAAATAAAAATTACATTTTCGGAAAGCTAATGTGATTTTCTATCTTCACAAAAAAAATTCAGAAAATCACAAAAATATTGAGACCGTAGGAGCCTGCCCAAAATCCATTTTGTCCCCCGAGGGGACAATGGGACTTTAGGGGTTAAAGTTTGAGGATTCATCATGGACAATAGATTTCATTGTAAAAACAACCTCTCTATCCTAGCCTCTCACCAAATGCCAATGAAATTATTCCTTCATTATGCCAACAAAAAATTTCTTGATGGTAATTGATGGTAATTGGAACTATGAAATTGGTATTTAAATCACTTATTTTAAGTTGATTTGTTTCTCCGCTACTAAAAATATGGCAATAGCTTGCTATGCCTAGCCTTGAGCTCCTCTAATGGCCCGCTAATAGTCTGTACATGGGCATTCAAACTGTGTAGAACTCACTTAACATGGCATGCACAAGGCACACCATATGCCCATCCTCTCAAAAAATATTGACAAGGCCAGGCATAATTTTTGACTTGAGGTATATTCCCACTTGGTGTTCAAGGTGTTATCACTAAGGGTCTTTTAGACCTACTTTTGGACCAGATTCACATTCCAAACAACAACTCTAATACCAAATGGGAATATACCTTTGGCAAGTCAACCGTGGGACAAAAAATCATCACGGGCCCATGCACTCGCCACCTGGCCCCTTGGCACTTGATCTATCGTGGGGTTGCTCTTAAAAAGATAACAATAGATGAATAGAGAAGAGAATTTGTTACACTTATATGCATGTAGAAAATTCACACGTAGAAAAGATGCCTCCCTACGATGTTAGAGATCTAGGTGATGTAACTTGTGATTCAAGTTGGAGGTAATATTCTCCACGTGCGTCCTTTCTAACGTGAGCCTGGCTTGTGACTACATGATTGTGATAGGGCGTTAAAAACTGAAGGAACCCTACTCAACCACGAAGTAGCGCCGCAATCCTTTCGCGAGTTAAATAAGCATTTCGGAGCAAGCTACAGTATGTCAAGCATACTCCTAGTACCGGAGATCCTAGTACCGGAGATCTCCAGTTGCATGCCACAAGAATCAGCTAGGCAGGAGCTTCCATATGAGGGGCGTGTCCTTCGAGCAGATTGCAATCAGCTCACAGATGAACACTGAGAGTAACGTTTCACTATATCTATAGAAAACACGAATCTATGTACGTATTAGCTAGCCTCATCGATCATCTTGTTGGCTAAGTTTCGTCGAGCTGCACGAGAAGATCGTGTTCGGACTTTGAGCAGATTCCAATTGGTTGCAGATGAAGAGGGTTCACCGTGAAGAGCTTCTATGTAGTCTCATCCTCTTCTTTGCCGAGTTGCTTCTCGTAGATGGCAGTGAAGGCATCGAAATCAAGTTCCCGTCCTTCGGGAAAAACGACCACTTCATGGTCTTTGGAGACGTGGAATTCAACCCCGCCCATCAATTGCCCATCCTCAACCCTGCCGCCAAAAAGCAGGCGAGCGGCAGTTGCGCGGGGTTGATCCAGGAGAAAGAAGTGCGCATTCAGGAGGTGGCCACCGGGCGAGTGGCTTCTTTCAGCACGTCGATCTCCTTTTCGTTCACCACTTACGGGGAGCCTTGGGATGCCAGTAAGAATCCCACATCGGGGTCCGGATTAGCCTTCGCGTTTGCCAGCACCAGGAGCGCGCCCTGGATGCGATTTAACAGTCTTTTTCGAATCGATGCTTTCAACAGCTGCGTCGGTTTTCGAAATGAATCCGGGATCCACATGAATAAAGGTTTGGCCTTGCTGATTAACACGGAGTATGCTCCCTATCGCGATGTCTTCAGCAACAATTACATCGAGATCATGAAAAACTACGACTACGAGATTGGGGACCCCGCATATTCACACAATCTCTGTGGCCCCAATCGCACCCACTGCTCGTACTTCACCAATGGGAGAGTTTTCACGGCTTGGATGGACTTCAGGAGCTCCTCCAAGACCCTGGAAGTGCGCCTGGCGAATGGGTCCGAGCCGAACGTGACGAAGCCTTTGCATCCTCTGCTGCGCATCCCGAATTATAACGTGGCCAAGGAGTTGGGAGATAAGGTGTACCTCTCGTTATGGGGAAACTCTGCTGTCAACCATTTCGAAGAGCACGAGGTCTTGTCCTGGAGCTTCTTCAGTACTGGGATTCCACAATCGACCGTCCCTTCCATCCCCAGTCTCTTCCAGTTTTCCAAGATGAGAACAGACATGGGTATCATGATAGGGGTCTTGGGAACGGTGGTGATGCTGGTGATGCTCTGGACAATCTCTTTGCTTGCCAGGTCATTCCGAGACCACTACAGATCCAGATCCATACGTGATCCTGCCGCTGGACCGCATGTGTTCTCGTATGCGGAACTTCAGAAGGCCACTTCGAATTTCGACGCAAGCAATCTGTTGGGAAGTGGTGGATCAGGATCCGTTCATCGAGGCTTTTGGGGAGGGACCACTTGGATTGCGGTGAAACAGATCAACTTCTCGGAATCAGAGCAGGCCAAGGCCGTCTTCAATGCGGAAGTGTCGAGTCTCGGCCAAATTCGGCATCGGAATGTGGTGCAATTGCTGGGCTGGTGTCAAGAGAAAGGTCGGTTGTTGTTGGTTTACGATCACCTACCCCACGGAAGCCTCGATGCGTGGCTTCACAAGAAGAGCGGAAGTTTTCAACGTCACCTGTTGTCCTTGGAAATACGGCACTGCATTCTAGAAGGGGTGGGTGCAGCTTTGGAATACTTGCACGAGGATTGCCTGAAATGCATTTTGCATCGAGACATCAAGTCCAGCAATGTGCTTTTGGATGCAGATTTCAAAGCTCGAGTAGGAGACTTTGGACTTGCTCGCTTACTGGATCATCACAAGCCAGACAAAACCACTTTGGGCGCTGGTACTCTTGGCTACATGGCTCCTGAGATATTCTACACTGGCAAAGCAACGAAGGAATCGGATGTCTTTAGTTTTGGCGTCTTAGTGTTGGAAGTGGTGTGCGGAAGGCGTCCTTTTGATATACAAACAATGGAGACAGATGATTTTCTGTTGTTGCACAGTGTTTGGCGGGCTCATGAAGCTCAAGCATTGATGAGTGTTGTAGATCCAAGGCTATTTGAGAGTGTTGGTTCTCTTCCTTCATCTCCAAACTTTGGTGGTGGAAGTGGAAGTGGAAGCAATATAGCCACATCAATAGTTGTAGATGTGGACATTGAAGTTCAAAAGTTAGTGGTTGTCAACCTCCTTCGTTTGGGACTCTTATGTTGCCTTCCCAATCCAAAGGCTCGACCACCCATGGCGGAAGTGAATGGAATCTTACAAGAGGTAGGACACATCATGAGGAATATATCCATTGTCACCTCTATATCAATGCCTTCTTTGCCAGCCACTAAGCCTTTGGGACTCTACCATTCACTGGAATTTTCACAAGTAGCTCTCTCGAGTAACTTGTCATCACCTCCTTTGGATACATCAACCTAGCTCAAATAATAAATACTAATAGAATTGTTACAAAAGTTTGCAACAACTCTCCAGTTGCATATTTTTGTTTAATTACATATTTTTATTTGCAAGAGACGAGGGAAATGTGTGCATGATCAATTATAGGAATTGCTTGTTGCTTTCTAGGTGTTTCTTTTTTGAACTTCAAATGAAAAATTAAATGATATATCTCCGGGATGAATACGTGACGGATTTTGTGGCTAGAGTTGTGACACTCCGTACTTAATATAAAAAGCACCACTGACTTCGTACGACAGTTACAATTTCTGACCCTGGTTTTTTAAAATGTGGACCAACGTCATGCCAAGCTCATGCCAATGTCACGTCACGGTTGGTACAGCACTAGAATATTAAGGTCGTGGCAACTGATGGAGATCAGATTGCACTCCGCGATTCGCTTGCAGCACGTCTGCAAAACGGTGAGTTACTAGTCCTTCCATCGGGGATCATCTTCACCTGTTCATTTCTAGTGGACAGTAGCAGTCATGGCAGGCGGAGACAAAAAAACGACCATCGCGAGAAGTGTCCTGCGCGTCAGAAGCAGGGTCCATCAACAGCGCAAGCCTGGGTGCTCGTGAATTGATAGTGATGTGAACACGGTGGCAGCACTTACTGCGTGCAGTTGGTGAGGGAGCACGGCTGACAGCGGAAGAGTTGGCCAAGATTGCTATGCCGGGGTAGCCCATCAACATCATCTACCTCGGAAGACTATCCGGATGGTGAGCTGCCAACAGTTCTCAAGTGGAGTGATCACAATGGGCAAGGCGAGCGTCGCATCGGATTGGAACAGATGGAAAAATTCTTGGTGGAGAACGCGGAGAACGGCTTCTTCGTAGACTGCTCCATTTGCCTGCAATCCCCACACACCCACACCCATTTGGGTTCCCCTGCTTCCATCGTGGACGATACACTCACTTCGTTTGAAAGAGCGCATGGTGGATTGAAGATGTGGGAATACGGACAGCGAGTTCCTGGGTTCAACATCAATTTCAACAAGGCTATGGCGAGCGGGGCAATCGAAACTGTACATTTCCATGCGTTCGAGGGGCGAGGTGTTTAATTGAAGTCGGAGACGGATCTGGATCCTCTCTCAGCCTCAATATAGCCAGCGTCCTCACATCACGAGCATCAACTTCGACCAGCCTCAGGTCATGGACATCTGCCCTGACATACCAGGCAAGAAGTTCCACCTTCTTGTAGTCTTGCAAACCCTAAACCTATGTAATGGGCGGATTGCCACACTGCAGAACTTTAGAGATTCATCAATGACAAGGAGTTGGAATCCTGCCAAAAGGGAATCAGGTTGAATTCCCAGACTACCGTGAATCCGTTCCTGCTAGCTAGCGGCGACACCATCTTCATGATGGTCAGTCTCCCACCACCTCCAACTCACAAGGCTCCCACTTTCTCCTCCACAAGGAAAATGCGTTCAGGATTTGTCACCACAACCGAACAGACGCTTGAGCGAACAGAAGATGCCACGCTAAATTCTGTGTGTTTGTTCCCCAGTTAATATCGCCGATTCAGACAATGAAAGCTTCCCCCGGATATTGAAAAACTGTGTCAAGACTGCAAATTCACCGTCCACTTCACCCGCACAGAACGATGCGAATGATGAGTATGCATCGATTTTTCAGAAACTTGGCCAAAATGCAAGCGGTAGCTGCCTCCACTCCATTCGAGCCAGAGAACGCAAATCACAGAATTTACCCCTAATGGTACAAATTCTTACCCAGTCGGGCTGTGTAGGCCAGAAGTGCAGATGATCATCTCTGGAAAATTTCAGTACCAAAAGGGGAGGCCTCGCGCAATAGTTTGACCTCCAAAAAGTGCTCTTGGAATTTTATAAGCAAATGATTCAGGCAGTATCAAGATGGTCGATCTCCACGGTAACCAATCCCTCTGGGATTAATGCAGTTGCCTGTTCAAACATTTCGCTATGTTTGCATTTCAAAGTACCAAATTGGGGTAGCAATAAAAGATTCTAAAGCTCACATTTCTCTAGTAAGTCCTGTATGACTAGGATCTGTAAATCATTACAGTATTATTAAGCCACACAAGATGCTTCCCATCGTAAACGGTTAGAGGCAAAATATTCTACAACTGTCAAACTCTTAACCTTAACCAAACAGTGCTATAGCTGTGTCTCTCAGCTATGGTGTTAACCGAAGACACCACCCCATCTGCATCTGATGGGTTACTAGCGTTGTCAACTTCACAATCTTTCCACTACTAATGTTACACGGGAGTGCTGCTCTAATGGAACTCAGGTACCAAACCTACAAAGGTTTCTTCAACCGGTATGAAATTGCAATGCACTTTTTCGGACTCTCTTCAAAGAATCTCAGAGCGGCTCCTCCGAATGAAAGGGAAATGTACAAGACAGAACACCTAAAACCTGAGTTTTCTGTCTCGGAAATGTGGAGAGGGAGTTCCCGTGGTTGCACTAATACCCTAGAGTGGTAAGACCCAACAGCTCGACTGCGAAGTTCCACGGTTGAACCTGACCATTAGACTGATGATCGATATGGTCCCCCACCCGGAGTAGGGAGTCTCCACGATTGCAACAAAACCGCTCGACTGATATGGTCCGACGACCTGACTCGAGAGTTTCCATGGTTGCGCCTGCACCCTAGACTGATTCCATGACGAGGGCGTTTCCATGGTTGCACCAAATAGCAAGCCATTGATCGATATAGGCAAGCAACCTGACTGGGGGAGTTTCCATGGTTGCATTCGACCGCTAGACTGATAAGCTCCAACGACATAATTATATGACTGGGAGAAGTTCCATGGTTGCACCTTACCACTAGACTGATTTACTCCCGTAGCACTTTCAAGGTGTTTCCTCTAAGAGTTTGGGATCATCCGTGACACGGGAGAGGGCACTCCTGGAGCCTAGGATGGAGTTCATCAACCTTCGGTTGGAGACCATTTGGCGTTCCGAGGTGGCTTTAAAGCTGACGTCCAGGGGGCCGTTGTAGAAGAAGGAGCTCATGGTGCCCCTGTCTGGCGTTTCCCCACAGCTGGTGGTGGTGTCTTCAGACAGAAAGTCGGAAGATTCCCGGAGCTCTGGGTGCCCGGATTGAGGGTTATTCACGGTGGGGGAGGAGTTTTGCAACAGCCGTGCGTCCCGGAGCTCGGGATTCAACTTCAGGATGTTGGCCTCCACTCTGGAACCGCTTGATACGGATTGCCCTGCACACAAGTACGAAGATTACACGTTAAAGTTGGAGGAACTACAAGAACATTGACAATATTCAGGGAGCGAGGCCTGAAACGTAAATCTAAGGTATTTGTGTCACAATTCAGAAGCCACCCTGCTTATTTGTGCCACGATGCATCCATGGTGTACATTCCAAACTTTCGAATGGACTCTACTTGTGCCACGACGTATCATTAGTGTGCACTTCAAACTTTCCAATGTACTCTACAGGTATAGAGTGGCCACAAAGTTGCATGGAAGTGACAACAAACGATATTAATTCTACGGATGGTCCTGTAGATTCTACTGGTGCAAACCCTTCTATTGAAAGTACACCCTTGTATGGGCTTTTTCAATACGTTATTCAACTACATGGTGAGCATTTCCTTGGCAAGCCCAAGGTACAAATCACAAAATGTGGTCAACAGAACGCGGGTTCAGGGTTTAGGGTGAAAGTTTACACTTACATCCAGGGCTGTCTTTGACGTCCGTCTGCACAGTCGCCGCAGAAAACGTCACCCACGGTTTCACATTCTCCTCCTTATAATCCGTGCCAAACACAGGAACCTGCACAGCAGGAGTCACAAAGCCCTGGGGATGCTTCAAGGAGAATTTGCTCCACGTAGCTTTATTCCAAGATTGACTCAGCCCCGCTGCATCACTCGTATCATCCCCACTCCCCCACGAGGCTTCATAGCCATCACTATTGACCGAAGCTCGCAAGCCATCAATAAAAGTCATCACTGGAGCTGGTTTCCCTTCCACAGGCGACTCCCCTGAGCTTCCCGGGTAAAAGGACATCTCATCGCCTGGGTACCGTGGAAACAGCACTTGGGGAGGGTAAGACACTTCGGAAGGGAACGAGGCTCTCGGGTCTCCAGAGAAGCTTGAGCTTCGAGAACGGTAGGGACTGCGTGGCTCTTGTGACAGGGGGAGCAAGCCTACTTCTGCACAAACCAAAAAAAGTATTAGTAACACAATTTTCGGAGAGACCAAGAAGTCATATTTCAAGGCAACGTTTATTTCTGTAAGCAGTTCTGTGGAGTCCATTAACCATACAATGCATTTGAGGTTCCAATGACCATATATAAGTGAACTTTGATTTGTTTTCAGTGTAACAACACTTAAATCAGACTACTGACATGTAGTCTTTTGGCGATTGATTTGTAACACAAAATGAATGTGAAAATTTTCAGACGGCGCAAGTTTCTAGATCGTTGTAGGGAAAGGCTCAAAGGTTCAAGTTCTCCTGTATGGTGAATGGAACCTCTTCCTTACCGTAACTGTATGGTGATCGGAGACTTGAAATTAGAATTTCTTCGTACTTCTGAGCTTCAATATATATAATCGACACATCTTACCCAGCAGTATCATTGACTGTAGTACACTTGTCAAATCAAAGGGGTGTGTGGAGAATGTGGAAATTATTGTGAACAAGCTATTAAATAGGTGATTTGCACGGTCAAAAAATGTTGAAATGAAGTGTCCACCCTGGACAGACTGTAGAGCAGAGTGCAAACCTCGTGGAGCAAACATGTCCCCATCACTGAGCGGGGTGATGCGGTCGCGTTTGCTTCTCGTCAGAGACCACAAGTCTCTTCTCAGACCAGGGCGGTGGAACTTCTTGCGGCCGCGGTGGTGGCTTGCAGGCGCAGCTTTAATCTCTCCACTGGAGCTTAAGCTGCTCTGGAAACTGGTTTCGGAGTCGGTGCTGAGAGTGAGCTCCAAGCCAGGCCTATGGGGGAGCAGGATAGAGGATTTTTGACGAGCACGAGCCGCGGCACTTGCAGCATCCGAGGTTCGCACTCGGGCCAACTTCCAGGGGTTCAGACCCACTGGGGCAGGTCTCTGCGATTTCATGTCCAGTAATTTACTACTTCCAGTCTTGCCTACTCCAACCTCTAAATCACTCAGTGCCATAACCGTCTGCAATTTGACAAACAGGAGAACTTGAACTTTGAGAAAACATTTACAAGAAGCCATGGGTAAATCTATTACACATCATCTTGAAATATAAAACATATAATGTTTCGCAGACTCGAGTTATTTGTGTACAAGAATGCGGATGGAATTTGGCTAGACCTGATCTTGATCAACAAACATTCGCGGTGGTGTGCAGAATACGGTGCGTCTCACAGCCAAGGCACCTGCCGAACTGTTGTAGCCACTGAATCCAGTTTCGGTGGACGTGGCAGGAGTAGTTGTGACGCTTGACAATCCACCAGCTTCATCCCAGAATTCTTGGTTTTGTTCTCGGACTGCTAAGATGTAATCATATGTCGTTATGCCCTGGAAAAATAGAAAAAAACAAAAAACAGGTCGGAAATGAATTATGACGTGGCATTATTCCTCTGGCGAAGAGAGAAGGATGGCACCATTACCAATTCGTGCTAAGTTAGTACCTTACAGGGGGAAGAAAGTTTAAAATCCGGGCAACGTCGTACCTTGTGCATCAGAATAAGGTGAAAGCAAAACAATTGAGTAAGGGGTGCAGTCGCCAGGAATGCGAGGAAAGTCAGAAATATCTGCAGACATTTGCACATAATTCGATTAATCAGGGATCCCTTTCCAAGATAAATTCACAGGGTAAGGTAGAGGACACCAAATCCATTGCCAGCGACCTAATTCATGTTGCCAAAACCAACTCTCATCTCTTCCGATCAACACTTGGTTGGCCTTGAATTAGCAAGTTGGGTACAAGAAATCAGATTTGGCTAATAAAGATTCTGGCCAGTGAGCTTTGAATTGGAAATGGAGATATACACTATCCCTCCGTTAGAGGTCTACAACCTCCCAATTTGAATGATTCCATAAGAGCATCCTAAGTAGTGATACAAGTTGCAGAATTCCAACATATTGGCTGAATTGCTTGAGGTCATTCAAATTGTATGTTTTACCCTTGTAACGCTCCAAATGGGTATTACGAGTTCAATGGTATCCAAGGCACATACCAGCACTACAATGAAAGCCACACGAGGGAAGCTTCTGCCAAGGTTGTCAACGATTTCATCCTGGAAAGAAGTCTTGTTACTGAAGCACCGCACAAGCACCACGATGCCAACTGACCACTCGAGAATGAGCTGCCAACAACGACAACAGAAAGGGGACATCAACTGATAGAACAAATTTAATACATCTTTGATCTGCGTGCTAGAGTGACAGAATATTTCAAACAACGCATTTATTACTCATAAATGCAAAAAACCAACACTATTGCAAGGCTGAAACAAGGAGTAAGGTCACGCCTTGCTTACCATCAGTAGACACGTCACCATCAGTGCCACAAACGGCCTGTAATTTCTCGTGCCAACACAGTTATTTAGCCACTGCAGTCATGCACCATGAATAAAAGCGCCTCCATTAGTCCCATGAACAGCAAGGACGGGATATCCAAAATCACTACCTTAATACGAGACGTCAGTGAGAGTTCAATGCACGTAAAATGTAGTCGAACATAACGTAAAATGTAGTTGAACATACCCGGCAGTGATGATCAAAGCCATGTATGCACTTGTCACATGCCCTGCAATGCTTGCTATGCATCGATATCTGCACCCAAAAGAAAACAGTCGGGTGAATCCAAACAACCCTAACCACGAATCCTGCTACACTCAACTCTGTAAGGTAACTGCAACTAAGAAAATTGTGTTTCTACCTGTTCCTAAAACCGACTCCTGCAGACACTTGCCTAATATGTAAAGCCTCTATCCACGAAAGCCTAGAAACGATTATGAAAACACCTCTTTTCAGCACTTTAAGTGTAGTTTATTCATACAGTGTTCACAAAATGCATTCAAAGAGAATCTAGAATCTCCTTTTGAATATCGAAAAGAGCCAACGAAAACTATAACAGTTCAATAATAGGATTCATGTTCAAACCCTTACTCGGAAGATTCTAGATGCCGTTACCTTTATTGCACATTCGTGCATCTACTCAGAATCTGTCATGCTATATGCCATATGATTGGAAAACTTCCACTCAAATGAACTTGTGAACACGCATAATAAGAGTGTTACATAGAAGCCCGTTGGTAGTGTCGTTAGAGAGGGTCGGTTGGTGTAAAAACTGATCTTTAAGGTCACAGAGATGTACTATAGAGCTAGTCAGATTCTGAGACAGCAAAGTGTTGTATGCGAAGTGGAAGATGGAAGAACGGCAACAAACCTCGGCATCACAAATGCTACAATAGAGAGACTGCTCATCCGGGTCAATTTCATCCGGTTCTCGTTTCCTCTTACAGCACGACTTTTCGGCGAAGGTGTCCGTCAGAGGCTGGCACCCAGTGTCGACAATGGGTTCATAGCCCTCCTCTTGCGTGGCCAAAAAGTTCTTGAGCGTTTTCCTCGTTTCCTCCACTGGGCTCGCGGGTTTAGTGGGGTTATACTTCTCCTGAGCTCGGCGCACACCTGGATCCGCAGGGTCAATCCATGTGCAGGCTATATAGAGTGAAAATACTGCAGCCACCTGCGGCAAGTACCCCAAGTGCAGTGCGTCAGACTTCTTCACAAAACTGAAATTGAGGCACTGCTTCACAACACCGAAAATGAAACACTCCTTCACAACACGGACATTGGAACATTCCTTCACGACACTGAAATTGAAACATTCCTTCATAACACTGAATCTAGGAAGGAGTAGTATCTCTCATGTGTCATTTGCTAGCTTACCAATGGAGTGAACACGCCGATGATCACGAACTTCAAGGTTTTAGTACCCAGAAATGGAGCAAAGAACACGTAGAACGAGAACGCCAACGCTGAGAATACCACAATTGCCACCGTCTGCATAATCACACAAAAATCAAAAAATCAAAACCAGCACTCATTGGGTACAATTCAACCTAACTCGTGTTTATGTAAAAAAAAAAAAAAGGCTAGCTACGAGATGCTTATTTCGTTAGGACCTGATTCCAACACCTGTTACTGACTCTTGTCACCAACAGTGAGCACCTCATCTCGTCCAATCAACCTTCAAATAGCAAGTTTGGTGTAAGCATAACTAGGCTAACATAGGTTGGTGTCTGGGCACCGATCTTTGAATGGAAACCAGGGGTTGTCAATTGTCTCTTTAATAGTGGTCTACATGACCTCTCAGTGTTTGAATGATTATATAAGAAATCATTCAATTGATTGCTGTGAAAACAGTTTGATCTCACACTTGTTTGGCTCTTGGGAGTTGTACTTCAAGTGAACTTTCATGGAGTGATCTCCCCATGAAAGCACTCTCCAACAATGATCGGTTAAACTGCTGAAACAGTGTCCACAATGACGACGTACGAGTTTGAACAGAAGGCCAAATTCTAAACTTTCGACTAGAGTGCAATCACAGGCTTTGTCAGAACAGAGTACTTGCCTGAAGAGGATGGAAAGGAGGTTGCCAGCCATGACTTCGCATTGTGCGCTGCCCTGGTCTTAAATCCGAATAGTATCAATTTCTTCTTCCAACTCTTCTATAGTCGCAAATGTTCCCAACATATGAGCGCCCTGGGTTTTTCGTCAGCCACGCAATCGATCACCACAACAAAGAGTATCCTTACTACGTCCACGCTAACTTCCTACAATCCTGAAGAGCCGCACCTCCACATTACCATGGCCACCCACTCAATCAATCACCTACCGACCCACATTGGGATCCAAAGCTCTGGGATCCGAACCTTCCACCTGTGCAGGTCCAAAACGTCCACTTGCCAGGGTCCAAAACTCACCACCTTGTGGCGGTCAAAAGCTTCCACCTTGTCGGCGGTCCAAAGCACCCACCTATCTTCCACCTGCTCGCATTTCCTTGAGAGACGCGCAACCAAACTCAAAAGCCGAGTGCGTTACTCCTAAGAAGCTCCCCGGGAACCCCCAATCTCTGACCGTCCTCGCCTTCCTGTTCAAAGCCCAACAAGATCGATCTAAACCCGTGTTCCAGAGTAAAACGCTCCCCTTCAAACGCCTCCAGCTTCCAATGAAGAAATTCCAACGGCACCACTCACATCAGAATCAACCTACACAGTCTCTCTCTCTCTCTTACTTCCCCCGCCCAAGCTCTGCATTCGTCGACGACTTGAGCGAGCTAGCTAGCTAGCAAGCAAGCCATCACCGTTACTAACGAAAACAAGTGATCACTGGCATCAGCACAGAGATTGAACTACACTACATCCCACTTCGCTCTCCACTCTAAGAGAATCTTACACCAACTGACAAGCAATGAATCACACAATGCACTAGAGCTTCTAGCTACAGATCGATCCAAGAGTCCGTCGCCAACACTGCAATATACTTCAGAATTGATCCGCAACGGTTTCGACGTACACGCTTCCCATTCAAACCTTCAGGTAGGTAGCTAGCAATGCAATGCACATCAAAGCAAGCGATCATCAGTTCATCACCGTTACGAATAGAAGAGGGCAGACCAACAGAGCTCGAATGCAGGATTCACTCATTCCATGCCCACAATGGAAGTGATCTGCAGCTTGGAAGAGGAGATTGAAAGCACTGGAGCAGGTTCTGCAACGGTCTTGAAGACGGTCCGCCGGTTCGTCCGGCCCTTTCTTCCGTTTGCAAGCCAAGGGCACCTCGCCCTGGCTTCATTGCCACGTTCGGATCAGAACGTGGACCCAGGCGAATCTTAAGAAAGCCTTGTGTACTTACTGGAGGAACTGAGCTTACTAAGTAGGTGAGGGAACTCACTAATCCACTGATTAGTGAGACTTACTGTGAGGACAGTGCAGCCCAGTAGCCCACCACTCCCCCAGTCCCACCATAATAAGGGGGCCTAGACGCCCTGGCTGCAGTACCAATGCAGTTACGTTTCATTAATTAATTCATTTTTTTGTAGTTTGCTTTTCTACTGAACTCTGAGTGAGCCAGTGGGGTGCAGCTTTTGCCAGAGGAGATGCCCGTGCAGGAAGCTCACTGCAAGTAAAATAGATGCTTCACTAATTAGGTAATTAGTTATTGGTTAATTCAGGCGAACGTAGTTAGTTGAGTCTCTGACTCTGTCTCTCTCTCTCTGACAAGTGATTAGTTGGTCTGATCCATCTTTAACTTTAGTGGAGTACTCCCATGATGGGTGGCGTTAGTGGGGGTGGAGTGGTGTCAAATTAATTGAAGGGGAGTTAAGTTACGTTATGGCCACTTGCATGAGGGCAGGTCACCGAATCCGCACTACGAAGCTCACTCTCTGTGGTACTTGGGGGCGTTTCATGATTTTATTATTGGAGGTTATAGGTTACTGGCGGAGATCATTGTTGGTATTGACTATTGAATCCCCCTCCCCCACCCCCCAAAAAGACCTCTTTTGTACAATTTCTGTAAGAGCATGGCCACTGTGGGGCGGCCAAATCCCCACGGCAGGCTACCGTTCGCGAGTCCTTTGCTGTCCCCGGGCCCGGTCTTGCCAAGCTCCCCAACTGTGATGTGGAGACGGTGAACCCAATCCCCAACTCCATTAAGGTGGGTACCCCCAAAATCGTCACTTTTTGCTACTAAGCCTAATTACGATTATTAAATTGGTCAAATTTTCATATGCTCTTGTTGGCAAGTGAAAGGAGGTTCCAGTGTACCAAAGAATGGGACATTTGGATACTGTATGCAAAAGTAATTAAGGAACAAAGTTTGGTTCTAAAAGCGTTTCTTCCGCATAGGTACAGAATTGATTATGGAGATGTACACAGGGTATAGATGGCGGTTTAAGGTCAGTGGCACTTTAAGAGTATACTACCTTAATGGAAAACTTGTCTCATTGCGCATGAAATGATGACATTGGAATGATTTTTTAATTCTAAAAAATAATTTTATACTACAACTAACAAGAGAAATGACGTTGTTGTGGGGTGAGCTCTATTTTTGAGGAGCACAAAGTTGGATTGTGTCATCAATTAATGCCAAATCCGTCGACTCCAAGCTCAGGCTAGAATCTCACTGTGCACGCCAACCTAAGGTACCTTGGGCAAAATTGAACATGTCCGGTGCTTGGAAGGGCGTGCCCCGAGCCACGGTTGGGTTTGATTTGTCTCCGGGACCCGTCCAAATCTGCCCCAGCCAGGTTGGGCAAGTCACAATGGCCATGCCCTAATATCATATTTCAGGGAAAAAATATTCAGTTCAAAACCTTGGATGCACTCTGGAATTTACCCCTCCAAATAACCAATTCTAAATCTTTTTCACTAATAATTAGAACCACTCAAAAATTTATAATTAGAACTTGAAATTCCTATCATTGGAAGTGCATCCCAAAGTACTTTTGAATAGGTACCAAAAAAAACTCAAATTTAGACACTGGACAATGGAAAAATAAACCACTTCGAAAGCTAGCTACTAAATGACAAAAACTATAGAGGCTTGGGCAAATCACAGTTGCCATTGCTCATAAGAATCTTTGTTGACATCTCCAAATCACAGAGAATATGTATTGACGTAATGACATAGATCTTTTTTTGTAGTAGAAACCAACTTCTTTACAAAATAATAGTTTAGTTATTTCAATTAGTATACTTCGCAATAATAATGCTAACTTATCCTAATTCTAAAACTACATGAATTTGCAAGGCCCACTAATATAGGAATTCACAAGTACTCACAAATATTCACAACATTCAATATAACGTGGTCTACACAAATTTCATACTTGATCTCAAATATTGTCAAAATCATCTAGAGTTTCATCTTCTTCCAATCCATTTTCATCTCTAATAGTTCACACAAAGTATACAAAATTCATGCAAAATTCATCCATCTTTTATTAAAAAAAAGATCTCACACTATTTTCAAACTCTCACACTAATTGAATTGACTCGTGAAGCACCCATTCTAATTATAAATTTGGTGTAGTAGCCCGGAGGAGTTGGGTAACTTGGTGGCTGTAGTTTTGATATTGTGGTTGCATTAGTATTTCAATGTAGGGGCTCCACTGGGTTGACTTGGGGTACAGGTGGGGCGTAGGCCAGCTTTACCGGCCCGGAATTGCGCAACGGTCACACTGGACCAGTTCGCGACTTCGCGCCCGCAGTACTATGGATGAAATAAATTGGCAACGTTGATGGTTGGCCGTTTGCCGGCATCCTCAGGTGTTCCCGTTGGGAGGATGATATCCGTGGATGGATGGGATGGAGGGTGCTCACGGGGCGACACGTGGAGGAGAGACTTCCCTTTTTAAGCGTTGATTTGGAATGAAATTACCGTACCAACTACCAAGTTCAAATATTGATCAACTTGGAATTGACTATTATTTTTTCCAACTTTTTTTTTGGAAGGCAAATATAGTCAGAGATTGCATTGCAAACTGAGAATATGATTTGGGTTTTTTTTAAGAGTGTTCTCAACTTGGGAGCTGCGTTTTGGAGGTTGGCATTAACTCATCCAGCTGGATGGGTGGACAAATCCAATAATCTGGGAGAAACAGCAGTTACTGAAATCAATTAAGGTAATCTGCTCTAAAAACGACCATGTTCTAAATGCAACCCCTATCTAGGAATGAGTGACATATTGCTTTGAATATCTATTATTGTCAATGATGAGTTAGGTAGGTTTAAGTGGTTGCTTTAATAGCAAACCACCTTAGTGTAAGAGATTGAGAGTTTCACTGATGAAAACGAAAAAAATGTAAAGTGAATGTTGGAACTACATAACATTCGGGGGTTATCTTTTCTTCTTTAGAGGCCTCATCCATGAAAAGCATTCACACTGGGAATTAAAGTAAACTTCAACATTAGGTGCCAAGATCATAGCAATAGATTTATGGTGTACATTATTCTTTTTGTCAAATTTTGGACTAGACAAACAAAGAAACATTATTCCCTAAAGGACCATTTGTCCCCTCGGAGGACAATTTGGGTCTGGGTAGGTTCCTACGATCTCAATTTTCAGTGATATTTTTTGAATTTTTTTGAGGTTGTGTGTTTTGGAAGAGCTCTATGGATACATAATTGTATTGGCCCTTGGGAGCAAAAGTTATGGCACAATAAGCAAAAATAGAGTTTGGCGGGCAATACAAAAAAACTCACAAAAAGTCAAGATAATTTTAATTTTTAATTTTCTTGCTCAAAGATTATATTTTTGTCTACATGTAAAGCTTTTATTCATTCTATTTGGACTAACAATGAGAAAATTATGGACAATCTTAGATTTTTGGGCAATCTAAGCATCTTCTTGAAAAAATAACTTATAGAATTCATTTTGGAATGCAATTTTCAGAATTTCTCAAAAAAAATTGCTAAACAGTGTTAGGTTTGCTTGCTAGATCCATATCACTATTGGGATTATTGTGGTTCTATTCCATGTTTAAGCTATAAATCATTTAGTTTTTTCTTCAATCTAAAATCTCCTTCTATTCAACCATTTTTTAATGAGTAAAAATGAAGTGGTTTTTTTCCCAATTTTTTTTTGTAGATTCTCAACTCACTTATTTTGCATAAATAAGTAGAAAACCAAAATCAGCAGTGCAAAAATATTCAATTTAAAAGATTCGAAGCCCAAAAATCTAATCAAGCAAGGTGCAAAAAAATTTGTTTTCTTTACTTTAAATGTAAATATCTTGCAATCTACATGGTCAAAGTTTCTGAAATTCCTTCCACACATTCATTCACTAGTTGAGTATAAGTTCCTACTGTTGAATATGCAAAAAAAAACAATATTTGAAAATCTTTTTTCTTTGCAATAGAAATGACAGTTTTGAGTAGTTTTTGATAGGAAAATCACCTTGGTCCTTTAGGAGTTAAGATGATTTGCCAACAATGTTGAAAATCGTTTGAATCAAAAACTAATGTCATTTAAACCTTTGCCATCAAAAAGTAATTTTAATGGCCCAATGAAGGAATTGTTTGGAAGATATTTGTGGGAGTGAAGGTTGGAGATGTCATTTTTATATTGAAATCAATTGTCCACCATGGATCCTCAAGGGGTATGGGATAGTTTGAAAATGAGAGCTTGATTGTTCATTGTTAAAATCTAAAAGTTATGTTTGATGTAGAATTTTAGACCTCATTTAGTCATAGTAGAATACTTGTTTTCAAAAAACTTTGGACTCATAAAGTTGAGAAATCAAGTTACATTTCATCTCCAAAAATTCGTTTGATATTTTAAGCCTCCAATCAAAAGTTATGGACAAAATTCAAAGAGGATGTTTGAAAATATAAAAGAAAATATCTGTTCCAATTCCTCTTTGAAATTTGTTCATAACTTTCGATTGGAGGCTTAAAATATCAAATGGATTTTTGAATATGAATTTTAACTTGACCTACCAACTTTTTTTAGTCCAAAGTTTTTTGAAAAAAGTTATTCTACTATGCCTAAATCAGGTCTAAAATTCTACCTCCAACAAAATTCATGCTTTAATTTGATTTAACTATGAGCAGTTGAGCTCCTACTAATTTTAATTTATATATCCTACATTGTTTGATTTAACTCCTACCACCCTATATATAAATAAAGAGTTGTCTTCTCATTTTGAAAACACACATCATAAATAACATTCAAAACATAACGAAGAAATTGAAACATTGTGTTTGATGCGTTGATTGCTATTTTCTTGAGTTTTTTTTTCAAAAATGTTCATTTTGTTACTAATCTAGTTGAGTGTATTGTTATTTACTACCCCATTTTGTTACTAAGCTTAATTGTAGTTCTAGCCTAGATACCCAGGTGAGTGAGCTTCAAATTTATGGCAGTTTGTGGCATGTGGATTACTAGTTACTGATGGGTGTGGAATATTCCACACCATTCCGGCTAAGGGAAGGTAGTCCTGTCTTTCTTTCTTTTGAGACAAATGAAACAAAATTCTATTGCCAAAAGGAAAAGATAACAAACACCAGCCACAAGTGGCTTAGTGAGGACCATGACGAAGGAGTCCTTTTCACTAGTACTGAATGTTATGTGCATGATAATAATCAATCAAAATTTTAATAATATTTTTAAATCATGCGATGAATAGAAGCAATAACCAGACCGATAACATTTGTGATGAATACTAAAATGAAAGGATAGTAATCTATGAAGCTCAAAAAAACTTCTCAAATGTTAGAACCCAACTCTAGCATTTATTGCAAGGATAGGCAACATTTTCATTTAGAAAAAATGTAGATAGTTATATATCAATTGATTACATTTGGCAAAATTGAATTTATATTTTAGACATAGAGATTGTAGATTACCTAGAGAAGGTCAAGAAATACAAAAATAACCAACTACAAATTGTAAGAGAATTTTTTACATTTACATTTTCATAATGAGGTGAAAAAATTGGATTCAGGCCCATCCTTGCAATAAAATGCAAGGTTGTGATCAAACAAAGTTTTGTACTGTTGTCTTTGTGCAAAAGTGGGGCCTAAATTTAGGTAAAAGGCAAGACATGATTTCTTCTTATTTTAAAAAGACTGCAAGTTGATAAAGACTTCAAACGCAATTTTGGAACCAAAAATGTAGTAATAGATATTTTGTAACTTACATGATAACTCTATTTATATTTATATAGTATTACTAATATACTAATATTATAACTCTTGTTATATTATTATTCAATTTTCAATTTCTACAAGTATATAATATTCAATTTTCATTAAAACAGCAAAAAGACTTATCTTCGTGCATTTGTAAATTATAGGAAGAGATATACAAATGGTTGAATTGAGTTTGGATTGGATTTTCAATTGAAATGTATGTTCTATTGGAAGGTCAATTAGGTGTGCAAACTCTAGTAGAATTTTTTTGAGTGGTTAGATGGATTTCAATCCAACCCACTTTGTGGCTCTTCTAATATATGAAATAAAATATATTAGCTTTACACTTGTTGAGAGGGAATTGAAAGAAGAATTGGCAAAAAGCTTCATGTGTTGTAATCTTGAGGAAGTTTGAGTAGGTTGCTATACTAAAAACAAGCATTCCAAGTGCTTTGATGTCAAAGGCCCTTTCATAGTGTAGTCTTTTATTCACATGTAATTATGTGCACGCATTCAACCAAATTCTAACAATATTGTTCCAAATTTGGAAGATAATTCTCCAATAAATACAATAGGGAGCAAAATTCTTATCAGTTGGTCTATTTAAAAAAATCTGAGTAATGCATTGCTAAACTACAATGTAACCATTGTTAAAAAGTCAAAATTTCATTTGTATAGTCAATCAATTAAAAAATATAAACTTATACAAATTATTGAAAAATACTTTGAATAGATTGATGAATTAATATATTATTGTTAGTTATGATATATTTAGTCCAAATTTTTGTAGATATGGAGATTATTTGAGAAGAATAAATGAATTAAAAATAATTATGTAACCATGATATTGACACTTAGATTCAATTTGCAAGTTGAAGAAAAAAATTTAAATTAAAAAAATATCCAAGTATTTAAAGTGATAAAAGATAAAATTTAATAAGAATTCTAATTTGAATTGATATATTGGAGGACACCAATGGTCTTATTTTACATTAAATGAAAAATTTCCTTAACACCAAAAGTTACAGTATCAATATTTTTTGGTGTCAAAAGATATGAGTCAATTTTGGATTGGAGAAAATCAATAAGAGATTTGTTTCTTCCATATTGCTCAATTTGAAGCTTTTTCAATTCATTTGCCATACGCTCCACTTCCACTTGTAGATCTTTATATTTTGGGGATTGGAGAAGATCAACGAGAGATTTGTTTCTTCCATGTTGCTCAATTTGAAGCTTTTTCAATTCATTTGCCATATGCTCTACCTCTAATTGTAGGTCTTTATATTTTTGGGATAGACTCTCTATAGTCTCTAATACGTCCTCCATCTTTTGATTGTGCGACACAGGGGCCGTGATATCTTTGTATCCTACTTCAACCCAAGATTCCATTCCTTTCTTCATTTGATCAAACTAAAATAAATGAATTATCTTTAATTGAAGATATTACTTTATAAAAATAATGTAAACTTAGATAATGTAATGTTTCAAAAGTAAAGGTTGGAGTAATATATATCAAGATCAAGGAACTAAATATATTAGCTATTAGTGATACCAATATAATAGAACAAAATGATTATTTTATAAAATTTATATGTTAATTGTAGTGATTTGATCCAAACTAAAATTATAAATATAATTTTAATTTTTGTATAAAAATTGAAGTATATATAGGATCTTCTAACATAGATCTAATTTTAACTGTTTGAAGTAAAAGCTCATATTAATGTAAAAATCCTTCAATACCTACTATTCAAAATTTTAACCTAGGTTACTTTCTTTTACATCTCCTTGTTTTTAGTAAGTCATATGACAAATTAACAATAGTTACATAACTAAATACCAAAATATTCTTGAAAAACTTACTCAATACCTTTGAATTCTTCATAAAGAATAATATAAAGTCTTTGTAGATACAACTTTGGACTCATGCAAACTTGATATAGGTACATTTTGAATTGTTTGGAATCATCCTAAGTAATCCTACATCCCAAAATATAAGTATAGTGAGAAATATATAGTGCACTCATTACAAAAAAAATGAACCTTCTAATGGGAGAATCACTGATTTGTAGTGTAAAGAACTTAGTGGGAAGAATTCTACCCACTCTCTAATTGGAGCTATTCCTTGGGTCCCCATCCATGACATATGATCCCTTCAAAATTAACTGGTCTCTTGAAAATCAACCACATGGGAACCATTTGTTTTAAGCAACACATGATCCGTTCAAATTCAACCAAGTTGAACAAGCTACTTTGAATTTGGCCGTATGATCTGTTCAACTTTAGCCATATTGAATAAGCCACATTGAATTCTATTGTTGACTCTTCATAACAAGTACTTGAAGGCGATTAATTTTAGAGCTATTTCTTTGCTTTTCAAGTGAAGCTTGAGTCACAAATTGTGAATAAAGATTCAAAATTAGAAAGTTGAAATTACATGTGCCTAGGTGGTGGCACTAATGCCAACGTGGACAAACCTTTTTCTACAACTCTTTTTCAAACTTAGTAGACTAATAGTAAAAAAACTCATAGTCCAATTTCTTCCTAGTGTAGTAAACTATAGGATCAACGAAGCTAGTATGCGAGCGTAGAGCGTGGAGCATAGAGCGTAGAGCTGGAAACCCGAGTAGGAAACTAAATGTTTGTTGAGAATTATTTTTGTAACTAAAAGGTGACCAATTTTTTGGGCAAATTTAAAAATATTTTGAGATTTTTCTAATAAATTGTACCTATGACCGTGGATTGTTGATGCCCTAAGACCGTGGAAAATAAGGTGTTTCATAATATCTAAAATAAAAACTTGAACCTAGTCTTCTAGTGGTCTATGTGGTAATCAATTTTTCAATGCAAACAATGAATATAAATGAAAAATTCCGAGAAATTTCACAGTGAACCCTAAACCCGTGTTGGATGGTTTTTTAGATTAAAAAAATAAAACTAACTATTGCAATTATTGAATGTGATTTTATACACACAAATTTTTTTGGTCATGATATATTGGTATATTTGTTTCTTGATAAAAAAGGTGCTGTAATTATGAATCACATCCATTTAATGCAATAAAAAAAACATTTAAGCACAAAATGGACAAAACCATAAAAGACAAGAATAAAGTAGTGTTTCTTTTTATCTTAAATAGAAAAACAATTATAAATACGAGGTATAAAATAGACAAACTCTATAGTCACCATTCACAAAAAGTTAGAGTTAGTGGATATATTCCTTTAGTCCCACTAAGAACCTCCCAATTGGTTTTGAAAATGTACCACTAAAAAGGTTTCATTTACCAATTTTGGTTGTTGATCGTTAAAGCCATGTGAAACAGAGGGTAGAGTAGATACATACGTGATTTGAATTCTAGTTTTCTTGCTCAATGATCAAAATCAATATATGGAGTGGTTTAGTGGTACAAACCCTAAATCAATTTCATTGGAGTTTTTTAGTGGAATTGAGGTAGTAATGATGAACTATTTTGCTACTTCAACCACTACAAGGGAAACAGTGTCCTATTTGACAGTAAATTTGACATAATTCTGTCAACTCTGTTGTAGATTAGGAGTACTTGATTCGGACATTGAATTGACAGAATTCTGTCAATTTGGTTGTCATTTCGGACAAAGATATACGTAATCATGCTTTTTCACCCAAAAAATTGTAACTATTTGAATTTTTGCCACGTAGGAAGGACTGCCAGTTTTTCACATTCGCAACCAAAAAAATTTACCTAAAAAATAAACTAAAGTTTCAGAAGTACATTATGTATTTTAGAATCAGACTTCCATAACTTTAAACACTACTTTCACGATTAATTGGATATGTTGCACTCCAACTTTGAATGTAACTCACCCAAAAGTTAAAAATGATAAGAAGACAAGTGCTTTATACAAGTGGGTTGGTAAGAGGTAAGACAAAACATATGGGATATGTAAATGAGGGTTAGGAGCTCCACCGCTCATAGTTTAGGAATAATGATTAAAGTGGATTTCAGACCTAATTTTAACATAGTAGAATAACTTTTTTTCTTAAACTTTGAACAAAGAAAATGTGTTATTTCAAACCAAATTTTATGTCCAAAAATCCTTTTGAGATTTGAAGCTTCCAGCCAAAAGTTATAAGCCAATTTTAGTGAAGATGTTTGAAATTGTAAAAACAAATGTCCCTTCCAATCCCTCACTGAAATTTGTCTATAACTTTTGATTGGAAGCTTTAAATCTCAAACGGATTTTTGGACATAAAATTTGGTTTGAAATAATACATTTTCTTAGTTCAAAGTTTTCTAAAATTTTGTATTCTACTATGCTTAAATTAGGTCTGAAATTCCTCTTTAACCATTATTCCTACTTAATTTTCACTAAACTATGAGCGGTGGAGCTTCCACTAGATATCCCACATGTTTTGTCTTACTTCCCTAGTCCCTACCACCCCACTTGTATAAAGCACTTGTCTTTTAATCTCTTCAAACACCATGCTAAACACAAAAATTGACAAGATTTTGAAAGAGGTTGCAATATGAACCACGTTGACAGAGTGCCAAGTTCCAAAAGTTATGGTGGTCATTTAAGACACTTTTTTGTCAAAAATACAGTCAATTCGGGCCCATTTCCCTTGTAGTGAACAACTCAACAAGTTGCTTTCAACAATATGTTTAAGCTCATCAAAGTTTTCTGTAGAAACATAAATGTAAAGATCAACTCTTGCATTGAGGCAACATATCACTTTAAATATAATAAATTACTTTAAATTTGTCCATTGGACTCTCTTTTCCAACATCTTTGTTAGCATTTGTTAGAAATAGGCACAAAAATATTTTAGAAATGATCCCACATTCAATATGTATTGGTATTTTGTTTCATTTTAAACTACAAATATATTGTTGCAAAGTATGTTGATATCATGTAGCTAACTACTTAATATATATTTCTTGATTTTAGATAGACTTTGAATGGAGTAGGATGAGATTCAAGAAGTTTGGGCAATTTTGTCATGGTCTTTGGCATTTGTTTAAGTTTCAATGCATATGCTGGATTAATAAGATTTTAGATGAAATGGATGAACTTGGACGTCTGACTTTGACGCAGTTGGATACTTGGATATGCTTGAATTTAGATAAATCTAATCCACCTTAAACTATAAAGGCTTATATAGGCTTACTTTCTAAATTCATCTAAGTTTTTTAACTTTTAAATACCTTTTCAAGTTTCTAAAATAAATCACATTAGGAAAAATTTCAGCCCTCAAGAAGGCCGCTAAGGAATTGATTTACGGACCCCTTTGGTGCAATTTCAGAATGAATAAAATAATATTCTTTCTTAAAAAAAAAAATTTAAAAATATATATATTAAAAATTAAAAAAAAATTTAAAAAATATAAATCTGACGTGACACTATTGATGCCACGTCAGCACCCAATTTTTAAATATTAAAAAATAATTTATTTTTTTGGTTTTTTTCCATAATTGCACCAGGCAGGTGCAATTATGATAATGATGAAAATTTTGGCATCATCCTTACATCTTTCAAGACTTTGGGGTAGTCAACATCTTCCATATGTTTCATAGATATTAGCATTGTTTAAAGAAAAACAAACTTTCATCTAATACTAAAAAGTAATATTAAAAAATATCATCTAATAGAAAGTAATTGTTTCAACTATTTAACTCCAAATGAATACTTGTTGGCACCAAAATGTATTTTGTGGGTCACAAAGATACCAAATTTTTATAAAACAAAAATACAATTCTCTAAAATAGCACTTCTAAAGCATTGTAGCCACATAGTACCTATCAACAATTTAACATTCCCATTAGAGGAGATTTTGGGGGTCTAGAGGGCTCTGAGTTATCATAGTTGCAGGAACAAGAGAGCAGCACCATTGCTACAGTCTAATGTGGCCGAACTTTGATCATCTAAAAAATAAATAAAAATAAAGAAATAATTTTTTTCCAACTTCTTTTATCATTTTAAGAACTATTTTTTTACTTTTTTTTATTTTTTTTAGAATTTTTTATTTTTCTGACAACAAGCCATTCTTTCATTGGACAGGAACAGTAGGGGGAACAGGCCTAACACGGCCCTCTAGACCTCCCAAAAAACATCTAATGTAGTTATTGTTGGAGACCCCCTAAATTCAAAAAAATGTAAAACAATCACTTTTTTTACATCTTCTTTATAAAATATTTATTCTTTTGGCACTCTAGAGTCTTACTTTAACTTGTACTAGAGACAACAAAAACTCATTCATATGTATTAAGTAATTAAAATTTAAAATAAACTTACAATAAAATTGTTCATCTCCAATCTTTCAAAGAAGGGAAAGTGTCTATATTGACAAGCTACTTTAGGAGACTGCAAAATAGGAAAAAAAATGTTGCAGTCGTTTGTAAGGATTTCTATTGGTTCAAAAAGGTATACTAAAGAGACATGGCATTGCAACACAAAAATTTCAAAAATCAATATACTTTATCTTTGAATACTAATGTTGCAAATAAAGATGTTGCAAGTGCCAAATAATGCACTATGAGACTTAGAACCAACAACATTTTTCAAGAAAAAATTATAAAAGAAAAAAAATTTATTCAAAGATAAATTGTTCTTAGAACACAATCTTCAAAAATACTTTTCAATATTGACCAAGGTCCCTACAAGGCTTGGAATCCTTCAATATTCTTGTCCAAACCCCCCAAAAAAAAATATCAAATTTTAAAAACTTAAAAACTTGTTGCAGGAATTTAGGATTGTAGAGAGCTTATCGATACCAATAGGGTTCCTAAAGGGCCCATAGTCCTATAAACAAAACTGAAAAAATTAAAATCATTAAAAAAAATCACATATATTTCTGAAAGTTGCAACTATAGTTAGGCCTTCACTATAAAGTTATTGTTGAAAAAGATATCATCCTTATGAGTCCTTGACAAAAACTACAACCTCCATAAACAATAGTTGATTTTATATTTTATTTATTTACTTCAAAACAACACTTACACTTTCCTAAAGGAAACCTTTCATTGTCATTCCTCCTAGAAAGTGTGACAATGTTGGCACATATTTTCCTTGCATTCATGCCCTAAATGCAACTTAGGACCTTCTAAAGATTCCTATCTTAAGGCAAATTTGGTGTGCTAGATGCAGATTATTCATCACTGGTAAAACTATCAACTCCATTAAAATCTCCCTCTTTGCTTAAAGGGACACAATTTATACAAGAATGGCTAGTAAAATTTACATTTTAAGCTTCACTAATGAGTTTGGTAATGACCATCATGCCTTCATACAAACTGAAACTAGCAATATTTTGTGTTCAAATAGAGTACTCTATAGTGGCGGGCTTTATACCTCTAGGCGGAAATTCTTTCCTCCAATCTTCAATCTAGTGATCCTTCCTAGAATATCAGTCTCAATTGTATTCTTATTTTTTTCAAAATCTCACCGTTTGTTTCAAAAAAAGAAGAAAGAACAGCAATTACACCTCAAGTCTCTAAATGTTGTGTAGTATTTTTACGAAAACAACTAAATAATCTTGAAAAATAAATTTTAGAAACATTTTTTAGAAAACAACAATTGCACCTAGGGTCCCATGGGAATAGTGATGTTACTGACGGTAGTCTTAGGGGGGGGGTTACAGCTGCAAATTTTTTTTAAATTAAAATTAAAAAGTAGAAAGTTAAATTAGAAAGTTGCAGCTATACTTCAAGGCCCTTTGAGACCTTTTCGGCACCGACGGTATTCCAAGGGGTCCCTGGGTGCAGCTGAAAAAATTAAAAATTAAAAAAAAAAAAAAAAGATTTTATTTTTTATTTTTTAATTTTTCTTTCTCCAGCTGCACCTAGGGATCCCTTGGAGTACCGTCGGTGCCGACGAGGTCTCAAAGGGCCCCCAAATATAGCTGCAATTCTATTATAAATTTAAGAAAAAAAAACAAAGCAAATATTCTTTTGCAAAAAGTTGCAAGGTAGTCTCTATAGGGATATTGCTAATGCCAACTAGGTTTCTACAAAGTCTAAGCTCTTGTTGCAATTTTTTTTGAAGTGATAATAAAATAAATATATGCATATATATATAATACCTAAAATTGAAAAGAAAAATTGAACTTTGCAATTGCATTTTGAGTCCTTAGAGTTGTATTCAAAAAATCTAATTTACAAAAATCTAATTTAAACCTTTTTAAATTTAATTTTTTTTTTTTGCAAGCTCCAAGGATACTTGTTATTCACAAAGGATTGTGATAAGAGTTAGTAAAAAAGATTATTAAAGTAAAAAAATGTTGGAGGTTGACAATGATATAAAGGTACATGTTGGTATAATATTATTTTTATATGATCAATAGAATTTGAAATCTCTTAGAAGACCTAACAATATAAATTGGTATTGTGTTGATGAAGTGAATATTCAAAGAAAAATAAAATTATTATTAATTTTTTTCATAAATTTTGAGTAGAATTCTGGTGGTTGACAACTTGTTAAGTATACCTATTGGTGCAAAGTAGAGTTCAATGAGCACCAATGACAACATCTAAAAGGCTAAAGAATTGCATATTTTTCTACAAAATTTAAATTAATGAAAGATTAATTGAAATGGTATAAAAATGGATCTAACACTTGAGATGGAGTTTTAGTGCAAAAAGTGCAGTTGAACAATCAGGTCCAATATTTGTACAAATTGCCTATTGCAATCAAACTTTTTTGCATTACATAGTATACAATTGACATTTTTGTCTTGCATAAGTAATATTTAATTCTTATACAATTCCAATCAAGCATATCAATTCTCAATTTCAAAAACCAAAATTCTATTTTGGACAAATTTTTGGTTCGATTTATTTCATTCAATTTTTATGGTTTTATGTGATAATTGATTGAAAAACATTGGTGATGAACTTTTTTTAATTTGAATGCATAAATATTTAGAAAACATCCGTACTCACATATTTCTTTCAACAAGCATCTCCAAAAGAATTTTAGAATTCCCTCTATAAATATTTGATTCTTAAGGTGACATGCCTAAATTTTGTAAAACATATATCACTTTATTGAAATTAGATTTTGCTATTTGACCTTCACACTGCAACTAATTTCTTACAATTGGGCATAACAGTACAATTGATTTGCCAAAATCTAATTCATATAGGAATATTCATTTACAAAATGTAGGCATTTTGGATTTTTGACAGAGGAACATTAAAAATTCTATAGAGGGAATTTTGAAACTTTTATAGAGATGCTTGTTGAAGGAAAGACGTATGTATGGGTGTTTCCTACATATCTATGCAATCAATTTAAAAATTTCATCTCCAATGTTTTTCAATCAATTATTATAAAAAATCATGAATATAAAATGAAACAAATGAAATAATTCACTAAAAATGGAATTTTATTTTTTTGAAATTGAAAATTAGCATACTTGATTGGAATTGTGTACAAACCAAATCTTACTTATGCAAGACAAAAAATGCTAATTCTATTTTATGTTATACAAAATTCTTTGAATGGTGCAATAGGCAATTTGTAAGGTTATTGGACTCCACTGTAGTAAGACCAAATCATTGAGTTCATTTATCTTAGTGCTTGAGATTTGGTGAAAGAATTTAACATGTTGGACTTTGACTATGCTAGAATGGCTTGGAGAATTTATTTTAATGTTCTTTAAAATGATGTAGTTTTTGACAAAAGTCTTTTGGATGCCAGGGTTCCTTTCTTGTAGTCAATATTGACCTTCTTGTTATTGAATTGGGTTTTGAATCTACAAGTTGATTTTTGTTTGTTTTACGAAAAAATTAAATTTTAGTTGCTTCAGAGACTTATAGATTTATATCTTGTAGTTAATAAATGCTTCAAACTTTAAAATAGTCTTAGTCAAGATGCAATAAATCTTCAATTTTTGTTGTTAACTTCAATCATACCTCACCTTCAATTTTACAAAAAGACCATATTCAATCAAATAATATGGTCAATGATCTAATAGTCAATAAAAATAAAGGTAATTGATGATGGAATTAAATTAGTCATATGTCATCCAAATCTATATCATGGCTTAACAATTGTAGAGATATAATTTAGTTTATAATAAACGAGGTTATTACTTATTATCCCCTAAAGGTTTTTCACTATGTTTTCACAAAAAACGCTCCCAAACTACCATTTCTAGTACAAGTACCGAATTCTGGAAAAAAAACATTTTTGGACACATGTAACCGTAGGATCTTATATTAAACTAGTTTGAGAAGATGTGGAAAAAATTTCAGAAATTTCCACCGTGTAGATTGCAAGATATTAGCATTTGAAGTGACAAAATCCCTTTTTTTGTCCCTGCGAAAAACCGGGCAGCTGCACTTCACATGGTCACATTTGTATGAAAAAATGTCCAAAAATGGTGGTAACTCTTTGGATTCATTCTTCAAAGCAAGTTAGCTACATGCTTGAAAAATTTCAGATCATTTGGAAATGTACAACATATAGGAAAAAAATAGTAAGTAGAAAGAAGTAGAAAACGATTCAAAACACTAAATTGTTAAGGATTTAATTATGGAATTGAAAAATGCCAATCTAAACAATTGTAATGTTGTAATAAACAATCTACACCTTGTGTTTGTATTTTTTTCCCAAAATATTGAAAATTGAGTTAAATAAAGGACTTCAAAGTTTATTTTAGAGTGGAGATTTCATAACTACCCGCAAACCACCCACAACTAAAATTCCTCATAATTTTCATCTCATAAACCAAAGTGGAATGATTCAAAGCTTTCCTTGTGCACATAAATCTAGAGAACCAATTTCAAATTTTTATTTCTCTAGAAAATGATTTTTAAAGAAGTTTTTTTTGCTGCCCGGGCTGCCTGCCGAACAATGAAAACTACATATCATACCATAACTTTTTAACCTTGTGGTCAAAAGTTATGAAAATTGTTGGGCCCTAAAGCTATTCCTTGGGCACATCTTGTGTGAAAATTTCAAAGAAAAAAAATAAAAATTCCATTTGTGGTGAGCTGCCCCAAAATGCTATGTTGTCAAAAAACGGTATTTGGTCCTTTAGGGGTTAATATTATCAATGTGCATAATGTATAAAAGATTGAACCAAACATTTGAGACTCAAGTATATCTAAATAGAATCAAATCTATTCAAGTGATCACATGTTTTTTGTTGAGGAAAAAATACATATACATAAGGTAAAAACAACCTACACCACAAGAATTTAAACCAAACAAGTCAACTTTGCTATATTTGGTAGGATCCAAGTTATTTAAACCTATCAAAGCAATTTTTTTATAAGATATTATAAGTGACAAAAGTATATAAAAAATATTTTGCATGTACCTTGTTTTCAAATCTCTATAATCTAATAAATAGTAGCTTGAGTTGTGCTTTAAGACTTCATTAGTGTGAAGAGTGGTTCCCTTTACTATGCAAACCATTGAGACTAATTGTATAAAGGCAAATTGATTCATGGGATACATTGTATCAAAACATATGGAATGCTAAAATTTTAAGAATTCAACAAGCTTTTGACTAAAGAGTGAAATCACAATGAAAGGAACCTAATGAGCAACTTACTTAGGACACCTTCAAAAAATACTTGATTTACAATTGACTTTTAATTATATGTACATAATATAAATGCCATTTAACACTATACTAGTGTAGCCGTGTATCATTGCCACAATATAATGAAATAAAAATAAAAGTAATTTTCTAATTTTTTAATTCATAAAAACTTTAAAATTCAGCATCTTTTCTATTGTGAGTCCAAACGCCATAAAATAAAGTCCGCGCACCCCCTTTTCATAGAAAACTTTCTCACAGTATTAAGAATGTAATAGGGGGTGCACAATTCTGGAGATCTCAAAGCAACAAACAAAATAAACAAACAAAATAAAACAAACAACTTCATTTAAAGATATATATATTTTTAATATTTATTGCCATATATATCATTAGTACATAGTATTGACAAATCTATGGACTTCCTCTTTTATCTTCATCTACTAGGTTTTAGTTTCATTAATTCACCATAACTTAGATTTTAGTAGGAAGACTCATACAATCGATGCTTGTTTTTATTTCATTGATTTCCAATTCAAACTAAGGTATTCTTTATACTTCTATTGTGTAACAAGTTCAATATGGACATTACATACAATATAGAAGACTCAAAGAGTCAAATTATATTAATTGAATTATTTTGGCTTGACATCCACTCAAATTGTATGCACCTATTTCTTGCACGGTTTTAGGTCCTCAACAATCGCGGTCATAGGTCTTCACATTTCTCAACTCTAAAATTTAATTACTTTAAATCCCTGCTCTACGCTCTGCGTTCTATGCTCCACGCTCATGCGGCAGCATTCCCCACTATAGGATAACCCATTGTTGTTTCTTTGGTCATTCTATATCAAATTCACTCTCCCCCTGTCCAGTAGAAAAAGAAAATTAAGGAACAATTTGCAACTTCTTTGGTCAACTCATTTTAGACTAAAGCAAAAAACAAATAGCTTTCCATTGTCAACCACAAGAGGGGGTTATTCTTGTCCTTTGGATGCTAATATAGCTCTTATAATTCCCAACTCCATTGCAATGATAATCCCAAATTGTCCCTCAGGATTGCAGAAAAAACAGGTGAATCCATTGTTGTGTATTAACCTCATGTGCTCTTGCATACAGTTCATATCATGGTCATTTTGAAACCCAAATTTCCAACCCTTTCAACACCAATTCCACGCTCAGTCAGTACGATTATCAACAAGTACTGGTCACACTTGGGATGGGGTCCATTTTAGGTCCTCCTACAGTACCTTACATTATGATGCCTCTTTGGTATGAAGAATAATAATTCTTTAGTGTAGAAAAATGATTCAATCATCAACATGTTGAAGAAAGCACCCGCCATACTTTCTGATCAAATGTCGCACAATGTCAGAAAGACTCAGACTAGTTGCTACTGTGGCCAATGTAACTCACACAGCACAAACAACGTACAGTACACTCTCTTACAAGGGGCTGTACAATCTGCAAGGCAATAACCGACCAAGACACAATCATCTTTATCTGAACCTTGCAGGATACAATGACAAGAAATATTTGATCAAAAGTTAGATGCACTGAATGACAACAATCTGATCACAAGCGAGATACAATGACAAGGAAGCTCAGCAAATGCTAGATAACAGTGACAAGAAATCTAGTCAAAAGTTTGATACAAATGACAAGAAATCTGATCAAAAGCTAAGATACAATGACAAGAAACCTGATCAAAAGCTAAGATACAAATGACAAGAAACCTGATCAAAAGCTAAGATACAATGACAAGAAACCTGATCAAAAGCTAAGATACAATGACAAGAAACCTGATAAGCTACGAACACGTTCTGCACACAGCCTCTCTCGACTGCGACCTTCGTACGGACAAGTTCCTCAGGAGTAATGGAGTCAGACCTACGAAGTTTCTTTTCAGAAGCAGTAACAAATGGATTTATTTCCTTCTTGGTCCATGCAACAAGGTTCAGTACATTACAGTTGCCTGTCCTTCAATTCATAGTAAAAAAATCTAAAACATTTCCTCTCTTAGAGCCTTTTACTGACCCTCCTTTTACTGATATAGGGTCAGCAACGTGAACGGACTAGATACCCTTCAACAGCCGGAAAGCTTGAGAAGATTATCAAATACAATGTCAAGACCATTCATATGTACACTCATCAGGTGATCTAAGTGCTTAAAAATGAAGAAAAGAAAGATAACAGGCTATAAGTTTTCTTCTGACTAGCTAATGAGATTGCTACAGTAGCCTTGAAACCTGATTTGGCAATAGAGTTGTGGTACTATTTTAGGTTTGTGATTAAATCACTGGAAAAAAAGGCTTGCCGACACGAATTCACCACATTATTCATTACATTCACCCCTAGTCTTCAATGCACAAGATAAGCACCCCCACTTTGAATGACAATGAGGATAACTATAGTAAGTTTTCCTTTTCCCTTTGAAGCATACTGCGGGAGCATTGCAAACCGCAGGCAGGCAAGAGTTTTGACAGTATCACCTTCAGTATCACCTTAGTGATCTTCAACGTAAAAGCTCAATTACTGTCCTGAACTGCGCATGCCTTTTCGGAGTATGTGGGGCTCATCCGGCAGCGATATGCTGGCAGGAATGAGGAATAGTCAGATGCTCCGGCCCCCCCAGCGTGCCCTGCTTTTTTGTACACCCAACTGCAAAAGAATCCTGCTTCTGGTTAAGAGGTTCACAGCTGAAGGATTGATTCCGCTTCTGTTTGCCCACGTCTTCAGATGGAAGTCTAAATGCCTTCGGAGGGGACTAATTTCAGATGATGAAAACATCCAAGGATACAGGATTATTTCGATTTCTTTGACCACTCGTCGATGTATTTTTTGCAGTCAGTATTTTTCCCTCTCAAAAATTTCAGGACGTCATTTGCAATCTGTCAGAGAAAGCACAAAGCGTCAGCATAACAATCTTTAGACTGGGGTCTTAGCACATTAAATCAAAACCATCCTCATGATGATAAGACCTCATATGTGTTGAAAAACTAACACAAGATTGTAACAGTAAATGAATAACAAAGAAGCCTTGGACAACGCAGAGTCTTTCGATCCCATTCCAACATTGACGAGGATACATCCTCTTCACTGCTAAAGATATTGTGAGACTGTAAATTTAGAGCACCCGCTATTCATGGGAAGAAAAAAAACTGACGTGTGAAGGAAATTGAAGGATCTAAAATACAAAATTAACGTTAGCAAGGAATGAGGACAAAGGTGTAGGACTTACATCCTCACAGTGCTTCTGAGAACGCAAATAGATGAGAGCGTCCAGAGTACCGGCATGATAAATAGCAGCACATACTTGCCTTGTTGGCCCATTTGTGGCCAACAGCTTCATCAAAACTGCAGCTTGCCACTTGATCCTGCTCGTCTCACCTTCGTACATTATAGTATTTAATGCTTGAAATATGTCGCAGTTAAAGATTGCAGTGCAGGCAGCTCCACCGGTTTTTGGATCTTGAGCGACGGATGCCTGCTCCCCGTTTATAGGGACAAACAAACCCTTTAAAAGGTGTTAGTACATCCAAAAAGAAAACCAGCTTGTTGGACAAGAATATTGTGATTTCCAAGTAGTTCCACAAGGAGGTCAAGAAGAGAATGTATACAGTGTGAAGAGTATGTCGCTAATATCAACCGGTATGAAATTAGTCACTGCAAGGAACAGGCAGTTGCAGCACAAGAGGCTGTGTCCTTGTAGTGCAGCTACAAAGCTTACAAGTGACTAACGCGTCTTTCACCCCGTAGCTACACTGTAAATGTAGCATATTTCTTGTTAGAGACTAGGGCTTAGTTTATAAGTAGCAGCAAACAATATACAAAGAACCTACTCAACTTCCTCACTCTCCGTAGATGTAGCTTGTATTGATCCAATACCGCCTATATAACATTCTTGAGGAATTTTCTCCTCAACACCCTTGAAAACGGAAATCTAGATTCTTTTCGTGCACAATATTGAGCTCATCGCAGGTGGGAGGTACCAAAAGCTACAGGAAGAAGATAGGCGTTGGCCACTCACTATGAGCCAACTATGCTCTCCACAATGAATGTCATACTTTTGAATCTATTTTTTGGTGACCATCAACAGTGAAGAAGGATAAGTTCTCACAATTGCCAACAAATGCTATGACCCTTTCAGTCCAGAGACAACAAATTCAGAGGCCAAAAAAATGGGAAGCAATGGAAGGAAGGCTCTAGATCCTCACACGAGCATTCAGTGGTGAGGATAAACTAACCAGTATTATGGTCGTAAGATTCCTGACATCAGACGACTTGGCATCGAGCTTTAAAATAGCAACTAGAGATCTGATTCCTCCATGGAGAAACGCTTTTCTACCGTCGGGATCGTCCATAAATTTCACGAGTGCCTTTACAGCAAGCTCAGTCACCGTTGACAACGAATTGCCGTGCTCAGAAAGAACCTTCAGCAGCAGCAGTACAGCACCAGCATCAGATAGATGACTACAAGCGGCTGGCCCTGAACACGAACACATTAAGCTTTCATCAGCAAAGTCTCTTTGCAAGTCTTCAAATCCATTCACAACACTGCGAATTTCTCATAATATTAATACAGCAACTGTAGTCTACATCCTGTGCGAAGGACAGAGATAAGAACTACGACTAATAAGGTCCTTTTTCGTACTCTTGAAGTGTTTGACAATTAGCACAAGTTGAAAAGCATACAACAAAAAATGGATTCACCGTATGAAGCACCAATTGTTGCTTCTGATCGATTGCATTCAACAAACTGAACCATTAGAAGAATATCCAAAGACTCTTAATTACCTACAGTTGTTTTGCATGATAAAAGATGTATAGAATCTCAAAAAATACCTTGTTAGCAAGGACTCTGGAATCTTGACATTCATTGAGGAGAGCATAGTTGGCACATCTGACACATGGATGGTCAACTACTTCGGAACTGAATGGAACTCAGAACCCAATCCGCAGAGTGTCCTAAAGTAAGACTGGTTTAAAGCCGCAAAAAAGAGGAGGAGGAACGGACCAGCAAGGCTCAAGTTTCTGATAAGAATAAGCATATTCTTCATACTCTCCGTGTTCTCCCTGAAGTCGTCGTTTTTAGGAAGGTCACATAGCAAAGTACCAATCCTGTGTTCCAAGAACACATTCAGGATCTTATGATAAAAGGAATCTCGATTCGTAACTCCATCTAGAAAGACATTACTCATCTCCGCCAAAATTTGCAGCATCAGATCCCGCACCTGTTGCAACAAATGCATATCAGTGACTAATGCCATGACATAATCACCACTAAGTCTACCACACAAAAATGTATGAATTGAATAATACAATTGTCTAAGCAAACCTCCAGTGACGAATAAATGTTAGTATATGCACAAAAGATCCTGTGACTAACGCTGCAGAATAGACAGGAACTAACGATTAATAGTACCTCTCTTGGTTGAAACATGTACACATGGGTGAGATAAGTCACTTTTTGACAAAAAAACAGCATATTTTCGAGAGAAAATTATGGCAAACCAAGAACGAGACGAAAGAATAAATTGACTGGTGAACGTTTTGAAGATCCTCTCTTCTTGGTCAAGACAAACTCATCAAAACAATTGAAAAATAATTATTTGCTAACTAAGCAGTCTCTACAGGATATTCTGAAGGAAGGTCTAGTATGAAGAGAAAAATCCCTTACCTGAGTGTCAGTTTCCTTATCCTTCAGAAATCGTATGAGAATTATTTGACCCCGCTCTTCATGGATAGATTGCCGCCCCTTCTTTCCAGTAGCAAAAGCTGCAAGAGCCTTCAGAAACTCCTGGCGTTGTAACCTGTCCTTATGATCAAGATATTTGATCAAATTGGAACAGGCATCTATCATTTCGCCCTGTCGTTTTGAATCCTCATTGGAATTGAGCCGCGGGTACAATCTTGCAATAACTGCTGCAGCAGCTCCCTTCCCATCAAATGTAGGACAACGCTCTAGAAGGATCAACAGCGCTCCAACGCTACGAGAGCAAGCAACGATCTGATCCAGTCCATCAGGAGTAGAGCAAACGCTATCCAAACCAAGGGCCATTTCAGTACTGGCATTCTCCCGGTCAATGCTTCCCATTGCTATTTCCACAAACCCAGCTTGTAGCACATCGCCTCGAGTCCGTGCATGGGCTAAAAGACTCAGCAAGCCTTGTGCCGCTTTCTCCATTGAAATTTTTTCTTGAAGAGATTCTAAAAGGAAGGAGTGACCATTAGCTCTGGTCACCGTTTCCTGCACATAACAAAACACCAAAATTGCAGAAGACTCGATCAATTACAAGAGTCTAAAATGTCTCATAACATTCTTGAGGAGCTGTCTCAGCGACATTGACAAAGGAATCCAGACGTTTTTTAGCACAGTAAGATTCTCATAAATGCAAATAAATACATACCTCACAGTCAGTCCCACTTTTGCAAAGCAGACCCAGCATGACAGTCAGCAACTTCTTGTGATCAATCGTACCAAGCCTTTGCACAAATTCGACGAGACTACTCAGACCAGCACTGGCAATTCCGAAGCGGACATCATCGTCATCTTCTGTTGCCATTTTGAGCAGCGCAGAAACAGATTTTTGACAGCTAGGATTTTCAGCGTCTCTGTCTAAGCAAAGGAGTACAGCCTTCAATGCTGCTGGTGTCTCCATAAACTTCTTGGCATTTGCTGCACTCTCGTTGACCATCAAGTCCAGAAACCAAACAGCTGCATCTCTTATATCGCTTGGCCACTTTGGATGAAGAAAACTAAGAATGATCTTAAGAGGCAGCCTCTCCATCTGGCTCGCAATACTTGGAGATAAGCGATACAATGCAAGCAGAGCATCTTTTTGGCAGTCCACTTCCTCGTCATTCAACAAATCCTGCAGGAAATGATAGAAAGATTTTACATCACATACAAAATTGGAAGTAGAAGCAAAAACAGATGACTCGGATAATTCGTTGATTCATACAACCGAACAAATTTGAGAGGGTATAACTTGGATGAATTAATCAACCCACAAAAAAACATTGCATATGACCTAACATTTGTGAACAGAAAGTATTACTCTATTGTGGGTGGGTGTGCAGTAGGTCGTGGTTAGTATTGTCCCCACTGATTAGTCTTAAAAAAGGAAAGACAGATATTAATGAAATTTCATCCCACCAATGACTCAATTCAAGAATTCAAACCTGGCACAATGTGCCTACCAAACAAATGCACCCACCAAGAGTCTAGCTATTTTTGCTCACAACATTTTGTCATATTATAAAAGTGTAGAAAAAAAGAAATTAAGAAACAAATGTGACAAAATTCATCTGCCCCAAAAGAAAATCCAGTAGTAAGGATTGATTGACAAACCATAAGTGCATTTATGCCTCCTGCCTCTTCCATCTCAGTGTCGTCCAGCTTTTCCTTAACGAAATTCAGCAACCTGCTGGCTACTTGCGCTCGACAACCTGCAGATGGGGACTTAGCCATCTTGACCAGAACTGCAAGCTCTCCAGGACCTTGACTGCTGCTTGGCATGTCAATCTTATCAAAAATCTTCAGAATCTCTAGTCTATGCTCATCCAGAATTCCTGAGTTTTGCTCCTCCAACATGACTTCCAGAGTTTCTCGCTCCGCAACGTTCTTGGTGAGCACAGCTTGCGCTATGTCTTTTCCATGAGTCACACAAAAACAAGACAGCTTCACAGCCAGATCCAGGATCTGCTTCAAATCTTTCACTTTCTGCGCATTTTCCCCCGAATTCGAAAGCTGCATTACTTCGCATCCGATCGTTTTCATCATTTTCAAGAGGTACAAAAACAAGTCTTCAGTGATACCTTCTTTGTACGAGTCACACAGTTTGTTCATCAAGCTCATAATGGCCATTCTTCCAGGAATCGTAGTGTGAGAAATTAGATCATCAGTCATCATAAGGTTCAGCAACTCCCTCCGAACTTCCAACGAGATCTTCAGTGTTGGAGTGCGACGGTCCGTCACCAGGACCTTAGTGTCCAAGGCAACCAGTGTATCCTTCGCCAAATTGCTTAGGATAGTCTCTTTGAGCCCTTCAAGTACAACATCAAAGGTAAGTACTTTTGACACCACAACTTACACTCAATGAGCACGTGAAAATTCTTCTAGCAAGGTAACCACACCTAATTGGGACATTTTAAGCGCATTTAGATGGGTGTTGCAATCAGGTGTGGTTACCAGAGTATGACCTCGCCCCAGCAAGATGCTCCCATTGTTTTATGTAAAGCGGTACTATTCCTCTCACAGATGCTAATATTCCTTTCAACTAATGGACTTCTCAACCTTGTCAGTTGTCACTATTTCTTTAATAGTGTCATCATTGTGATGCATGTCCGCATAAACAATGCTACTATTGTCACACGGTACAAATCGTGAAACGTTTGTTTGAGTACAACTTGGCAGCACTATTCACATGAACTTGCTCTAATGAAGGGAGCTACTTAGGGTTCAAAGTCTCTCATATTCTCTTGAATGTGCAGCGGGTAGGGAAATTGAGAAAGCTTACCATCGCTTAACAGTTTCATCATAGCTGTGATAATGATCTGAGTTTTACCATTTTCTGACTTTCTCTCGAGTTCTATTCTTCTTGGCGAAAACTCTTTTAGGTGGCTCAATCCCAGAAGACACACACGATCGGCCCGATTCCAATCATGAATGCTCTGATCCACCATATCCTCGTTTACGATTGCGACTAACGCTGATACAATGTCATATCGGATCCGTACCGTCCTCCATACCTGGAATGACTTACATAAACTTTTAAAATGTGTAGTTTTTGGTCAAAAGGGAGTGCTTCCATGTCTATAGGAGCAGAAACAAACCATTTCAAGGAAGGTAACGAAATGCATCATTTTAAAGAAAAATTCATGTAATACATTCTTTAGAGATTAGCTTCCAAAGTGGACTTCCAAAGTTTGGGTTAAAGTGACCGACATCACTTCCTTGAGGCAAAACGAACAACTCGCACACTTGATAATGCTTACTACAGGTCAGTTATAATGAGAAGCTGGAGGTACTGATTTTCATCAATCACATTAGAATCGTCATGCCAAAGAGCTTACAATACCTGAAAGTTCACCAACATGTTGACAACAGTTTCAGCAGCAAGGAGACGAGTTTCGAGATCCCTATGGGTCTTCATTAAATCGATGAGGAAGTCCAAATGATTACTTATATGAAGATAGATTTCTCTATTTTCACTTGAACGCACATTGTCTTCACCTGCACCATGGGAGGATGTAAGCGCCTCCAATAAGATCATCTGCACAGGGACATGCAACATGTTACAAATGGTCACCGAATGGAATAACAATAAATAAATAATCCCATTCTAGCTTAAAGTACTGCATAATATTCTTGAGGAGCTGCCCTAACACCATGGGAAAAGAACCCAGATTCTAATTTGAGCTCGGCTAGAGCGGGATGCACCAAAAGCGGCAAGAAGAAGACAAGCACTGGCCACTCGATATGTGTCATGCATACTCTCTACAGTGTCTGTCAGACTTCTGAGTCCTTTTTTTCAGTTTCCATCTGTAGTCGAGAAGGGTGAGTTCTCACAACTACTAAGAATGTTATGTGCCTGAGTGACATCAAGAATTGAGCGTACCGCATCCTTAGTATATAGCCCCTCCTCTGCCCGGGCTAACCTTATAGCTTCTGGAATAGCATTTGCTTTATAAACTTCAAGTTTCCCCTTTGGCAATTTGGTGCACCTGGTAAGGTCTTCAAATCCGAATAGCACCCAGTGCATGTGTGTCAAGCCAAGGGATTGAACTGCATTACATGCTACCTCGTTCAAAGGTTTATCAAAGCCAAGCGCTTGAACTGCATTATGTGATACTTCGTCCACAGGTTTATCAAAGATACGCTCGTCAGCATTGGCATCACTTGACGCTCGTCCATCTAATGTGCATTTCCTCTTTCCTTCAAGCTCAGCGATGTACAAGAGAAGCACTTCTAAGAGGGAGCCTTCATTTTCCTCTACTTCCTGGAAGATTAACATCTTGAGATCAGTGTACAACCTTAAAACAACCAACCTGAAAAGCTTCCCAAGAAATAAGTAATGAACTCGTTCTGGACTTTACGATGTCACAGTTATTCATACCCCATTTCCAATGGAATCTGATCTTTGAATGGAAATGAGGGTCTCTACTATCCCTTCAACAGTGGTCTGCAACCTCTCGCTTTGAAATTGAATATAAAACTCATACATAGGGATCAAATCTTGACCTCAACAGATTTAGCTCTAATTACTAAGAGATCTATCCACAACCCTACACTAATCTCCCTGCGAAAGCACACTCCAACATATTGGTTAAAATGCTAAAAGGGAAGCAAATAGTATCCTCTATCTTGGTCCAGTGTGTCCTCAGTTAAACAAACTCACCTCCAATTCCTGCTTGATCGAATCAGCATCTGTGTCAAGCCGTTCCCCAAGCCAAGTACTAACAGAAATTGAGTCCTCTGAAGTGTCTGATTTGGAACGCTTTTCATGAAGAAATTGAAAGAACTGTTTCACGACCCGATTGATTGTAAGTACACCTATGGAACTTGATCTCATGAGATCCCCAAAACTTTAAGCTCATCGCCAAACAATCAATCGGACTAGCTATGTTTCATTAGGAAAAATTCAGTCATTTGGCCCCCAAGATACTTAGTTCCTTTTCATAATTATTGCACCGCACCATCTCTCGAGAACATTGGCTTTGCATGATGACAAATGTACTACGCGACAAAAATTACCTTGCTGGTATTGCCTCAGCATCCTAATAAATGAATCCACTATTTGACAAATGGAACTTAGTAACAAAATCTACAGAGTTCTCTCCAGAAGGCACATCAAACAAAATCAACCATTCATGCGCAGATATCTAGAACATATGACTATGTGTATTTCATAAGAGCACATGCAGCAGATATAGGAATGTACCAGCTTCTTGAATTCAGCTTCAGCACTCTTGAGTTCACTACAAGCTCCACCGTCATTGAGATCCTTGAGTACTTTGTCGAGCTGCTCCACAATCTGGTCCTTTGAAGAAACCTGGGCACAAATGCACATTACTTCAACTTTTACCGTAAAGGACCAAGGATTCATGGTTTGAAAATTACCAATTCAATTGATCATATTCTGAGAAATAAAAATTAGACGAGGCCAAATTTAAAATATTACTAGAACACCAGTAGAAAACATGGCATGACTTGGTCAGAAATATATATAAAATGGGCCCCCCCAAAAGTTCCCATAGGACCTGCTCAAACTGCGAAACAAAAATATGAGGCCCAATTTGAACAAACAACACTGTTGACACTACTTTAAGGAAACCAAAATCTTTAGTACCCCCTTGTAAAGAAATCTAACATGAAAACAATGTTCAGCATTATGTACCTGTAATTGGTCAAAGTGTTTCCGTATATCTATGAACGTGTTGCTCAAGCCCTCCACAACTGTCAATGGCTCAAATAAGAGTCGCACCCTGGACTTTTTCCATTTCGCTGCCAGACTGTCATCATAGGCAAATTGAAATTCAACCACAACGAGGAGGGAAGCAACAACACTGTCAATTTAGCAGTAAAACAATTAGATGTAAAGGCAGTGTACGTGAAGTACTTCAAAATTGTCTTAACCACAATAAGGGAGACCAATCACCTGCGCAAGCTTGATACCGACGGTACTAAAAGCCCGGCAGAACAATTTTTGCGTTCACTTGGACATACATATTTATATGATTCAAAAGCAAAACTTTAGTTAAAGAGGTGTTTCAACGTGTCAACGTAGAAACGCAAACTCTGACAACTCTCTCAGGTACGAAGATCCCATTGGATTGACAAATTTCTTAACGTTAAATTAATAGGCAGTAGATTCATATACTTCTCATTTTGAGTTCACTTTGAGTTAATGTTAGAGTAAGGTAAACGGTGCCAACTTAAGGTTAGTGCAAGGTTAGTGTCACTGACCTCAACTTACCATTACTAACTTATTGAACCTAACAAGGGGATCTTTTGGGATGAAAATTTGCGCATAGCAAAGAGGTTATCTCAATGACTGCTTAGTTCAAACAAGAGACATCCAACTATCACCCCTTCAAACATCAAAAGGTAACCGCAAACCTCATGCAATATAGGGAGGCATTCGTATGATCACTGTAACCATAGGAGCCTTGAAGACTTTCTTACAACACTTTCAAAAACAGTTCCTGAAACAGTCAAATTCTATGTTCATCACTTAGACACCTCAGAAGAATTTATTACCTCCTAGCATTCAGAGAAGCATTCTGCAAACTCTGCAAACCCAAATCCTCTTGCGCTGGCCACAGTTTCTGCTTCTTCTGCTCGTTGAGAGAATTCCACAGAGCAGTGATTTCCGTTAAGTTCTTAACAGGAGGTAACTCTCGTAACTCATCGACGACAGAAAAAAGCCAGTTCGAAGCCGAATGCACATCTTCTGCAGGAATAGTCATTGCGTCTGCTTGCTCACTGCAAAAGTGTGCAGAGAATCAACACTTCTGATCAGATTTTCTCTATCACTCAAGTCACTAACCAACCATTAAACTATAGTTCAATATCCAAGCACCCTAGTGAAGCATACAACTTATCACTTCTTAAGTGGATGTTTGCACCTTTGTCAAGAGAATGTAATCCAATTGGGAGTGAATACAACAATAGATACTCTAAGGTCACAAAAATCCGCAAATCTACATGCCTCACCTCATTATAACTCTCCTTCATATGCAAAATTGGTTCTAAAGTTGCATACTTGCTCCATAAATTAATATATAATTTGCGCAGATTCCAGTAGCGTTTCTGCCATACTCATCTGCACAGTCGGGTCTCCGCACATAACGCAACTCCTATCACTTCGGCTACCGCAATCTCATAAAAACACAAAACCCTTGAAAACCAGAAGATAAAAAATAAAAGAATTCCGAGAAAACTAATCTAAGGTAGAGGAGACCTGATCCCATCTCAAACATTTCGGGACCTGATCCCATCTCATACACTAGCCTTTGTCACTAGCACCAGCTCATCTCTACCAATACACTCGGTTGGCATTCAATAACCACGTGGGGTCTAATCATAACTTCACTAATAATGTCAATAATCACTCATTTTTCACAAGCAATAGGGTTATCTTCATACATGACCTCCCACTGCTCAAATAATAGCATAGAAAACCCATCCAATTCATTGAGTGAGAAAACAATTCGATCTCAAGACAGGTACACTCTGCAATACCCGAAGTGATCTCTCTAAACCACTACCTAAGTAATCTCCCAAATCTCAAATTCCAACAAACACTCAGAGCGACGCAAACAGAACCCTCCACAGTACACCCAAAACCATGACACCAACAACGCACCGACGGTTTCAATCTCCCGAACAGAAATCACACATTTTCCAAGAAACAGAGTCAAGAAGTAGAAAATCGCAGAGCACAGACTCATCTGCTCCAATTTCAACCAATCCCATCCACCAAAACTCCCGTGCCAATTCACGTCCCCCGAAATCCTTTCAAAATTCACGTTCCAAGTGCCTCCACCGACAGACAGGACAAAAACTCCACTGCGCAGAACCCTAATGACTTACAAGAAATCCGTCTCGCAGGCATTACACCAACCCTCGGACTCCCATTCGTCTCGATTAAACGCGTTCCCGAGGTTCCCACCCTGTGTCGGGTCAAGTCCCCAAGGGCCACCACAGTACAGTAGTAGCATTCACTGAAACGCAAGCAAGCAAGCAAGCAATTTCGCAGGCAGTCTGCCAAGGCCAAGGGGCTTGTCGAAGTCCTGCCGCGCATGGAAAGAGTCGGAACGAGTGGGATGCTGCAGTGGGATTGGTTGGGTTCACCGACTAAAACCTTCCGTCCTCCCGGGGCCTTGGCTTACTTCGCGCTTTCCTCGGAGACTTGAAACTTCCCAATTCGGTACAGCTGGACTCAGTCGGAGTGCAAGAGAGAGAGAGAGATCAGAGATGGATCTTCGAGACTTCCGGGACTTGCAGGACTTGGGAACTTGCAGGACTTCGGGAGTCGGGACTTCGGGACTTGCCGGGACTTCGGGACTTGCAGGACTTCGGGACTTGCCAGGACTTCGGGACTTGGAAACTGCCGGCGAGAGGAGGTGAATAGTGAGCGATGGGGGCAGATTCGGAGACTCTGCTGCGAAGACATCTCAAGAAAGCACTGTTCATGGGACTTTCATGGGACTTCATTGCCTTCTCCCACTTGCCCCACATTATCTAAGGTAGTCTGCTGTAAAAGCGACCATTTAAGCCTTTTTCATACAAAAAAAACAATTTTAGATCATTTTTCAGAGAAGGAAAAATAGATGTGGAATTTAACACAAGTGGTTTTGTATTTTTCTAAGCATTTTTGAATTACTTGTATTTTTTAAAAGTTTTGGGGCATAGGCCCTTATTCGTGACCATAGGTCTCCCAAAATCTGACCACTTGCAACTTGTAAAGAGATGTGAGAAAATCAAATACAATGATTGGCTCTTGCAATAAATAAAAATAATTTTTTCTTGATTCATTCTATGGTAGGAGTAGTCCATTTAAGGATCACCTCATCTCTATTCTCTAGTTGATAATAGGGGCAATTTGAAGGAGTTGGGCGGTTTTAGAGCAGACTACCTCACACTATACATCATCATTCACACTAAAATTAAACATAGTGATTAAATAAATAAATAAATAAAAAAGACTGTCAAAATCGAGGTATGTAATTTTGGTGTCACTCTATGACATACCTTGAGGTTGTTAATAGGAATCCAAAATGAACAAGCCCTTAATTTACACCAATCAATAATAAGATTAGAATCATTTCTCTCTCTCTAAACAATTATTCAAGGTCTAGATTTTAGTTTTGCAATAAGTAAAGCAACCCCATTCCTAGTAGAATGACTAGTTTGTCCTTGTTGCATTGTTGAATTTAAAAAAAAATTAGTACACATAGTCACATAATTATACCATATATAAAAACTAAAAAAATCAATTCTTGTAGGGGGTGCTTGGACTTGAGCATTTTGTGCTTAAGAGGGCATAATTTTGGTTTGAGTCATTGATTGAAACAAAAATTCTCTTCCTAAAAGCTAGTACATTCCATAATCTTCAAAAAAGTTTGAAAAAATTACAAGAAAATATTTGACATCATAAAAGCCTACTTGAAATCCTAAAATACACATTCCAAGACTTCGAACCTTTAGAGGTTAACTAAGATATAAGCACCGATATTAAGGTATGTGACTCCATAATCATCACTATCTAATAAATATTTGTGCATTTGAACCAAAAAGAAACACTAAAACTAGATATTGATTGCGCAAAATGTATACAATCCAAAAACAAGAGTCTTGAGTTTACTAGGTTTTTGCTACTAACATCAATACACCTTTCATTTCAAGAAAACAAATATTTTATGATTGCAAAAATATGACTGAGGATGACTGGCAACTACTCACAATCATATTCTTGGAGCCCAACACCTTGACAAGAAAGATGATTGCAAAATATGACTACCAATCTTATTTTTACTTCAATCATATTTTGCAGTTATATTTTTGCATTATTCATATTTTGTAATCACATCTTTTGGGTAGTTATGTTTTTTCTTTGGAAAGAATCCAAAGAGAAGATGGACAATCTAATATTGGTTTTTTGTATTTTTGCCCTAAGAGTCATTCCTTGGGGTTAAGACATGACTTTGTTTAATGCCTAGATTGAAAAAAAATTCTACTATATGATATATCTATTACAAAATTGATGTCTAATAATTTGGGATGGCACATGTTTATATTTTAATTAATATATTTAAAATTTTCACAGGATTTAAAAAGAAAGTAAAAAAAATAAAACAATTAACAATTGGAGACAATAAAAAAAAATTTGAAGATTTAGGAAGAAATTAGAAAGGAATACAAGCCTATGGATGAATCAAAGCACAAAGACGGAATTAAGCCTAAAAACCAAGGTTGAAAACTAGACTTGCTTTGACCCACTATTGAAACTTGATGTAAGGTTGATTGATAATGCTGATTGATTCAAATGGCTGATACATATTGAGAACTAATTAGATTAGTTGATACAAAGTAAAATTTGGTGCGTTTAATCTTAAAATGTAGATTGAAGGTTGTAGAGTATAGAAAAAGCACTTAAGTGCGACAAGAATCTAATTCAAAGAGGAGAAGAAGAAATATGAGGAAAATCCGTACTCAAGTAGCCAACTAGCCATGGAGCAAAAGTAAGTGAAGAAGTATATGAATTAGAAGTATATGATAGAACCATCCATTATCAACCATGCATCCATACCAACCTATAGGCTGCAGCTATTTCCAACCAAGATTTAGGGTTTAGGATTTAGGATCCCTAAGCCGCAAATTTGCAAATTTTTTGGACGCCTCTAAGTTGAATTGACTTCCCACAATCCATAAACAGACGTCCGAGGTAGTAATTCCAGGCTTCAAATGAGCAACCAAGTAATTGAGTAGTGGAGAACATGAAGGACCATCATTGGTTCCAGCTTTCGGTCTAGGTAAGATTTGAAAATCTATGACGGCGAGCCGCAGTTCTCTATTGGCGTAGGGCCACTGGTGGCTCGTTACAAAAGCCTGCGGATAGCATTGGTGGCCGTGGATGTACACATTGCCCTCCGTCTCCACGACTTCCTTCTTCATCTTCAAGAAATTCTTGAAGATGGGATAGACCATAGACAGTTTCGGGTGGTCCTTATAATCTACGGCAATTTTCTTTTTTGCTTCGTTCATTAGACGCTTCACAAAAAAAGAATTGGGCGGGGTAGTGAGGAGAAAATCCCACGAAGTGGAAGTGAACTTGTTCATACACTTCCATTTCCTCCAGACCTCATCGATCACTTCCCCTTATGAGTCCCTGAACTTCAAGAACTTGTTGATGGCCATAAACACCTCCATGACAATTTTCTTGCGCTTCCTATGCTCAAACCTAGTGCTTTATAGTTGTCTACGCAAAAGAGCCTTGCAGCACCCATGGAGACTTTTGGGTAATCACGGGTGCATCGTTCAGTTCTTCTAAACAAATCTAGGACATATTCCTTGAGGTCCTTGTCCGTGAAATGTCCCATGTGCTTGAAGAACTCTCTCTTCAGTGAGAAGTTCTTGGGATTGAAGTTCTTTGTGGACTTGTTGTATGTAGTGCACGTCACGGGATCAACCAGTTCTCCGTCAATGTGTTTTTGGAGAAACTCCCCCCACAACTGGTACATCTCTTCTGCCAATGTAATGATTCTAATTTCATTCTTGACGTCCGACGCGAGTTTCACCTTAGCGCCTTTTTTATCAGGGTTATTGCTACAATATTGTATCAATACGCGTCTATGAATTCCTGTAGGGCAATATTGTCATTAAAACAACCGTCAATTCTGAGACAAAAAGTGATCACGAGGCAGAGCAAATTATCCTCGACCCGAGGATAAATGTAGTCATGTCCTTCGCCAATGTTATACAAATACATTACACGATAGAAGCAATGTACCATTATAAATCAATAGTAGCCACAAATTATCTTCGCCTCAAAGATAAACAGATAGGCATTGCATACCTTGTAAACATCTGCATTGAAGATGGCATTGTTCCATTTTGCCAATCCTTCTCCTTCAACATTAGTTGGCCGCTTGAGTTCCTTCCACACCTGCCTGCAAGTTGAAATTTGGTTCCCCCATATCGGCTGACTATGAATGAGGTGATTGGAGGAGTTGTACCACTTGAAAATTTCAATCAGCTTCCTCGCGTCAAGTGTATAGACGATCGTTGCATCCCACACCTGCAACTCCACCTTTTGAGACTCGTAGCATCCGCCACTTTGCAGCATCTTGGAGGTAGTGATGCTATGTTGGCCATTAATAATAAGGAAATTCCCGTCCTTAATGTCATCCCAATTCGAAGGGCGTTCCTTGAGGAGCCTTCTGTTGGCGTCAACCGGAGTCAGCATACTAGCTGCCTTTGTTGGACAGACCCAAGATGGACAAGGATCTCCTTCATTTCTTCCACAATCTTCATCTCCAATTTCCAAATGATGTATCTTGGAGGGGCCAAATGGCATTTGGAGATGTTCACCTTGAATGTCATGGGATCAAAAATGAAACATATTGCGTGCTTGTCCCAGAAATCTTTCTAGTATGCGCCCACCACTTCAAATTTCTTGATGGGCTCATACTCCTCATAGTTGCCCGTCTTCCCTGTATGAACGTTTGTAAGCGCAGAGCCTGAACTTCCAATAGTTGCAGGCTGACTGTCCGTTACGGGTTTTCAGCGTTTCTCACTTGCCTCAACGATTTCTATTTCCGGGTTCTTCCTTTTAAGGAGTTGGACTCGCGTTGTTCTCCTTCCACTCCCTCTGCTCCCAGTTCGGACATGCACCCCCGAAATTGACCTTGTCTCGGTGTCTGCTTCGCGCCTCACTTGGCCACGACCCATGCCGTGACGAGGTTGTTTGTCTACATGGTCTTTAACATACTCTTTCAATCTACTAAATATGTACCCAATCCTTTTTACCATGAAGATGGCATTTTTATGAATTCAGGGATGGAATCTCCACTAGAACTCATCCGCCAACGCATTGTGATTCCCCTTATGTAAATCCCTTATGAGGTTATCAAGATCAAACACTCCCACATCATCTTCTTTATGCAAGACAATAGAGTGGGTGTGCTTTGTTTCCTTTCTAGTTCAGTCGCATGCATGGAATGTTAGGACAATGAATTTATCTTGATGGTGCTCCACGAGGGCAACCTTCTTGTCCAGGTTCAAATTCACGTATATTCCTGAATCCTTCACCTTGTGGCGTAGAAGAACGTAGTCTTTTGACAGGTTTAATCCGAAGGTTCAGGAATCCACAATGGGCTTGAATTGCCAGAGCTGGCCGTAGAGCTCTGGCATGTCGGATATGAATGGCTCCTCTGCTGTCCATTTGGTGAATGGCTCAAGGAACGACGTAGTGGCTGAGTAGTCGTAGTTCTTCACCTCCGCCATTTTGAGAAATATCTGCAAAGATTGATAGATCACGTTAGCAATTTTGTGTAGGATTATCTTCGGTCCAAAGATAATTGTAGCATCTACCTTCACATCTATTTACCATTGCAGTGTGAATTATATTAGGAGCCTGGAGCTTTCATTGACTGAGAGTATTGTCGTGCTGAGGATAATCCTCTTCATGTTTGTCACTGCGTACAATATGAATAATAATTTTAGTTAGTTTATCTCTCTCTATGTTTGTTATTTATTAATTTGTTTTAGTGAATTCTATCCTTTTGGTGGTCTGTCACTTTGATGTTTATCTTTGGTCCGAGGATAATTATCCTCGGCCCAAAGATAGTTACATCATTATTTGTCGTTCACTGTCGCCTATGATTAGTACGTATTGTTGCAGTTGGGTATATTTATCCTCAAGTCAAGGATAATGTTGGTTATGTGATATGTGTTTAGAATGTTTTAATGCTATTTTGGCTCATTTTAATTTTATAATTTATGAGAGGATGGTTATCCTTGACTTGAAGAAAGGAATACTCGTGTACTTAAATGGATTTAAGCAAACCTGACCTTGTGGTGATGCTCATGGATCATGCAATGTTCCCTATAAATCATTAGTTTAATCCTGTAATAGAAACCGACTTGTTTATATCAGTATCTTGGAGTCCAGTTTTGAGCAAATAGAGATTAACACTTAAAGGACAATGCAAGCCCTTGGGCATTTTGAAAGTCAAAACTTGAATTTTCATATAGTTCTTGATTTTAAATGTTTTTAAGCTTAACTAAGAAAATGTAACTTCAATAATCTACATTGAATTCCATTTGAATTTTTTCAAAATGGTTAAAATTGTAATTTTTGTGATGCTTTTAAGATTCATAGCATCTTGAAAGCTCAAAATATACCACTTTTGAACTTTTTCCATCAAATTTTTTCTTGGTGTAATCTTAAAGAGTATATCAATTATATCATAATGTTTGTTACTATTATTTTCATTTTTTATTAAAAAATGCATATTATTTTAGGCACTTTTGTAATTATTATGATTTTTATACGTTTTTTTTCTTTTTAAATCACATAAATTTCAATTTGGTATTTTTAATTATGAAAAAATGAGTTTAAGTTTTAAACATATGCTACTGCATTTGAAAAATATCAAAAAAATTTAAATCTATATTATGATGTAGAAATCTAATAAAGTTTGACCAAGCTTGGACATGAAATGTCTTTTAAGGGTTAAGAACATTCAAGCAACTCTGAATTATAATTGTTGGATTGTGAATTTAATGACTATAGAAAAGACATGATTGAAATATTTTTGGCACATAGAAGATTGTATGTTTGAATGGGGATTGACAAATTTGTTTTTTCTAATAATTAATCTTTGAGTGTAGTATTTGATGTGAAAAATAATCACTCAAGCTAATTCATTGTTTAGTGGGAGATGTGGAATACTACGAAAGTCCATGCTAATTGAATGAATCTTGGATGAATATACTATAATTAGTATGAACATTGGATGAAAGAAGATGGATGGAATTGGATCTAAATTAGACTTTTTGAAATAGTATAAAAATAGTATAGACTACAATATATTGATTTTATTTAAAACATCATGATTGACCATATCAATGCACTTTTGCATATTTGCATAATTTTAAAATTAGTGAAAGTCAATGTTATTACTTGGAGTATGCATTTAATAAACTTGAGTAGTAATGTTTTTTTTAAAACCTTAGTTTGATCTAATTGTTACATTCTTTTCATATATCTCATTCATATAACCTTCACTAATGATCCCATTTAACCTCTAAAAGCCCAAAATATTCGGACAAAATACAAATGTGTTATAAAATGTAAATTCTGTATCTTTCTTGAAGTTTTCATCAAAGAAGATAATGTAAAACATAAAAAGTAGAAAGTATTTGTATGGTCAAAATCATAAAATTATTTTTAGATTCTCTTCAAATGAATTTTGAAGATATAACTTCAAAAATTTATCCAAAATAAAATTTCTATCTTTAGCATTTTGAATGTTTTTTTATTGGTCAAAATTGCAATCTCCTTTATTTGTAAAAAAAAGCATAAGGTTTTGTAATGAGATCTCTAGCACTTTTTCTAAATAGCAAATTTTTCAACACTAGACCAATTCTAAACACATTGTGCTATTTCTCTTATAATTTTTTTGACCTTAGCAATCTTAGTTTTCAATATACATATTGGAAGACAATCCAATGTTAAAATATACAATTAAATAAATAGATTGAAAAAAATATATTTTGCTCAAAAATGTTGCCCAAAGTCAGGCAATGACCCAAAAATGGTTGGTTGAGCGCTTAGGGGTTAAGAAAAGAAACCCAAACATTTCCAATATGATACATCATCCTCATAAAGGCTACAAAAATGGGACAAAATTTAGATGTGTTGTATAGTATAAACTCTTCATCTAGTCTATGAAGTTTTAAGATTTGCCTTAAAAAATGTTAAAATCAAGTTAAAATATAGGGATACTTATTTCTTCAAAGTTTGCTCCTATGACACATTTCATTGAATTCTTTATTGATCATATTCTTGTTACTTAACCCCTAAAGGACCAACATGCCTTTTTTGGCAACATAGCAATTTTGGGTAGGTACGTGTGACTGGAGATTTTCACATTTTGGGCTGAAATTTTTATAGAAGGCGTGGACGAGGAATATCTTTCATATGCACCAAATTTCATGACATTTGGAAATGCGAGTCAAAAGTTATGGCCAAATATGTTGTTTGTTTCTCAACTCGGGCAGTTCGGGCAGATCAGAAAAAATCACTTTTTTCAAAAATAAAAATTTGAAATTGGTTTATTAGATTTATATATACGTGAAAAGCTTTGAATCATTCCATTCTGATCAATGAGTCAAACGTTATGAGGAATTTTAGTTTGTGGGCAATTATGGATTGTCTACTCTAAAATAAACTTTAAAGTCGTTTATTTCACTCAGTTTTCAATATTTTTCAAAAAAAATAAAATTTTAGGGTGTAGATTGTTTATTACAACATTGCAACCATTGGGATTAGCATTTTTCAATTCCATAATTAACTTCTTAACAATTTAGTGTTTTGAACCATTCTCTACTTCTTTCTACTTATTATTTTTTCCTATATGTTGTACAATTCCAAATAATTTGAAAATTTTCAAGCATGTAGCCAACTTGCCTTGAAGAATGAATCCAAAGAAGCACAATCATTTTGGAATTTTTTTCATAATAATCTGACCTTGTGAAGTGCAGCTGCCCGGTTTTTCGCAGGGCCCAAAAAAGGACTTTTGCCACTTCAAATGCTAATAAATTCCAATCTACACGATGAAAATTTCTGAAATTTTTTCCACGTATTTTCAAACCAGACTACTACAAGATCCTACGGTTATATGTGTGCAAAAATGATATTTTTCAAATATTTGGTACTTGTACTAGAAATAACAGTTTTGGAGCATTTTTGGTGAGAACATAGTCAAGGAACTTTAGGGGTTAAAGGGGTGTTTTTTAATATGAAAGATGTGCATATGAATATTCTCTACGTATCCATGCAATTGAATTAAAAGAATTCATTACCAATGTACTCAATAAAATATTATGTAAAACCACAAAATTTGACTTAAAAAATTCAATGGCATATTTAACTACTTCTGGACTATTCAATGAATTCTAGACTAAGCACAGTCTATACAAAGATCGGGGGATCTCCCGATGCATCATGCATGTATAGATCTCCCAATGGTTTGGATTGATCCCCTGATGAAAATTTAGATCTCCCATTGATTTAGATAGATCCCCCGATGCTCAATCGAGAGATCTCCTGATGACTAGTATGAGTTCTGGACTTTCAAAAGTCCAAAAGTAGTTAAATATGGCATTTCACCAAAAATAAAAAAATTTAAATTTTTTTTTGAAATTTGGGTATACTTGATTGGATTGCATAAGGATGCAATGATAATTATGTTTATCAAAAAAATATCAATTATAATCCATATTGTACAAAAAAATTTGAATGTCTAAAAAAGACAATTTGTAAGCTTTCAGTATCCAACTGTACATTTGAAAGTTTAAAATGTGTACTACTAATATATAGTAGTACATATAGTGTGGCATTTGAATTGTGGCACAAATAGGATCTCCTACCTTATATGAATAAGTTATAAATTCTCAAAATATCAATGATAGATGTACCGTAATTTGACACTAGGTTCTAATTTTTAGACTTTGTACATTTAAAATTAATACAATCTTTCTATACTAGAATCTAGATGTGGCAATTTTGTTATCAATGATGATTTTGGATATACTTTCTTCACAAGTAATATGTTTTATATTAGTGTGAAACTGCTAAAACTACTATGCCTTGTGATTGTTGCTAAAGTTGATTTTGGTTGAGGCACAATAGTAATTGCCTTCTTGAAAGTTGGGGTCCTTCTAATGTACAAATTCTAACCTCTTAGGCTTGGTCCTTCCAAAATTTGACTACTGCAATGATGCTAGGGCAAGGCTCACTGTTTGCAAAAAATGCCCTAAAAATTGAAAAGAGTCCTACTATTTAGTTCCACTACTATACAATCCTGCACAACATCTCTAATAGTCATCCACCTTGTCACTACATCCTACATTGTAACTATATTAAGAGCTTAGTTTTTCTCAAAGAGGAATCGAACAATGACTACTGTTTTTGCTCACCATATTACCATTTCGCCAATCTATGAACATAATCTTATGGTAAATGCAATCATAATTGCAACTATGAGCATGTTTACTATTATTAAATAAGGAATATTAGTTTTGAATTTTATTAGTAAGTCAAAAAGGAGATTCCAACACACTTTAGCAACACTTTACTACTCAAACACTACATGAATGAATTATAAATTTCAATATATTGTCTAAACACTACAACAAAACTAATGTTTTATACCTGCAAAATATGACTGCAGTTATAAAATGACTCACGTAGAAATCACTGTAGTTGACTCATGACATGACTAGAACCAGTCATTACTAACGAGTCACTTTGGACATGAGTCATATTGGTAGTCATATAGGTTGAAGGATATAATTAGTTATAATTAGCCATATTTTGCCAATATGGCATATATTTTGACTATCCTTGGGGGCTTGACATTTTTTTAGCTACTCAGGCAAAGGACAAAAAATCCTACATGGCATATAACTCCATGTAGTCATATTTTTGGTTGACTTGGAATATGACTAAGATAAGCCATATTTTGGCTACATGGCATATGACTCTATACAATCATATTATTTTGGCTAATGTGGAATATAACTCTTGTGAGTCATATTTTTTGTTGATGTGAAAAATGACTCCCATGTATCATATTTTCTATTGATATAAAAAATGAGCCTAGTTAGTCATATTTTTCATTGATGTGGAATATGCCTTTATGATTCATATTCTCTATTAATGTGGATAATGACTCTCATGAATCATATTTTTTGTTGATGTGAAACATGACCCTTTTGAGTCATATTTTTTGTTGATGTACAATATGACTCATGTGAGTCATATTGTTTGTTGATGTGGCGGTTCACATAGAGTTATCAATTTTTTTGTAATTGGATGTAGTTATATTTATAAAAATATAGAGTCACATTTTTGGCATGATTGTGCAATATGTAACTATAGCTAATCATATTTGGTCAAGATATATTGTGAAATATAATTCAAGTGATTTTTGAGATAAGTGAAAATGTCGGACCAATGTTTATATGATCAATGGGGATTCTTGGTATCTTTGCCTCACATCTCTGAAATAAAACTCTCATGACGTAGGTGCCCGATCTGCTTAGTGGAATACGCCAACATAGAAATACTCCGAAAACTCCCCTTCTGCGGGCACGTCTTTCACATCCACTGCGTCGACTCGTGGCTACAAAAGCACGTCACCTGCCCTGTCTGCCGCATTGTTCTCACAGAATACCACCCGAAACCCGAACCAATTCACCAAACCCACCCAAACCCACAAACCCCTCAAACCCTAGAAACTCTCCAGACAACCTACTACCGCGGCTCCTCTACTCCGAGCTCCGTTGTGAGTGGAAGATTACCCACCCTCGGTAATCGGACGAACACCGATCAAGTTCTATGCCTTTATGCACCTTTTAAATATATGGGGGTGTTGTGAGCGCGGTCCACTGTGCCTTCCAAGCAATGGATCTTTTTTGTGCTAATGTTTTCTAAGTGTCGTGGATGGCAGCGAATACTACTAGAATTGCATGGGTAACTAACAAGCTGACTGCGAAGATCAAAGGTGATGGCGATTCCTAACTCCCTAACTACCTATCCTACGTCTAGGTTTGGCTGGGTGGTTGGCGTCATTTCTAACGTCCCTAAACACGGAAAAGGGGAACCCTTACGTTCCCTATTAATCTCTAAGACTACCTTTTGAAGTTGAAAACTTCTTTTGGAAGCTGTAACTTATTGGCTAACCCTAAGCTTGTTCTTTATTCTGATTTCTAGCTTCTAATTGTACTCTCAATTTTTACTCCTAGAGTTAATTCTAAAGTTTTACCTCTACGGTTACCTCTAAGTTTTTACTTCTAATTTTAACCCTAAGGTTTTATCCCTATGTTTACTTTAAGTTTTTACTTCTAATTTAACTCTAATTTTTTACTCCTAGATTCGACTCTAAGATTTTACTCCTACGTTTACTCTAAATTTTTACTTTTAACTTAACTCTAATATTTTTACTCCTAAACTTAGCTCTAAATTTTTACTCCTAAATTAACTCTAGGGTTTTACTCCAAAAATTAACTCTAAGTTTTCACTCCTAAACTTAGCTCTAGATTTTTACTCCTAAATTAACTCTAGGGTTTTACTCCGAAAATTAACTCTAAATCGTTAGCTTCCTTTTCTCATTTTTTTACCTAACTTATCATGGGTTACTTACTCACTTGAAAAAAAGGCTAATTAAGGAAAAAAATCAACGTTAATAAAGAGAAAACACCAAGTGTTGATTCAAGGACTTACCTCATCACTGCCGGTGTCGGAAATGCGCTTGTCCGCATCCACGTGCCTATCTCCATTCTCCATGGTGGTCCTTAGTTTGTGGGAATTTTTTCCCAAGTTCACTGCGTGTGTTTTGAAAGTTAGGATCCCGGGTGATCTAACCCTCTTCTTTCATTTCCTCCTTCTTCCCTTTTTCTCTCTTTTTTTCTTTCCTCTCTTTCTTTCTACACTAACACTATTCTACCTAAACTGATGGGTGTCTTACACTATAGATTCAAACCCCAAGGAGGTTTTAATGCCCCTTCTACTCTCTTACACCATTTTATCTTGGTGTCATCCTAATCCCCTTTCTAATGGTCACTACAAATCCTCGAGATTTTCCTTCTAACGCCTACTTAGCCAACCCTAGAATACTATTTATCATCTCTCTCACCACCTCTCCTATTTCATTCCATTTCCCCCTAATCTTCCTCCATTCTTGCTAGATCAAATTGGTGTGAAGAGAGAGAGATAGTATGTGAGTATTTTTGTATGCATGTTCGTTTTAATATCCCCGGACGTGCGGCTTCTCTTCTCCCCCCTTCCCTTGTTTTTCTTGCAATCAAGTTTCTTTCCAATTAAGCTTGACCCCTAGTTTTTAGACTTCTTTGCCTAGACCAAATTAAGATATCGACACAAGGGCCCCGACTCCCCAGCTCCCTGGACCTCTCAGAACCCATCTCCCTGCCCGCTCGGAACCCAGCTCTCTGGACCGCTCGGAACCAGCTCCCTGCCCTGCTCAGAACCCCGTTCACTGAGCCCCCCAACCCCGGTGACTGAACCTCCCCGTGACTGGACGATTCCTGTGACTGAGCCCCCAACCCCGTGACTGGACCACCCTTGCGACTGAACCCACCTGGTGAGTGGACGACCCCTGTGACTGAACCCACTCGGGACTGGACGATCCCTGTGACTGAACCCACTCAGGACTGGACAACCCCTGTGACTGAATCCTGCCTTGTGACTGAACAGGGGGTCTGGTTCTGGTTTTTCGGTTTCTTAAGGAAGACTGGATTTTTGGGGGGCTAACTAAGGAGCTGGCTTTTGCTAGACTAAGGAAACGGAATTTTTGCTAACCAAGGAAATGGAATTTTTGCTAGCCAAGGAAATGGGATTTTTTTCTAGCCAAAGAAACGGGATTTTTGCTAACTAAAAGGACTTGGACTTTTACTACACTTTAAGGAAAAGATTTAAAACTTTGGGTAACTCGGAATTTGACACACTAAATATCTTGGAAGCTAAACTCTGGACGTTTCCAAAAAGGTCTTGGAAACTAGACTTTGGAACTAAGGCTTGAGGAGGTTCAACGCTTCGCCGTGGAGTTGGGTTTAACACCAACTCTAAGACTTGGTATCACTCCGGGGTTCGAAGCTTTGCCGTCCGGACCGTTTTAACACAAACTATAGGACTTGACGTTTGTTATTAGTTCAAAGCTTTGCCGTTCCGAGGGGGGGCAAAATTTTTAGAAAATACACCTCGCAAGGTCAAAGCTTTGCCGTCCCACAAGGGGGTCCACTCAATGGGAGAAACGTTAGGAGAGGGTAAAGAAGATATACTTAAAGGAACACACAATTTAGGACAACGTGGAAAACACCAAGTTCACACACTAAAGGCCCCCCAAAGCGGCATTGCCAAGGTACGGTGGGGGGTTGCTCTAGGATTAGTACAAGACACCAAAGAGACTTTAACACACAAGTTAGTTCCCAAGGATATACCGAAGATAGCAAGACTTTTGAATAACAACGAGAATATACGCAAACACACACAAAGTGTGTACAAGGCAAGATAGAAGGACCCCCAAGGACCTTCAAAGCTTGAAATATAACAACAAAAAGAGCCAAAAAGTGCTCTAAAAACACCGTAGAGGTTTCTTGGCTAAAACGCCAAAAATCCCAACATAAGTTGGACCTACGAACCCAAAACAAATATTGGGGGTGTTCTTGAGAGAAAAATGGGGACCTTAAATAGGTTTTCAAGGCCCCACTCCTTCCTCAAGAGTTCTAAAGTAACCTTATCAACTTGGATTTTCATCCTCATCTTCAAAGATTTTCATCCTAATCCCTAAAAAACTACTTTTACCTATCTACGCTGGACCAACCTCCTAACTTTTGGAGATTTACTCCAATCGTCAAACGGATGCGCCATTGGCTCCAGATTGCCGTGTTTAGTCCAAGATTCCCCTTCTCCCCCGTACCAAGGACAAAAAACCATCGTAGGCTAATTTAGTTTAAAGACTAAACCGTGGTAAAATCCTAGATCTTGGGGGTCTCCTATTTTGAGAAATGTAAATAGTCTAGGATCTCCGGTAGGTGTGAGGGAGTCGGAAAAGACTCTTGGTTGACTTCGTTCTGCCATCGTATGGTCCCGGGATGCCGATCAACGCGTCGGGGACCCCGCCACGTGATTAATTCTCGAGGAATCTCGCCGGTTCGGGTACTTGCTGCTATCGGAATGTCGCGAAACTTCCCGGAGCGCAATATTAACATAAAACAAGCTAGTCTAATTTTTAGTGAGATTTTCTGGCAACCTGGGTAATTTCCATGAAATTCCCGTTGGAGGTTACCAAGGTTGACCACCCGCAAAAGGTTCTTCTGCAAGTCGGAAGATGACGGGAATTTTTACATGACCTCTCATGGGGTCACATAAAAGATGTGCAGGTGCGTTTCCGTACCTGGCACAATTGGTCAGTGGAGATGAATTGGCCATCTCCTTGAATTATCGATGGTGCGGGAATCTTTTGCAGATAGAAGAATCTTGGCGAATTGATTTTGTCGTTGGACTCCTGGCATGAGATTTACCCTAGAACACCATCTTTGGGCTGTAGATTCCTCCACGGGCCCGATCTTGCGTCAGTGGCTCCTGCATACTAACAATCGGGGTTTGGGGAATTTCTAAACCTAAATCTAGGACCCGACCTAGTGGCCTTGTTGTGGATCCCTCGGACCGACTTAGCCATGAATTGCCACATTCATGATGGGATTTAGCCCTTTTGGGCCTATGTGACTTGAATCCTCCAAATCTAACTGTTTCGCTCTTTCTACCTATTTTTGGGCCAAGTTTGGTGGGATTCTGAGTCTAAACACAAATCTAGACCAAATACTATAATGGGTATGTTACAATCCTATTTTGGTTCTACACTCTTTTTATGGCTTTTTGTATATTTTTCTTAACTTTAAATTGCAAATTTTCAAAAAAATAATTCTACAAGTTCCAAGTGACAAATTGGGAGCTCGCAGTATACTATACATTTGTAAAAAACTAAGAATCCATCAATATTTTATACAAGGTAACTTCCTTGAACATTCAGCAATGTCCATCAACAATTTTTTAGAATATTCTAAGTAGATGAAAAATGACATTGAAGACTATGAATGCTATTTAGAAGTAAATAGATCAGAATAAATGGAAATAGATCCATCTATCTTACAACTTTAAGACCTAAAGAATTCTAAAACATTTTTGTACAAACTTCAAGTTTTTGTGAAGGATAAAATAACCCAATGTATCATAAGAATATAGGTGTACAATACTTATTAAGTTTTCTAAGACCTATGACTATTCAAAAAGACCAAAAGTATGAGTGTACAATATGGACCATCAATTTTTCCAATAAATCCCATGACTACCAAAAAAAATAAGTGTATGTAGCACAAAGAATTCAAAGATGTTTTTTTATATTGTAATATAAAACTTAATAGCAATGCTCTAAGACTTGTGTTGGCATGATTGAGTTTTTTTATCACCTTCTCTTCAATAACTACTATCAATATACCTTAAACACTATTAAAAATCATGTCCAAATCAATAGAAAATAAGATGTTGTTTGTTGTTTGGCAAACTATAATCTAGACTATAATGACTGTTTTTACTCATTTTTGAGCTTGATATAAAAAGCCAATAAAATGGCCACCTACTTGTTGATGATTTGAGTAGTGCAATGATCAAATCAACATATTTTAGGGAATTTGAAATCTTTTTGGAATCTTTTTAGAACTTTTTGAAATATTTTGAAATCTTTGGATTCTCCTTAGTAAATTTATAAGATTTTGGAATGTTTTGAATTGTTTTTGTACCATAGCAGTAGGGAAAGGTTGGAACATTCATGTCAAATAATTGATTACCACTTAACCCCTCACTGCCAAACCACTAAAGCTGTGCCAGAGAAAAAATAAACAGGTTTGCAAAATAAAGAGTCCACCCTAACAATTTATTAATTTGCAGAGAATTTCACTACTGAAACTAGTGTTCAAGCATCACTATCTATCTTCTGAGTTTACAGGTACATCCATTTTGCCCTCCCCCCTGCAAAGAAAAACCCTGCGCCGTCCGATCTGGGGTCTGAAAAAAAGGCACCCCCTGTCCCTGTCGTTGATGAAGAAATACAGGAGCCGTCGGATGTGGGGGTCTGCTAACCGTTGGATCTGGGGTTTGGAGATTATTTGAGGTTTCCTCCACCAGTTTCTTTTCTGCTCCGCCGCTTAAGCTTCCGCTCCACCGTCCCCGCTCCGCCGCTCAAGCTTCCGCCCCGCGCTCCCGCTCCGTCGCTGTGTTGCCGCGCCCCTGCTCCGTGTTCTTGTTGTGTTCTTGCTCGTCGTCGTCGTTGCCGCCCAGGTTGCTGTCGATCCCGTCCTCCACGCTGCCTCACTCGAGGTCACGCCAGGTCGCCGCCACTCCACACCCCAACTCGCGGCGCCAGGTACGTCTTGCCGACCTTTTTTCAATTTTTGTTTTTCCTTGTTTTCTTGTGTTTCTATGTTTCTTCTTTCTTGTATTTGTGTTTCTCGTTTCTTGTTTTTGTGTCTGATGTCTTCCACGCTGCAGAGTGTGGTCTCCGTGCTCCGCTACGTCGTGCTCCAAAGTGTGAAGTGGTGTGCAGCGCGTGTGGCCTGAGGTAAGGTTTTCATCATTTGGTCATTTCGAGTTGTTCATTTCGATTCGTTCATTGCTGTGCAGGTGCTGAAGGTGACTCTTTCCGAGGTGTTTAAGGTCGAGTAGTCTTAGGGTTAGAGGTAGCTGTGCAATTTTGCAGATGTGGTGCTGAGGAGGTGCTGGTGTATGGTTCATAGTGCTATTTAGATTAGAATGCTGTGCATTGGACGCACAGTTAGGGTAGAATTAGGGTAGGGTGGCCTGCAGCAAATAGGGAACCAAATAAGCGTGTTCGAAGCAAACCATTCATGTATTGGTTTCATCATGTATTTATTCATCCTTTATTTATGTAAGGCTCAAAATGTGTTATCTTTTGAAGCCAGATTGTGTTGATTTTGTTTTCTTCATTTTGTTGTGCCATCTCAATGATGGGACCGCCAATGTTGCAGATACTTAAAGAAGCAGCCCGTAGAGGGTCACAGTTGCCGATGGAAGATGCAGGAGTTCCCCAAGGACAAGGTCCTGCTCCTAAGAAGCAGGCAGCAGTGAAGGAAGCACTTCTTAAGAAACCTTCACGTAAACCTTTGGTACCACCAAAGCAGCTTGAATTAAGTGTAACAATTTCCGTGGGCAACTTTGACATTGACACCATGTGTTTAAAGAAAATGGAAGAATTCATTGAAACTGAGTGCCTCAGTGGACTGTGTTCCATCGAAAGGGGTGGAGCTCTTTCAAGACTCCATTTACAGATGGTGTGCCGAATTATGGCTGCTTCGGCTGCAGTGGTCAGCAAACGAATCAAGACTTATCTTGGATGGGATAAGCCTGAAGCAGCACCGGTGGGGCACCATATTCTGAGTAAAACACTCCGTAATACTGGTTTGCACACTTTCACTGGCATGTTGGGTTACTGCATCAAAGATCGTGGTGAAGATCACTTTGAGTGCGTCCATCGAAACGTGACCCATAAGGAGATCGAAGAAGGAGTTGAGGAGTATGTGAAACATGGTACTCCGTTCGCAAAGAACCGGATCATTTTGACCCACAAAAATCTCATTGAGAGGGCCGCCACTTTCTGCAGATACAAGTTGAGAAAGCAGCTGGGAAGCACACTTCCTGGTACGCTCTTGCCTATGCTGCATTCTGGTCAATATATTCCATCAGCAGCATGGGTTCTACCTATTTGTCAAGGTGGCATGGAGTATACTAGATCCGCAGCTTTGTGGAAATGTATGATGCAACCGGGCACTTTGAGCATGGATGACGTGACCCAAATTTTCTTTGAGCACACAACTCCCGTATCACGCCTTGCAGACTTGGGGCGATAGAGATTAGCATCAGCCTTGGACGAGGCTCGAGAAGGGGCACATAGTGATTATGTGGTTCCAGGTATACATGTCGTTTTCTTTTTTGTTTTGTTGTAAATGCATACTTTTTGTACGTATGTATTTTTAATTCACATGTTTCATTCTTTGCAGGTTTTACTCTCGGTGATGCAGATGATGTTGTCGTGCTTGAAGACACTCAAGATGAAGTTGTACTTCCAACGCAAGTGCCTGACAACACGGCTGACGCTGTAGTTCAGACACCCCATGCTCCTATGTTCATTCCTGTGGTGTATGGTGATCGTGATGATCTCAATAGCTTTCAACTTTAGTTTTAAGCATGTCAGCTCAAATTTTTGGTTTCTAAGACATCGGTGCTATAGAATGACTTTGAATTGAATTTTGGTCTCTTTTTTGTAAATGACCTTCTTTTTCATAAGTGTCGTGTTTCAATTGAAAGACTTCACTTTTGTTACCAAACACAAGCCTCCATATTTGTGTCTACATTCGTATTTTGCGTTGTATTCATGTTCATATTTGTTTCAATGTATTTATTTCAATGTATTTATTTTGAGGGAATTTTTTGTTTTTTTAGGGGGGGGGAATAATTAATTGGTTGAACTCATCCTTCACTGTACACTCAAAAGACAACACACAATACCTACGTCTGCTATTTGAGTTAGAAGAGTTGCAAGAAACTTGTTTCTTTACTTTTATAGCTACAATAACACAATCTATGTGGTCAAATTTTGCAAACTGACTCCATGCAATTTTGTAGTAGTTTTGTAAAATTTTGTGCAATTAAATTTCCAAAATTCAAATTCCTCTTTCATTTTTCTCAATACATCAGAAAATGGCAATTTGGAGCACTTTCTAGGATATTATAGTCATGGGACTTTTAGAGATTAACTCCTAAAGGTTAGAGACTATGTTTTCACCAAAAACGCTCCAAAACTGCTATTTCTAATAGAAGTACCAAATTTTAGAAGAAAAAAAAAATTTGGAAAAATGAAACCATACAATCTTGTATTAAACTAGTTTGAGAAGTTGTGGAAAAAATTTCAGAAACTTCCACCATGTGGATTGCTAAATAATAGCGTTTGAATTCACAAAAATCCTTTTTTTGTCCCTGCGAAAATCCGGGCAGTTGCACTTCACAAGGTCACATTTGTATGAAAAAATGTACAAAATGGTGGTTACTCTTTGGATTCATTTTTAAAGGCAAGTTGGCTACATGCTTGAAAAATTTCAGATCATTTGGAATTGTAAAACATATACAAAAAAAATAGTAAGTAGAAAGAGGTAGAGAATGTTCAAAACACTAAATTGTTAAGAATTTAAATATGGAATTGAAAAATGCTAATCCCAACGGTTGTAATGTTGTAATAAAAAATCTACATCCAAAGTTCTTATTCTTTTTCAAAAATATTGAAAATTGAGTTAACTAAAGAACTTCAAAGTTTATTTTAGAGTAGAGATTCCATAACTACCTTCAAACTAAAACTCCTCATAACTTTCATCTCATTAATCAAAATGGAATGACTCAAAGCTTCCCACGTATATATAAATCTAAAGAACCAATTTCAAATTTTATTTTAAAAAAAAATTGGCTTTTAAAGAAGTTTTTTCAGCTGCCCGGGCTGCCCATTGAATAATGAAAATGACATATCATGCAATAATTTTTTAACCACATAGTCAAAGTTTATGAAAAATTTTGGGCCCTAAAGCTACTCTTCGGGCACATCTTGTGTGAAAATTTCAAAGAAAAAAGATGAAAATTCCGGTCGTAGTGAGCTGCCCAAAATTGCTATGTTGTCAAAAAACGGTATTTGGTCCTTTAGGGGTTAACCATATTAGCTTAGTAAGACTAAAATGTTATTGTAGTGTATTAATTTCCAAAAAAATAAATTCTTGTAGTGGATACTAATTTTGCACCCTTGCTAATAGGACTAATCAGTGTGGTCATTCAATGCTTTTTGATTGTTGGACAAGGTTCTGAATTAGTTTATACAAGGATGGGAGGTAAAGAAAAATTTGCAAAAACAAAAATCATGTGTGTCTAGATTCTATTCAATTCCTAATTTGTTTGTTGTGAAAGGCTTTAGATTTACATCCTCTTTCTTATCAAACATTTGTGGAGGGTAAATATAATAGGAACCATTTGTTGATTCTTGTGTAATCTAAGCATTTATCAATGAATGTTCTTGTTCTTCTATTATTAAGGTTTAGGTAGGAAACTGTCAAGGACATTCACCCTTCATCAACTTAGATGACTTCTTTCTACCTCCATTAGACTTTGTAGAGGTCAAGCCTTCTTTCAGTGATAGCTTTACATATCTGCCTAGTATTGTAGGGGACTCCTATAATAATCATTTGTGTAGCTATTTGTATCCTTCAAGTAATTCTTCTAGACTAGATATGTGACTTCTTGAAGCCTCCTAATATCCCCTACAATTTCATATTGCCTCCTAGAGACTCCTACAATTTCATATTGCCTCCTACGATTTCATATTGACTCCTAGTTCTTTTTGAAGAAACTTCATGCTAGTCAAAATATCAAATAATAAGACAATAATAATTAGAATTAAAACTTTTAAAAACTTTTAATTTAAAAAAAATTAAACAATTCATAAAATAATATGATTTGATGTGGCAACGCCTTTGCCACGTCATATACTGTTGATTTGGTGAGGTTTTCATTATTCCTTGTTGTCCAAAACTCACAGTCTTCTAATGTGCTTAAATCCCCTCTAATGACTTGTTGCTTAAATAAGTAGATCTTTGTCAAGAATCAAGTTGTGTGATTTGTGAAAGGTGAAGTAGTAAATTGGAGATACATTTGCCTGCAATGTATCTAATGAGCATATGCTTGAATTGAAATACGTTTTACTTCTTAGACATTTCTTGATTTGTGGTGTACTTTGTAGGCTTTAAAACACTATAGGTGAATTGTTTTTTCTGATGAATTGATTGCGAGATTACAATTTCTTGCTATCATATGATGGTACCACTGTTGTGGCTTTTTGGATTGTGTGCATGTGCCTTCTTTTTATTGTAAAGAATATAGTATATTATCAAAACATAATGTTATTTGCAATTGTGGAATGTTATACATTGTTTCTTTGGTAAGGAGTAAGTTAATTGCTTGAGTTTGACGTTAATATGAAAGACGAACATTGAATTCATGCATGTGTGAACTCTTTTGATTGGGAAAACTTTAGTGGCCTAAGGGGATAGATTCTATTCTTTTGAAGTTGGCTAAGATTGTTATTCTCTGTAGAAGTTAGATTAGACATTTAAGTAAAAGATTGAGAGTGATCAATGTCTTTAATGATTTAAAAAACAAGAAGTCTTGAATGTCTAGCTTGAATAATTATAATGGGTTTTTGAAACCTCAAAAATAATCTACTCAATCAATTTGTTGTGTCATTCTAAAATTGTAAAATAGCTTGTCATGGTTATTATCCAAAGGTTTAAATTACAATAAATTAATCAATTTCTAGGAGTTTTTAAGTCTCTTAAATTGAAATAAAAATTAGGTTTGATAGGTTATTTTTCAATAGTTTGACACAAATTCAACAAAGATCATTTTTATGACTAAACTTCAAATGAAAAAAAAAGAGGAAAAGTTGTCAAAACAAACTACAAGGTAATAATGGATTTGCCAATTTCTTGTGTAGGAAAGTCCAACAGTATCACAAAGATGAAAAATCCAACACCATTATTTGATAATGAGTTCAAGCAAACTTCTTCACAAAGCATTGGACCAAAACCTGTTTTTTCTCCGTTCTAGAAGCTTCCCTAAAATCATCCAACAAGCACAAAATGTCCTCAATCTTAGATAATCCACAGTTAATGCTATTATTAAAAAAATGCTCCAATGGATGAAATTTTCTTCATTACGATGCCAATTTTGAAATTAAAATAAAATAAAATAGGGTTGTTGAAACCAAGACTTACTTAGAAATAACTCATTTTTGTGGTCATGCTATTGGTAATTTCAAACTATAAGTTCTCCTACTAGTATAATATTGTATTGGCAAGGTTGTTTAAAATCCAATACAATCACCCTAGTTAATAATTCCTTGTCCATATTGATTACCAAATTAATGGCCATGCACTTGTATGTGAGGGTGGTGAAGGTACCAAATAAGTGACATTATGGTACCAACATTCTTGACATCTATATAACTAGAAGAGCATGGGAGTATATATTACAAACATTGGCAATCAAAAGAATTGTTGTTTATTTTTATGTGAGTAGTGAGAAAATGTGATTGCCATTTTTCTATAGTAATCTGATCAAGTACTAGTGTAAATTTTTAGAATGTCATGGTATCAATTCTTTAGCTTCTAAAAGTCCCATTGTCCCCTCAAAGGACAAAATGGATTTTGGTTAGGCTCCCACGGTCTCAATATTCAACATGACTCTCTAAGACTTTTCATGAAGATAGAAAAATGCATTAGCTTTTTGAAAATATATTGTTAATTTCAATCGGTGCCCAAGAGCAAAGGTTATGGTACAATAATTTTGTATTTTAGTTCAATGGGCAAAAATAAATCCCATAAAAACTAAAACTACAAAGTTTTAAAATTTTATTTTCCATAGATTGTATTTTTATCTACATGAGAAGCTTTGATTTATTCTGTTTTGCTTAGTGATGTGAAAGTTATTGACAATCTTGATTTGGAGGCAATCAAAGCAGCGGTGCTATTCTATGAGCGTGTGAGCATGAGCGGTGAATAGGGATTATGTAAGCGTTGAACTTAGAAATTAAAAAAAGGATTAGAAAACTCAATAATATTTTTAAAAATAAGATTATATAAAAGAATTGGTCAAAAGTTTTTATTTTAAGTAAATATTTTACCTATTACCATGGAGCTATTACCACATATCTATTTATGTGGTTATATAGAATTTAGATGAAAATTCTAATTTTTAATATTGTCTAGAATATTGGAAGTATATATTATGAACATGAAGAACTCATTGACATGAACAATGAATGTAGATGGAAATAAGGTTTTATAGAATATTTCATTAAGTTATAATATTTGTTCTAAAAAGGAATTAATGTTTTTGAAGCAAAGTGTGTAACTTGAGTATGAAGTCTTATAGATTAGGATAAAAACATATAGTTCACCATTTTTACACGTGGCCATATAAAATTGTACTTATTAATTGTAGGAAAAATTAATGTCATCATTAATAAGGGAAAAATAGTCTGTTCCGCAGTGGATCCCAACCAAGGTTGACGAATTTGAACATCCTAGGACAAATCACGTTTAAAAATTGGACGTCTAGACGTTCGAACGCAACGTCCACAGTGGTCATAGTCCGTTGGATGATAGCCGACGGACAAATGGACCGACCAATGGGCTGACAAACAAACAAACTGTCCAACTGTCCGTCCGTCTGTCCAATCAGGTGTCCGCCAATTCTGGAGTCCAGTTTTTTTTTCCCATTTGCAGTAGTTTGATGAAGCGTTGGATTCCAAAAATTGCCGGTTCACCTCCAAAGAGTGTCCCTTGATGACAACAAGCATCCAATGTGAATCCTTAAATGACATTGCAATCCCCACGGGCCTTTTCAAAGTCCATTCTTCAATTTGCACATGATATTTTGAAGTTCAATCTTGAAATTAAACATCTCAATGATATTTTGAGAATACCATCTTCAAAGATCAAAATAGAATCCTACCTATAGTTGTCGAGATTTTTTTTCCTAAAATCATCCAATTTTGACATGATAGATGATAGATCTAATTATTCAAAAATTTATTTGGATTTTAACCATATATTATAAGACATCTCAATTTTGAAATAATTGTTTTTATGAAGAAATTTGTTGAAGTTGGCCAAACCCGGACATGAAATGTCCATTCCAAGTTAAAGGCATTTGAATTGGTTGAATTAAAAGATGTCAATGTCATTAAATCCAATAGAAGGTGGTATTTTTGTAGTTTATATTTCTAGAATTTTTAGGTTCTAGTTTAAGTTTAGCAATCTAAATAGGATTTATAAATGATTAATTTTCATGAACTAGTTATTGACTTAATATTTAACTAGTTAAACTTGTAACCCATATTCTTATTGAATATTATGAAGAAAAAATATCCTTGAACTCCAATGAATGTAAAAATATACATGCGGAAGTACCCTCTTGTATTTCTATTCATTGTAATCCACCTACGCAGTAAACAAATATTTGAGAAAATGTTTTTTAGATGCAATGAATGAGAACAAAATTCACATTCACGTGCTTCTCGCCCTTCTATGTCTTTGTTTTTTGTAATGCAACTATGATGTAAATGGATGTTGATGGATTTGATGTGGCCATACAAATTAGTGCGCCTTTCGTGGAAAAAACAAAGTTTTTAAAAATCATTTTGCTAACTTGATGCTATAGAATTAGAAACAATTACTATACATTTATATAATACTATTGCATCAAAGTAAGGACATATTCATTAAAATGAGACAAACTGGTCAGTATGAGAACCTAAGTCCTCTCTTTTCAAAGATAAGTTGTTGGAGGCAAAGATAAATATGGATAGCCTTACTAATAGTTAATAAAGAGATTGCTATTTTAAAATGGTCATGAAGATAAATTTTTGTTACATTTTGTCAAAGCTTAGAGCAATCACAAACTCAAACAATGCAAAATAGAATTCCACATGGGTGGTCAAAAAGTATGTGACATTTATAACAATTGAAGTGGTCAGTTTACGTTGAAGAACATAATTCTAATTGAGATCCCATCTACATATGAACCAGTTTATCTTGCTTATATATATACCCTAATGCTTAGGAAACGAAATCATTCCCGTAATTCTAATGATTGAATGTAATAGTCTAAAAATATAAAAGCCATGTGCACATGAAGCATTTGCCTTTGCTAAAAAATGTATGTGAATGAATACTCTATTAATAGTAATGGATGCTATACAAAATTCATTGCATTCCCGGGGAGGACACTCCCCACGTTTTAGCAACCCATGTGCGGCGGAAAAAATAATACATGTAATACATCTTACAACTTAATTTTTTTTTCAAAAAAGAATTATGGATAGATTTTACTACTTTAAAAGTTTATGTTTTGAATTATTGGTATTTATTTATGCTAACAGTAATTAGTTATAAATTTTCTAAGAAAAAAGATACACTGTAAAGCTGAAAATAACTTTCACACCTCTATATTATACAAGAAAAAAAATTTGGAAAATGAAAAAAAATTCTATAGAATAGCTTTCTATTGAAAGTTTATTTTGGTTGAATATTGATGCAATAGTCATCTTCATATGAGCTCTATAAATATTTTAGTTGGAGAACATACAATTTTAGTTCATTTTTCAACCCTTTCTAGACAATATATCTTATGTTATTTGGAATTGAAATTTTTGTCAATAAAAACCTTTAGTCATTGTTAAACAAAGCTCAAAATTTTAGGATGAAATTATAATTTATTCAAAAGTAAATAGGGGGTCAAAAAATCACTCCGCCACACGTGGGTACCCCAAATGTAGTGAGTGTGACCTCCTCTAGATTGCATTCCAAAAGGGAACTAATCCACTAGCCATCATTATTGGTGGAAGAACAGTTTTTTGTTGCCTCATTGGCTACCTCTACTGCTTTCAACTTGCTCAGCCTTCTAAGGATATCCTCGCGTTGAGAAGGCCTTGGCTGTTCACTTGCACAAAGGACATGGCCAAACATGCCCAATTGCATTAGTTCCTTCAATTCTCTTTGTTGTTTGCGTTTGCTTCTGGCTATACTTTCATTAGAAAGATATTTGCAACTTCAACAAGGCAGCCTTGGAAATGGTCTATAGGTAGTATTTATGTACGAATCAACAGTTGTTGTTGATCATGTGTAATTTGACCCTCGAAAGTTTCGAAGAGTTGTTTGGTGGGATACATGTACTCCAGAAGGCGAAGATCCACCTCCCATGGATTTGGAGGGAATGGAGCCAATAATCTCTGCAATGTGCGGGACTTGACATGTATTGCATGCACCCAATGGGACCTTCCTCTTGCAGAAACTATATTGTAATCATTGCCTTGTAGAGGGTGATATGTAACCGGTGCAGGTGATTGTAGTCCATCCTCAAGGTGAGGATCCACTGCCTGGTGTTCTTCATCTACATATAGTTTCCTGTGCAGGGTGTTTGAAGTTCGTAGCGTTGGCGATTGCAAGCGCAATTGACTAGGAGTAAAGTCACTCTTCTTCAGAGGTGAGGGCGAGCAAATCAGGGTCCTCATTGATCCTCTACTCAGTGGACTGTCGACCACGCTTTCGTCCACATTCTCTTTCGAGAAGTCGATGGTTGCAGAAGCTGCATCAATTGCAGAGCCCAGAAGAAAAGGCCTAGGATAAGAGAACAGCAAGAAGCTCCCTCCAGCCGACTTGGATTTCCTAGACATGGATGCATCCGATCCAGACAACAAGCTCCTAGTGGTGAGCGGTTGTCTAAGCTGCAACATGTGCATTATAGACCTTTTGACCTGAAGAAAACGGAGAGTACATAACCCTGACACAATTTATTTTCGGTCCAAAGATAACAAACTACTTGCACAATTAATATCTTCAATTCATTGATAAAACAAAGTCTCCACAATTATTCTCTAACCAAAGAGAACAAAATCTCAAAGATCACAATTTATCCTTGACCCAAAGATAACTCAACATAGAAAAAATATGGAATTAAAATCAAATCAAATTTCAAAATTTTATTGATACCCATGAATGAAATTTACATAAAAATTTGTATCCATACTATATACAACGCTTTCTACGATTGACCAGTACACGAAGAAGTCTACTTCTTCCTATGTCTCTCCGACTCAATCATTAGTCTCATCCCTAGCAAGACAAAACGGGACCCAAAATTATTGGTGGACTCCTTCATGCCGCCTAACACTCCATCCGCAAGATGGAACTCAGAAGACAAGGGGGGCACGCCAATGTGGTTCGCATCAACGAACTCGCGCAAGTAACCAAGTGGACATTCTTCATAAAGTTGCCTCAACCATGGACTTAAACTGCCCAACAACACTTTGTCCCCACGCATCTCATGATTCCAACTCTCAAGAAATATCACATTCCTGTTCTCATTGAGGACACTCTTTTGCGGAGAGTCATTACAACAAAACAAGTGTTTTATGATTGCAAAATATGACTGCAATGAATCATAAAATCGAATAATATAACTGGCCGCAAAAATCACTGTAGATGACTGTAGCATGACTGATATGAGTCATTATCGATGAGTCACTTCGAACATCAGTTATATTGGCATTCATATTTTTTGGAGGGTATAGTTATCCATAATTAGCTGTATTTTTGCCAACAAGGCATACACTTTGACTATTTGAGGGGGCTTGGCTTTTTCTTGAATTGCCCAGGTAAATAAAAATAAATCCTATATGGCATGTGATTCCATGTAGTCATATTTTTGGCTAACGTGGAATATGATTGCGGTTAGTCATATTTTGGCAAACGTGGCATATGACTTTATACAATCATATTATTTGTAGATGTGGAATATGACTCTTGTGAATCATATTTTTTGTAGATGTGGAATATAACTCTTGTGAGTCATATTTTTTGCTAATGTGAAATATGGCTCTTATGAACCATATTTTTGGTTGATGTGGTAGTTCATATGAATGTTATTAATAATTTTATGACTAATTGCAGTTATATTTTTGGAAGTACAAAGTCATATTTTGATGTGTATAACTATGAGCATTATGACTAAAGCTAGTTATATTATAGTCAAAATATATTATGAAATGTAACTCATGCACGTGACATTCCGGATGATTGAGAATTCTATTTTTTTAATTTGTGTGTAGTCTATGATTGGAGTGAATGAGGTCCGAAGTAGCTTCAATTACAAACTACAATCACATTTTCTATGCATTTTAAATAGACATAAGACATTGAAATTATACATTAAAATGATTTAACAATTGAATAAAAGACTTTTTGTAGTTAAAAATGAATACATATGATTTTAGAGATATATTAGAGATAATCATATTGGAGAGAGAGAATACAAAAAGAAAAACAACTTTCTTCATTGACATTTATTAGTCACCAATACAAAACATATATACCACAATGAATCATTCACAAAATTCAATAAGGCCTATATTCCTTACATTAATGTGAAGATGGCTCTATTGAGTTGCAAGTAGCCTCCAATGACTTTGTTTCAACTTTTGGTGCCTGCATAAACAATTAAAAAAATGGGAGGTTAATTTTTAGTGAATGAACAACAAAACTCAACCTTCAAAGGCTTACAACAATATAAAATATGTAGCTCAAGTTTAGGGTAGGAAAAATAAGAATGGTGATGGAGAAAACAAGAAGAAAAAATAGACAAGTATTAAGAGATAACAACAAGCAAGAGTTAAGATGCAACAAGAAACAAGAAACAACCACTAAGACACAACAAGAAACAAAAAACAACTAGGACACAACAAAAAACAAGAAGCAACAACTAAGACACAACAAGAAACAACAAACAACAACTAGGACACAACAAGAAACAAAAAACAACAACTAAGACACAACAAGAAACAAGAAGCATGATTAGAACTAAGAAGCAACAAGAAAGAAGAGTTAAGATGCAACAAAAGACAACAACTAAGAAGCAAAAAATAAGAAGCAATAACAAGTATGAGCTGAAAGACAATAAAAGGCAAAGAAGAAGGGTCAAAAGAAGTAGCGGCTAGGATTTCAAGACCCTAAAAAGTAGCGGCTAGGATTTCAAAATCCTAAAAAAGTGGTGACTAGGTTTCAAAATCCTAAAAAATAGGTGAGTAGGATTTCAAAATCTTAAACAATGGCTTGTCCAATTTTTTTTTAATTGCTCGTATTTTTCTTGGGTTGCCTAAAACAAAAAAAAATGTCACTACCATGAAAATATGACTAACAATATGACTTAGCGTTCCCCAAACATGTTCCCTATGAAGTACTTTGGTATTCCTAATGGTCGTATAGTGTATATTTGTAAAGTAGAAGGCCCAGAAATGACTGATAGTCATATTTTGCAGTCATATTTTTGCAGTCATAAAATCTCCGTTTTCTTGTAGTGAGTCAATGAGAAGAGTATTGTCCTTGCTAAAGGACATTGAATCATCAAGGTCTAGGAACAATTGCTCTTCAAGCACTTTGAGAAGTAGGATTATTCAAGGACTCCCAGCATGTTTAAGGTATTTCCTCTTGAAGACTTCTATCATCCTGCATTTGTCTTGGCCTAGGATATCGAATGGCACCTTCCTCTTTTGGAAGAGAAAACCAGCGACAGGTTCCACAGTCTTTTTCAACATGGAGCTCTAGACTACAATGCGATTCGAGATCCTTGAAAGCTCGTCTAAGAATTCCCTCAAATTGGAACAAAGGAAGACAGCCTTCGGTTCAATAGTAGGGATAGTAGGGATTTGGTCGGAGAATATATTATTGTGCACTGTGTGATGCCGTTGTTTCAAATATGGCCTTTGAAACAAGCACTCACACAGTACTCCATTCAAATCAAATACAACGTTCAACCACTTTTGCCCCGGTTGAGGAACTAGCGTGGACACACTCCACGACACTCTCTCTTTGCACCCCCTTGCTACTCCCTGATCAAACAAAACAAAAAAGAGATGTAATTACCTATTGAAATGCAGAATCAAATGACTTAAAAAACAACGAATAGTACTTAATCCTACTAAGTGACTGCAGAACCCCTCCGCTAAGAGGTAATTTGAGTAGCAATGGTCAAAGTACACTCTTTTTTTTTTTCCGTGCTGAGCACAAACATGGTCAAAATGAATGTATTAGACACAAAATTTATCGAAGAATAGTGCCCCGTATATTTATTTCTTAAGAAATTAAGATACATCTGGTTTACTAGTTTTGATGAGTTACTATCCAATTTGGTTAAAGTATTCATTACACTTTGCTCGAGTATCCACACTATTCTACAAGACAAAGTCACAGAGTGCAATTTGTCGATGCCAAACAATCAGAGATTGCCCATTCCCTCATGTCAATCAAAATGAATCAACATAAGAGATTCCTCATGAGAAATCGACAATGCAAACATCCATTACATCCAATGGACACACTCATGAATAATCATAGGGGTCTAAAGATGCTGGAGACTATACTTGACCAAAATCCATGTTGGACGTGTCTTTGTTCATGTAACCTCCATAGTCCATACTCTCCTCTTTGTCAGGCGGGTTCTCAAATTCAACCACCATTTTATGGACAGGAGAGGCAATCGCAAGGGGTACCGGTTCCGCAGCAATCTCACCTTCCTCTTGCGTCTCCGGCAATAACTCCCCTTAGAGTCCGATAGCAGCAGGCCAACTTAAGTTATCTTTGCATCGAAGATAAGCTATTTGAGCTTCGGGTCCTGCTGGTACAATTGTAGAAGACGGGATCTCGTCAAATCTCTGTTCCACTCTTCGAACATTGGGTAGTGCCGGTTCAACAAGCGTTGGTATAATATTGTCTTCATTCAAGGTAGGATGAAAGATAGCATTATCTTCGACTCGAAGATCCTCTGAGGTATTGGCCAAGGTTGTTTGCAGAACACAGGCCTGAGGTGAAGCAACATTATCTTTGCCTCAAGGATAATGCTAGGTATTGGAGGAAGTTGACTTTTGAATGAAGGCTTGTGGAGATGCAGCCTCTCCAAAACTAATATGTTGAAGAAATCAAGAGACTGACGAATCCTGCGTCATTATCTTGAGAGAGACATTTTCTTTCCGGAGTTTCTCAAGTTCCGCTTTCAGCAATTCATTTTTCAACTGCTCCGTTGTCCATTTGGCTTTTTCTTCTGCCCGCTTCAGGGCCTTCTCCACCGCCCGTTCCTTCCAGAAGTCCCTATTTTCTTGCTTCACCAGAAGTAGAAGTTTTTGACCTTGAACTAGATGGACAATGGACTCCGCAGCAGGCCCAGGTCGCAGCTCCAAAGTTGATTCCACTTCATGGTTGCTACTTGATGGCTCTTCTACGTCAACCTCCGGATCCCCGTAGTCAATGTCATTCAGATCTGAGTAAGACTCCTTGAAGTCACTCAGATCGTGTATGGCCACTATTCCCTCAATGAGCTTCTTAGTCTTCTTTCTATTCTTTTTCTCTGTCGCAGCCATTATCTCCACTTGCTCCGTATCCTTTGATACTTCCTCAGCTTCTGAAGGGTTCAATTCCAGCAACCAATTCATCACCTAGACATCGCCTCCAATAACATCCATCTCATCGCAGCCGACCATCTCGGTGTTCGTCCCGAACTCATTAATCTCGAGTTCCAAAGCAACATCGTCACCGACAAATTCGGTTTCCCTCTTTGAGGATTCCACGGTACGCACTTTGGACAGTGTCGTGCTGCAGATGCAGACACTATGTAAAAATATATATATTTACGTTTTTTAAATGAATTTGATATTTATAAAATAGTGAGGGGAAAAAAAATCATTGGAAGTGGCTTCAAGGTGATGCTTCTCACTATCGTGATAGACAAAGTATAAAGAGAAGAATTCATTTGTGAGCTTCATCGTACTTGATGCTATTATTCTTGAGTTTTCATTTAAGTCATACTATGTCGAACTGGAGGGTTTTTTTGAGTCTCAAGATGAAGAATCTCAACCAGAACATGAGTTTGAGTTTCCTTTATCGCAACTGCAAAATCAACCTCAACTGTCGTTGGATCTTCCGTTGTTGCATGGGTGTTCATAAGATGAAGCTGGTCCATCTCAACCACCGAAGCAACCTCGCGTGGAGAAACAATGGCACAAAAATCTTCAACATGACGCTTGAACATTGGTGATCTTGTTGGAGGTTGAATGCGTTGAGCCTGACAGTCGTGAAGTGACATTTGAAGGCTATTTTGAAGGTTTAAACATCAATCAGTATTATTGTATGGTCAAGCCTATCGAGGGAAGTCGTGGTCATCAATGATGGTTGGAAGGACCAATTAATCATTTAACTAAGGCGGATTATGCCGATTATGTTGTTGCTACCATCAAACGCATTCTCAAGTTCTTTCAGATGAAGTGATATTTTGATTGAAATTTTATTTTTTAACCTCTATTAGACATATTGTAGTTTCTAGTTATTTATTCTATATTTAGAATTTTTTTATAAATTAAATTTGTGTTTATGAAGTTGTACGAGGAAAATATTGAAATAGTTACCTTCTAAATACTTTCAGGTAAATTATCTTCTAACTAGAGATTTGGAATTAGTCTTTTAGTCAAAATCCACAACCAATGAAAATTAGAGGAGCCACATGGTCAAGACATGGGTTGAAATCCATTTGGCTTGCGTAGTTTAGATAGAAGATAAGGTGGAGGAAAAGGAGGAACACTATACATTTTCTCTCTCATTGTTGTTGATAAGGCCCGAATGTTTGAGGAGCCAGAGTGTATTGTGTATTGAGAAGTTTAAAATGAAATTTAGAGGAATTGTATATTATGGTGTTGTACTTCCAAAAAGTTCTTTCATGCTTGAATTGAAGTTGTGAATTGAGGTTTGTGCTAATTTGAGTGAAGGAAGGTCTACTGCCTCCCACGATAAGGGACAAAGATTTCGACCATAGAAGACGGACAATTTTTTAGTTTGCAATGAAAATTTGAGGGTTTGGAATATATATTGTTAGCTTTCTAAGAAGGATATCATTAGTTCTATTTGGAGTATTTATGAGAGAGTTGTGTGTGTTGAAGTGAAGAAGGGTCTATTGCTCTTAATTTTAGAGGCCGAAACTTCTGATGGCCATAAAAATTGGACAGAGTATTAGAATGACTTGAGATTTGAAGGAGAAGTAAAGATTTGTGTAAGCTTTCCAAAAAGTTATCATTCATTGGAGTGGGAGTGGGAGTGGGAGTGGGAGTGGGAGTGGGAGTGGGAGTAAAATCATTGTTTAGCCTCTTTTTGTGTTGTGGATACAACGAAGTGGGGTTGATCACCTACATGGTTGTACTTTTTTTGTTGTTTCCACGTACAATTGCTGGTCACCGTGGGTTTGAAATTTAGGATCCAATCCCTTGAACGGTTTAGCTCGTGGTCTGACCGTCCCGTTTGACCTGTCCAAAGACCGTGGTTTCTTATCACCTACCTTAACCTTTGAAACCAATTAGAACCACTACAAGATAGGCCAACGGAGAGCAGTTTGAAGATTCGACAATTGAGTTTGAAGAATCTACACGACTACGAAATTTTACTTCCTAAACCATTTCTGGTTGTAGCCAAAATCCCTGTGATTTCCCGAGGCAAACCGCTCTCAACACGACAACGGTGTGGACTCAAAATTCAATTCTGGAGTTGCCAAGTTGCTTGGATGTTCATAACTTGGAAGGTATGGCGAATTCTCATGGTAGAAGTTATTAATGTCCAAGGAACCACTTTACTTTGCCATCTTCCGATGCTTCTCAGATAAATGCCGCTCAGTAATCCCATAATAAAAGAGGCCATACATCTACAAGACCACCACAACAAGTTAGTACCCAATTCTCACATTAAATTGTAGAGCTAAATTCCAACACGGTTATCTTCGTGTTGAAGATAAATGATGAACAGTTTGTAGCAAGATTTGATATATGAAATCGTCTAGGAGATCCACATTGATATTGAAATCATATTCCACAACCAATGCTAACTATTGATCTTGGATGGTTATCCTCGAACCGAAGATAACAAACTGACATCAATTGTTATCTTTGGCTCGAGGATAATGGATAGTAGGAGTTAGAATTTTACCTTTGCGGCAATCATAAACTTTGATCCCGTGTAAATGTTGATGACGTTCTCTCCCTTCATATAAAAGCTCTGAAAAATGTCAATGTAGAATTCCATCCTCAGCTCATTGGGGTGGTTCCTATACTTGGCCTCCGTATTTTTCTAGAATTCCTTGTAGTAAGGGATTTTGTCTGTGGAGTAAACCTTCTTCGTAGCATCCAGATTTTTTGGATTGCCGTTGATCCCTTTCTTCAACACAAATACAAGCTTCATCACGGAAGGCGTGGCTTGTGTCATGGTGTTGTCCAACCTCTTAGCTTTGCTAGGCTGGTACGTGGACACATGTCTTAATGTAGTGAGTAAGAAAGTAGGAAGTAGTGAGCGGGAGAGTAGTTATAGAATGATTAGAATTGGAAGAGTCTATATATTGGATATAGGTTGAGGCCAACTTTTGACTTCCAAAATTTGTAAAAATTTGAATTTAAGGAAAAAAATCACGAAAAATTGGCATTGTCTATCATTTCTATATTTTTACAAGGCAATAAATTTACATTACTCTCTAATATTCAAGAACATGCACAGAATTGCTTAAGTAGTCAACTATGGATGGTTCTACCATAGGTTTCGGATTGCAAGTCAAAAATTTGGGCATAGAAGACTAATTTGACCCCCTTATATAGGTTTGACTATCTATTGTACAAATATTGTTGATTATAATATGCATAGTTGACCAAATGAAGTTTTAAAGTTTAAAGTATATACTTAGTTAACAGTTATGAGGCTTATGTCATTATAATTATTTGATTCTTTGAATGATTAAAAATTAAATAACAATAATAGAAGTCCAAGATCGCAATGTCAAAATATTCCAAAAAATAGAGGAAAATATATAGAAAATAATTTGAAAGAAGTCAAGAGGGGGAGGTAGAAAAAAATAGGTTGAAAAAAAAAGAATTAGATTGTAAATAGAATTTATACACCTTGTTGTAAAAGTCATTATTTAAATTGTATATGAAGACACAAAAAACACAACAAAAATAGATCAAGGTTAGCCTCAATGCCTTATGATACAATTACAATATGCATGTTGGAAAATGGGGACATGGTGGAAGCGGATTTCAAGGCATGTCCTTAAATTTGGCACTTTGTTATTTCTCTTCTTGTAGAAACCATGGTTACATTACAAATTCTAAAAATTTGTTAGACTTCTAAAAATTTAATAGGTGAAATTTTAAATCAAAGATCATTTAGATAAATTTTAGAGGTTTTCAATAATATATCACACTTTAAAAATAGGTGAAAATTAACGAAGGTAGCATATGATGAAATTATATAGTCTAGAGCATTAGTTTGGGATTTAAAAATATCAAAATTTATCCAATTCAAGTTATAAATAACCTTAAAAATGTAAGTGACATGTATTTAGAATCTAATCTTCAAAGTAAAATTTAATTAGACTTATAGGTTAGAAAAAATATTAGTAGAAGTTTTATAGGATGAATTAGAGACAAAACTTCACCCACCAGTTATTTTTGCTAAATATATCCTATTATGAAGATTTTCACTATTTTAGAATAGGGATACAATGTTCTACAACTTAAACAAACAAAAAATTTGAATCTTTCAAGTCAGATAGAATTTTGGTCTAGATTGATCCAAATCATCCAAAACCTCTAACTTTTGCAATTTGTGTTAGTTTTAGTTAAGATGTGAACCACTTACAATTTATCATTAAAAAAAGTCATTAATTACTTAAAATGTCAATTGAACAACATTTAAAAATATCTTACTTAGGATATAAAGTCCAATAACAAAAACATGGTTGTGTTTGCTTTATCTAAAGGATATAGGTAAATTGCTCACACATATCATGCATTGAAGTTTGTTTCTTTCTTAGAAAGATTCTCAACAATGTTATAGAAGCTACATTTATAGAAGGTCTTTATAAGCCCTACAAAAGTCACAAAATTATTTATATAAAGATTAATGCTCATTATAGGCACGTGTGTTCTTGTATTGCAATTAAAAGAGGGTTGTTTGAATGTGCTTACAAGGATATAGACTTTCAGAATATAATCCTTTTTTCTACTTTAAAGATGCTTTTAAATAGTGCCTCTATCAAATACTTTTACAAGGATATAGATATTTTGACAGATGCATGGCATGCATATACTTGGATGTCTTTTTTTAGCCAACATTGTAGGTGTTTAAGGCCTTGCAACTTCTTTTCATACATTTAGTGTCAACATGCATCCACTTTGGATCAAATTTGGTTGTTAAAGTAGCTTAGTTGCTTAGTGTAGTTATATTTGGTTAGTTGCATGACTACGTCAAGTTAAATAACTAGAGAAAGTCATGTGCATGACTAGGACAAGTCACATGATTAGGATTTTGAAACCCTAGCCACCACTTCTATATAGTCGCCATTGATTTAGGGTTTTTAAATCCTAGCCACTATTTTTTTGTGGTTGCCTTTTCAAAATGCAACATTTAGCTAATTTTTCTTCTTCTTCTTCAGCAAATTATCATGATTTAGCTTCCATGATTTAGTCTCATTTTGAATACTAAAATTTTGCCAAGTGAAGAGCAGCTAGGACCTTTTGCCTTTGGAGAATGATTTAAGACTTTTTACTCCATAGTTCCCTTCAATTAACTAAATATCCCAGTTGTCAACTTATAGCACATGTATCCACACTTATAGATTTTTATTTTTATTTTTGGTTGCTCTCTAAATATTCTATGGAGTAGCACTTTAATACCAAAATACTTTAAGCATGCTGTCACTATTTAATTTGGAGTGATTATAATTATTTTTCCCTCTATAGATTTTAAAGCCTATTCAATGATTTTTGATTAGTTGTGGGTACTCTTCAAATATTCTATGGAGTAGCTTTTAATACCAAAATTATCAAACAGGAGTAAATCAAGCCTCACGGTATGGGATACCACCCACCCCAGTTACTATAGGTGTAACTTTAATTTAAATTAGTGGGTAGTTACTTCCAACTATCACAATATGACTTTTTTGAAATCCTTCCCTCCAAGTGTTTAGGCTTGGAATAGCCTCTCGCTCACACTGTCTCACATCTTTGGGCTTTGATTGCGGTGGTTCGCTTCATTGTGGAGTTTTCTGTGTGACAACTCTTAGGCTTCTTGAGAATAGTAAAGGTCTCTTTACTTTGTTGATCTGTAGTTTGATTTAGAAGCTTGCCATGACAATGATCCTTTGTGACCTTTTTCACTAGTTCTTGTTTTTGGTGTGATGGATTTGTGACATAGATAGCAATGGCTGCAGCTGAAGACACCTCATGCATCCTCATTGACTTAACATTGGTTTGGTTTGTATTTTAGGACATGCACAAAGGAGGCTCAACCTTCAAATCTGATTTCTCCATAATGGAATTGGTGCAAGATTTTACTATCAAGCACATGGACTTATTCTTTTTGGAATTTTTGTTCTATGTTTGAAATTTGTGAATAGGCGTGGATGGGCCATGGCACTTTTGATAGTTTCAGGACTCATAGTTGCCTAATATATTGTCTAGTAGTATCTAGTTTTGATACTTTTGTGACCCAAAACTATTTTATGGTGATGTAAAGTGATGTGAATCACTATGATTGTGAAGCTTAAAGTTAGGTTTTGACAAGGTGAAGCCCTATTTCAAGGGTGTTTCAGTCTTAGTCTCTTCTTAGTTCTTGCTTTTTCTTGTTATTTGTTGCATTTTATTGCATCTAAAACTTTTATTTTTTTATTGTTCTTTGTTTCATCTTGTTGCATCGTAACTCTTGCTTGTTATTTCTTAGCACTTGTTGCCTTTTTCTTCTTGTTCCTTTTATCACTATTATAATTCATTCTCCTTGTTTATTTGCAATTCCTAGAGATATAGTGGTTATGACTTTTTCTCACTTTAACCTTGCCCGACATATTTTAAGTTCCCTTAAATCTTTGAGGGTTGAGCTATATTGTTTATTCACTAAAAATTAACCTCCTTGATTGTATATGTAGGCACTTGAAGTTAGAATGAAGTTATAAGAGGCTACTTGCAACACCAAAGAGGCGACAACTTCACATTCTTGTAAAGAATATAGGTTTTCATATAAGCACATGGGAATGTATATTTACATAGTGTTAGAGTGACATGTTTTGTGTTAGTGACTAATAAATGTCATCGTGAATAGTCACATTCTTTCTTGCATTTTCTCTCTCTAATATGATTGTTTCGTGCATCTCAAAAATCATATGCACCCTTTTTTAATTTAATAGAATCTTCTACTTAGCTGCATAATGATGTTGTTGCATAATTGCAATGCATCGTGTCCATTTAGAATGTATGGAAATATAGTTGTAGCTTATGATAGAAGCTATTGTAAACCTTAGTCACACCATTCACAAACCACACACTCAAATGTAGGAAATCTCATTTTCACTTATCTCAAAAATCACTTGAATTATATTTCACAATATATCTTGACCAAATATGATTAGCTATAGTTACATATTGCACAATCATGCCAAAAATGTGACTCTATATTTTTATAAATATAACTACATCCAATTACAAAAAAATTGATAACTCTATGTGAACCGCCACATCAACAAACAATATGACTCATATGAGTCATATTGTACATGAACAAAAAATATGATTCATGAGAGTCATTATCCACATCAATAGCTCGATGTGTGATGCAGGATGGTGTCTTGAAGTAAGATTGTTGTGCGTGGGATTAAACATAAGCTCTGCTTCAGTGAACACTGTTATATCGTGCAGTGCTAGGCCGTCTTCGAATGCAGATGCGTCAAGTGTATTCAATGGTATAACTAGTATTGTAGCAAACTCTATAATATCGTTTTGTATCGAAGTGTAATATTCAGATGTAGAACTTGATATATCAGACTTTGTGAGAATGTTTGTGCCTATCTCCAGTGGATGATTGTCTACGAAGCTTTTTGCCATCAATACAACAAGATCATTCTCTTGTCCCTTATAGGGATCCATTCTTTCTTTGCTCTCTATAGTACTAGTGTCGGGTTTGTACCCTCTGTCGCGTATCATCTCTCTTATGACTGAGATCATGTTGCTGAGACAGTATGAACCTGCAGTATCGGAGGATATTCTTCTTGATGGTAGTCTTGTCATAGAACTTGCAACCGGATATATTCGGATCAGTATCGACAATACTGCTTATAACATCGTTACAAAGAGCGGAAAAACGTGTATCAATCCTTCTTTCAGACCTCGCTAAGACGACTGCAGCAACAACCAGAAGAGTTGCATTCATATCATGAATTTCGATACATAAGAGTATCCTTTCAATTGCTTTCCTCATTTCAGGACCAATATCGAACTGCTTTATAGAGAACAATAAAACATCCACAGATGTCTTAGCATCCTCCTCATCGGACGACGTACTACTTATAACTCCCAGTCTATAGACACATTAAGAATACTGTTTATGATCCTGAAGTGACCACAGCCAAAGAATCCCTTGTTTGCACTAAATGGTAATGGATGTGCAGCCTTGAGGATTAAATTCGTAAACGTATCTATTTCTTTATCAAAACTTGATGCAGTCTTTTCCTATAGGACAAATATAACCCCTCCTCTTGCAGAGCACAGTCTTATACAGGTCTTTGTGAATCTTTGCCACAGTGCATTATGACTCCTACCTGAAGTACCCTCAGTTGTTAGTGCTGAGTTCAGTAGCAGTATACCTTGCTTACACCACTTAGTAAGATCTCCATGAGAAGGAATATTGAACCCTTTTATTTCATCAGAGATTTCTTTGAATATGTTTGCCAATGAGGGAGGAATTGGATAGCCCTTATTAATTGAGAAGGAAAGTCCATTAGCTTTGCCAGTGCCTTTGTACGGTTCTTGACCAAGCATTACTATTCTTACGCTATCCAGTGGCGTCTTATAGAGAGCTCTCAATACATCACTTAGCACTGAGAGCACTACAATTCCTTCATACATCTCTCTTTTCAAGACAAGCGCTATCTCGTCTAGCTCGTTTGCCATGGATAGTATAAAGTCCTCCCATCCTGAAGGCAGTGCTAAAGACATGATGAGGTGGTATAGATTTAATATAGAGTGTATGACTAAGATGGGTGTCGACATATCAACCAAGCACAATGATCATGACAATATCAATAATAATGTCTTCTTTGAAGACAAAGTCAAAAGGGAAGAACCTATGGTAGAAGAAGGTGCAGAAACTTGTCCCGGTTGCAGTAGCAAAAAGATCATATCTGTTGATATCCAGAAAAGGTCAGCTGACGAGGGGATGACTACAATATTCAAATGTTCTGAATGTCATCACAAGTGGCAAATATAAGCAACATTGAGTACACTATAAATAAAAAAGAGTTTTTTTTGGTAGATCAAAGTGCATACACTGCTTTGTTGATCTATGTTTTGCTACTATCGGAGTTGTCTCTTCCATAGCAGAATTGTATGATATCTGTGCCATCCCTTACAGTGCCGTCATACTGTGTGATTACATCTTGCATGGACTTTGAGATACGTCTCTGTATGTATCCAGCATCAGATGTGTTAACTTCGGTGTTTACCAGCCCCTCTCTACCTCCTTGACAATGAAAGAAGTACTCAATCGGGTTAAGACCTCTTGAGTATGAGCTACTAACAAACCCTCGTGCTTGAAACGAGTTATCATAAGGACCACACCATGCCAGAGACCTATTACCTGGTAGTACTCTTGGTGGTCTCTCTCCTCCTATCCATTGCTGACCTACCATTGATGATATTTGTCTCAAGTTGACAAGACTCCTTTTGGATCCACTCTCTATTATCATAAGGAGTAGATTGTGACTGTCAACGGACTCTACTACAGCTCTCTGACTTATGTTCCTTATGTTGTTAAGAGTAATACGCGTGTTCTCGTCATCCTCATCCATACCAGACGTTGTAATAGGACCAATATTACAGATACAATCGTTGTATCCTACACTTAGTCCTTCCTCAAGAAGTCACATGTTAACGATCTTTTGTAGTGATCCCTGAAACATTAAGGCATCTCTCCGCTGTTATTTATGGTCATATCCTTCACTATACTTCTTATGGTACTGGATGTAAAAGATTTTCCAGTTTGATTACCCTTGCCAGTTGTTGCTTGAACAAATGCTTCTATAACGTCCTTTGAAGTGAATACAGTGGTGCTATCAAAGTAGGTATGTGATGCCATAACACAATCATGGATTACCGGTCTTCTTAGTACTTTGTCCAACTTGTGCATCATGAATGCTCCTGTAGCAATATCCTATATCGCATATATAGTAGGCATTGAACTCTGTAGTGACAGAATGCAGTTGTCAACTGCAAGAAGTGTCTCACATTCTATCTGAGAGGAATACGATGATGCACAGAACACGTTCATCTCATCTCCGTCAAAGTCAGCATTAAATGCTGGATAGACTGATGGATTGATTTTTATTGTGTAAGAATCTGATAGTAGCTTCCCCTTGAAGGACATAAGAGACATTCTCTGAAGAGATGGTTGTCTATTGAGTAGTACTCGATCTCTATCTTTCAATACCTTAACATTGGCTGAAAATGATATAGGAATGCATACTTCATCGACATCCAGATTAGGATTGGGAGTTATCACAGCTCTTGCACAATACTTATTTCTTTTTCCAAGAATGTACTTTCTAAATGTCCCGCTCTTTCCAGATATTTTGTTTATCAGGGATTTTTCATTGGTTCCAAAAGAGTCCTTCCCTATTATCACACAATAGTCTCTGTAAACAGCAGCTGCATTGCTAGCATTCCTCAATATAGAACAGTACAACCTTGCTAAAGTATCATCAGGACTTGATGACAGTCTGACACAATTGGGTACGACTGGTATGAAATCCATTATGAAATCCTTGGAATTTGACAAGCCATAACCCATAGAGTGTATCTGGTCCGATGACAGTGCATTGAACATACTCTTCAAAACGGCTAACGATATTGTGTGGCTTGGTTCCTTCTTGTCACTAAGACACATCTTCTTGGAATCGAATAGGTAGGTCCTTGCATGATCTTTGCAGTTGGAGCATATCTTCCTTCCTTTGATTTTCTCTATGGAGTCAAATGCTCCACACTTAGAGCAAATCATCTCTGCAGTTCTTATTATATCTTTTATACATAGCGGATTAAATATTGGTATTCCGAGTCTTATGAACCCCATATGTCCTGGACAACGCTTCGAATTAGAGCACTTTGGAGGTTCTGATTATGCCCCTGGTTTTAGTCTTTCCTATCTCGTTGATTTTTTGTGGAAATCGATGGCCGTGTTGGCGAGAACCGTAGATTATGGTTTCTTTTCTGGGAGAGGGGTAGTTGGATTAATCACATGTTTGGTTTTGACTAAGGAAGTCACTCGGGAGGAGTTGGCTTTAAATGCTCATCTGTCAAACACGTTAGGAGCTCATTAGGTTTTAAGGTGTTGGAATTTCTTTTGTATTAGAAGTATTGGTTCTTTACCCTTCAATTCATTTTTCAGTCCTACTTTTGGTCCTGGATTGGGTTTATGAGCTCCTTCAAGGTTTTCTTTATCACCGACGAGCAGGAGATTTGAAGGTCTTTCTTTGTATTGCAAATACTTACACGATGGTGGATCAGTTCCAACTATTTGTTGGCTCTGGAGTGTCTTCAAGCAGTAAGGTTCCAGCGAGGGTTTCTTAAGTTACCTCAAGTTATCAATATGCAGCTATGCAACTCCTATTCTGTTTCACGTCTGCGCTTTAGATGGTGGGTTTAGGGAAATCTCAAGACAATAGAGGGCATGTCTATTGATCAAAGTACAGGGTCTTAATATGGCTCTTGTGGAGGGTCATATTACATTTTGTGATGTTGTGCACTCTTTTGACGGCTCTTTCTATGCTTCCCTTGCGTGGGGAGGATTTTTCGATAGCTTTAAGACGGGAGTTTGTTTTTACACTGCATCTGTGTTTGACGAACATATTGTGTCCAGCAAGCTTTAGAAACCGACTCCGGGGAGCGGGAGCGCGTGGAGGCGGCAGGAGGTTGCGGAAGTGCCGTCGTTGTGAACGCTCGCGGTCGGATCGGTGATCAAGCTCGTGTGCTTCGCAGAGTTTGAAATTATGTTCATGTCCTTCTTCGTGCTCGCGGTTTTGTTGTTCAAGGACTTGGTATATTGTCTCTCGTCTCGTTTGGTTTGGTTTCTCTTTTGGCGTGGTTCAGATATTTGGTTCAAGTTGTGCGTGAGTGCTTGGACGAGGTTTTAGGTTATCAATTGTCGTCGTCTGGTTATGTTGCATTTGAAGTTGAGAAGTTAGGTGTTTCTTTTTGCCGCATTTTGGTTAAGAAGTTACATTGTCAAATGGAGCGTATGACATTTCTAAAGAGTGAAGAAAGTTGTGGAATTGGCCAGGGTTGTCCCCGTCACGTCCTGTCCGTCCGTCAGGATGTCCGGACGGACGTTAGGATTCAACCCCGGCGTCCGTCAGGATCCAAAAAAAAAAAATTTTTTTTTTTTGGACGGTCTATCCGTCTAGGTTGACGGACAGGCCGTCCTTGAAAAAAAAAAAAAAAAAAAAAAAAAAAAAAAAAAAAAAAAAAAATTGATCTTGACGCAATCCCGACGCGTCCGGACTGACGCTGACGAACATCCGGACGTGAAAACCCCACGTCACATCCGGATAGACAACCCTGGAATTGGCAGTGTCTTGTTGTCTATTATCGTTTCTGATACTTTTGTCTTCGCTATGGACTTTTTTATCGTTGAGTTGTTATGAGAGGTTCTATGTTGCCTTCAATTATTGAACAAGTGCGTAAGTTTCTAACATACTGCAGTCCTGTTCGTACTGCACCTTAGAGATTGGTGTTCAGCACTTTTTGCTGTACAGTTGATTGGAGAACTCATACACCGCTTGTTGTCTTATTTCTTTGCGGTCTGCAATCACACTTTATCGTGCAGGTCTTGCTGTTTTAGCTTATAGTCGCATATACAAAAGATCTGATTGTGTGCATGAATGGTTATGTTGTGAATGTATATGTTGTGGAGACAGATTGTTGAACTGATGTATTGTGTTTTGATCAATGTTCAGGGTCTTAACTATGGCTCTTGTGGTTGAATTTTTCAGGATGGCTTCTTCATCATCTTTCAAGATGGAGTGGAAGAAGAGGAGCAGTGGTGGAAGTTCTTCCAAGCGGAAGCAGAAAGATGCTCCAAAGAAACACAGGAGTTCGAAGTTCTTTCGACAGTCTAACAGAGGAGTTGTTACCAAACTCGACTCTAGTGATGTGCGGAGCATCGTAACTGATCCGGATGCACAGGTTGTTGTCCGTCCTTTTGGTGAGAGAGTGGAGACGTTTTCTTCACAACAAACCGTGTATCTGGAGAGCGTAGTTGAGGAGGATGTGATAGGTGGGTTACAGGCCAGGATTTCAAGCGTAGATGCTTTGCTCAGAGACATGGCTCAGAAGAATTTGCTCAGAGACATTGCTCAGAAGAATTTAGAGGAGCGGTTAGATGTCTCTGATTTGTTTGTACACCAAGGCATGTGCAATGCCTTGCATGCCTTTTCAGACCTCATTCTAGGTGTTTTTTTCAAGGCATGTGGAAAGAAGGCTTTGGGGGCCCGAGAGAGGGGAGAGTTTTTATCGAATCGTGGAGCAGATGGGGGTGAGGCCTTCGTGACTGGAGGAGCGGTTACACTAACCGTCTTTGGAGTGGAAAAAAAGATTGGAAAGCGGGAATTTCGGATTATGCAAAGCTTGCGGAGAGCTTCAAGTGGTGTAAGCTCGGTTGTTTCACATTCAGATTCACCACTCAAAGTTGCTACTGCGCTTGAAATCGAAGGTGCGAGTATGTTTGGAGGGGATTACAATGCCGTTTGTGGGCTTTTCCGGTCATTTCTCGAGGTGACTTGCAAGAAGATGGTGCAGGAGTGGAAGGAGGGCCAACTGAAGAACGTTTTCAAGAAGAAGTTCAAGCCAGACCGCCCGCCCCAGATTTAGCGTTTGAAATGAAAGGTAAACTTTCATTTCCTCACTGCCAACACTTCAACTATTTGTTTCTATTTGTTACATTGAGAAAGACTCCGTCATCCATTGTTCGCTGACGGACGCATGGCTCACGAGCCCTTGCTCTCGATGATGGCCATGTCGGCCGCTTGTGACCTGAAGCTAAAGGTTGCGCTTCGGGCGCTTCTCTGTAGGTACACGGCGCCCCATCTCGCCGCATTGGGAGCGTTTTGCAACGGCAATGCGATTACGTTTCCAGGGAGCTCCAGATCGGTGTCGAAATCGCCGGATTCTGTTGAATTTCGATCGTTACGGAGAGATTTCGATCGTGTTTCCGTAGAGATTTCGATCGATACGGAGCTCGGAGTGGAGGAGCTGCGGCAGTAGGTTGTCTGGAGAGTTTCTAGGGTTTGAGGGGTTTGTGGGTTTGGGTGGGTTTGGTGAATTGGTTCGGGTTTCGGGTGGTATTCTGTGAGGACAATGCGGCAGACAGGGCAGGTGACGTGCTTTTGTAGCCACGAGTCGACGCAGTGGATATGAAAGACGTGCCCGCAGAAGGGGAGTTTTCGGAGTATTTCTATGTTGGCGTATTCCACTAAGCAGATCGGGCACCTACGTCATGAGAGTTTTATTTCAGAGATGTGAGGCAAAGATACCAAGAATCCCCATTGATCATATAAACATTGGTCCGACATTTTCACTTATCTCAAAAATCACTTGAATTATATTTCACAATATATCTTGACCAAATATGATTAGCTATAGTTACATATTGCACAATCATGCCAAAAATGTGACTCTATATTTTTATAAATATAACTACATCCAATTACAAAAAAATTGATAACTCTATGTGAACCGCCACATCAACAAACAATATGACTCACATGAGTCATATTGTACATCAACAAAAAATATGACTCAAAAGGGTCATGTTTCACATCAACAAAAAATATGATTCATGAGAGTCATTATCCACATTAATAGAGAATATGAATCATAAAGGCATATTCCACATCAATGAAAAATATGACTAACTAGGCTCATTTTTTATATCAATAGAAAATATGATACATGGGAGTCATTTTTCACATCAACAAAAAATATGACTCACAAGAGTTATATTCCACATTAGCCAAAATAATATGATTGTATAGAGTCATATGCCATGTAGCCAAAATATGGCTTATCTTAGTCATATTCCAAGTCAACCAAAAATATGACTACATGGAGTTATATGCCATGTAGGATTTTTTGTCCTTTGCCTGAGTAGCTAAAAAAATGTCAAGCCCCCAAGGATAGTCAAAATATATGCCATATTGGCAAAATATGGCTAATTATAACTAATTATATCCTTCAACCTATATGACTACCAATATGACTCATGTCCAAAGTGACTCGTTAGTAATGACTGGTTCTAGTCATGTCATGAGTCAACTACAGTGATTTCTACGTGAGTCATTTTATAACTGCAGTCATATTTTGCAGGTATAAAACATTAGTTTTGTTGTAGTGTTTAGACAATATATTGAAATTTATAATTCATTCATGTAGTGTTTGAGTAGTAAAGTGTTGCTAAAGTGTGTTGGAATCTCCTTTTTGACTTACTAATAAAATTCAAAACTAATATTCCTTATTTAATAATAGTAAACATGCTCATAGTTGCAATTATGATTGCATTTACCATAAGATTATGTTCATAGATTGGCGAAATGGTAATATGGTGAGCAAAAACAGTAGTCATTGTTCGATTCCTCTTTGAGAAAAACTAAGCTCTTAATATAGTTACAATGTAGGATGTAGTGACAAGGTGGATGACTATTAGAGATGTTGTGCAGGATTGTATAGTAGTGGAACTAAATAGTAGGACTCTTTTCAATTTTTAGGGCATTTTTTGCAAACAGTGAGCCTTGCCCTAGCATCATTGCAGTAGTCAAATTTTGGAAGGACCAAGCCTAAGAGGTTAGAATTTGTACATTAGAAGGACCCCAACTTTCAAGAAGGCAATTACTATTGTGCCTCAACCAAAATCAACTTTAGCAACAATCACAAGGCATAGTAGTTTTAGCAGTTTCACACTAATATAAAACATATTACTTGTGAAGAAAGTATATCCAAAATCATCATTGATAACAAAATTGCCACATCTAGATTCTAGTATAGAAAGATTGTATTAATTTTAAATGTACAAAGTCTAAAAATTAGAACCTAGTGTCAAATTACGGTACATCTATCATTGATATTTTGAGAATTTATAACTTATTCATATAAGGTAGGAGATCCTATTTGTGCCACAATTCAAATGCCACACTATATGTACTACTATATATTAGTAGTACACATTTTAAACTTTCAAATGTACAGTTGGATACTGAAAGCTTACAAATTGTCTTTTTTAGACATTCAAATTTTTTTGTACAATATGGATTATAATTGATATTTTTTTGATAAACATAATTATCATTGCATCCTTATGCAATCCAATCAAGTATACCCAAATTTCAAAAAAAAATTTAAATTTTTTATTTTTGGTGAAATGCCATATTTAACTACTTTTGGACTTTTGAAAGTCCAGAATTCATACTAGTCATCAGGAGATCTCTCGATTGAGCATCGGGGGATCTATCTAAATCAATGGGAGATCTAAATTTTCATCAGGGGATCAATCCAAACCATTGGGAGATCTATACATGCATGATGCATCGGGAGATCCCCCGATCTTTGTATAGACTATGCTTAGTCCAGAATTCATTGAATAGTCCAGAAGTAGTTAAATATGCCATTGAATTTTTTAAGTCAAATTTTGTGGTTTTACATAATATTTTATTGAGTACATTGGTAATGAATTCTTTTAATTCAATTGCATGGATACGTAGAGAATATTCATATGCACATCTTTCATATTAAAAAACACCCCTTTAAGTAACAAGAATATGATCAATAAAGAATTCAATGAAATGTGTCATAGGAGCAAACTTTGAAGAAATAAGTATCCCTATATTTTAACTTGATTTTAACATTTTTTAAGGCAAATCTTAAAACTTCATAGACTAGATGAAGAGTTCATACTATACAACACATCTAAATTTTGTCCCATTTTTGTAGCCTTTATGAGGATGATGTATCATATTGGAGATGTTTGGATTTCTTTCTTAATCCCTAAACGCTCAACCAACCATTTTTGGGTCACTGCCTGACTTTGGGCAACATTTTTGAGCAAAATATACTTTTTTCAATCTATTTATTTAATTATATATTGTAAGATTGGATTGTCTTTCAAAATGTATATTGAAAACTAAGATCGCTATGGTCAAAAAAATTATAAGAGAAATAGCACAATGTATTTAGAATTCGTCTAGTGTTGAAAAATTTATTATTTGAAAAAGTACTAGAGATCTCATTACAAAACCTTATATTTTTTTTTACAAATAAAGAGAAACTGCAATTTTGACCAATAAAAAAAATTCAAAATGCTAAAGATAGAAATTTTATTTTGGATAAATTTTTGAAGTTATATCTTCAAAATTCATTTGAAGAGAATCTAAAAATAATTTTATAATTTTAACCATACAAATACTTTCTACTTTTTATGTTTCACATTATCTTTTTTGATGAAAACTTCAAGAAAGATACAGAATTTATATTTTATAACACATTTGTATTTTGTCCGAATACTTTGGGCTTTTAGAGGTTAAATGGGATCATTAGTGAAGGTTATATGAATGAGATATATGAAAAAAATGTAACAATTAGATCAAACTAAGGTTTTAAAAAAAACATTACTACTCGAGAGTATTAAATGCACACTCCAATCTAATAACATTGACTTTTACTAATTTTAGAATTATGCAGATATGCAAAAGTGCATTGATATGGTCAATCATGATGTTCTAAATAAAACCAATATGCTGTGGTTTATACTATTTTTATACTATCTCAAAAAATCTAATTTTTATACTATTTCAAAAAATCTAATTTGGATCCAGTTCCATCCATCTTCTTTCATCTTATGTTCATACTAATTATAGTATATTCATCCAAGATTCATTCAATTAATATGGACTTTTGTAGTATTCCACATCTCCCACTAAATAATGAATTAGCTTGAGTGATTATTTTTCACATCAAATACTACACTCAAAGATTAATTATTAAAAAAAACAAATTTGTCAATCCCCATTCAAATATACAATCTTCTATGTGCCAAAAATATTTCAATCTTTTCTTTTCTATAATCATTAAATTCACAATCCAACAATTATAATTTAGAGTTGCTTGAATGTTTTTAACCTTTAACCCCTAAGTGACCAGCCTATATTCATAGAAATCTAAACCCTTCTATACCTATTTCAATTAAACTATCACCTAAGAAAAGATCCACACTAATTGACCATACTGATTGGTAATATAAACATGTTCAGAGATACAAGGAAAAAGATGTGTCTTTTGACCGTATCATTGAAAAGATTATAAGAGTCAAACAAGGACATCTTTCAAAAATGGAAAGGCTATATTTTGGCCCCTGGGACGCTCAGAAGTTAAAAGACATTTCATGTCCAAGCTTTATCAAACTTTATTAGATTTCTACATCATAATATAGATTTAAATTTTTTTGATATTTTTCAAATGCAGTAGCATATGTTTAAAACTTAAACTCATTTTTTCATAATTAAAAATACCAAATTGAAATTTATGTGATTTAAAAAGGAAAAAAACGTATAAAAATCATAATAATTACAAAAGTGCCTAAAATAATATGAATTTTTTAATAAAAAATAAAAATAACAGTAACAAACGTTATGATGTAATTGATATACTCTTTAAGATTACACCAAGAGAAATTTTGATGAAAAAAGTTCAAAAGTGGTATATTTTGAGCTTTCAAGATGCTATGAATCTTAAAAGCATCACAAAAATTACAATTTTAACCATTTTGAAAAAATTCAAATGGAATTCAAAGTAGATTATTGAAGCTACATTTTCTTAGTTAAGCTTAAAAACATTTAAAATCAAGAACTATATGAAAATTCAAGTTTTGACTTTCAAAATGCCCAAGGGCTTGCATTGTCCTTTAAGGGTTAATCTCTATTTGCTCAAAACTGGACTCCCAAGATACTGGTATAAACAAGTCGGTTTCAATTACGGGATTAAACTAATGATTTATAGGGAACATTGCATGATCCATGAGCATCACCACAAGGTCAGGTTTGCTTAAATCCATTTAAGTACACGAGTGTTCCTTTCTGATAGAACATGTTTTAGAGAGCAAAATAATCCGTTTCTGTGTCGGAATCAATTCAGCAGTGTCCCCTTTGTAACTGCCAAAACTGCAACGAAGTCCTCAAATCATGGTTTCCAAGTCCCTGGTTTGAACTGATTACCAGATCCCTCGGCCTCCCCTGATCTGATTACAACAAAATCAACGATTAGCTACCATGTCCCAAATGACTGCTTGAGGCAGATGCATAATCTACTTAAATGACAGTATCGCCAACTACTGTCATTACAGGTGGAAGTGCACAAAGGCTTGAAAGCAAAGTTCAGTAATACAATACCAACTGATCTCCACGAAACGAGACAAATGCTGAAACAATATTGTCTAAGATAATCAGAGAATAATCTACCGGCTTGCAGTTCAATTTACGAAATCCTAGTCTGAGATTAATGACAACCTTAATTAGATAGGCACAAAGTAAAAAACTGGATCCATGATTGTTAACGACCAAAGACAAGCTTACTTCGTGGAAGGCTGACTTGAATTCCAGGTGTCGGGTTTGAAAACTGGCTCTGGTGCAGTTGCTTGCTGTGGAACTCCAGCATCTGCTTAACAACAGCAATAGCTCAGACACTACCAAAAGCCAAGTCAGATTTGAGTTGGAAAACATGCGCAAACTAAAGTGTCATACCAAAAAGTTTGAGGCACAAGCCCTAAAGCAGAATAGACACACTGAAAAATATAAAAATCCAAAGTGATCAACTATATCATGAAAATACAACTGTACACTAGTAATTAGCAGAAGCATAAAGAACGGAGGAAGGGATACCACTTTGCTGAGCAGATGCATCACTTCCAGTGACTTGCTGCAGAAATCGTGTCATACCCTGAGGACCGACGTCATCTGCCATTCAACTGCTTAGCTCAGCTATTCCAGCACAAAAATACACTTGATGCGAATGAGAAAAGGGTAAAGTTCACAGCATCCACTGCACTAGTAAAACCTACTTGTACGACCGGTACAAACTGGCAAAGACTAGACAAAGGTTTTCTAAGAACTGGGAAGTTCATAAACCACTTAGTAGCTGCATGCTTTTATTCATAAACCACTTATGCATAAAGACATACTTACAACCATACGAGATTATTCCCACCTTCGTTCATTCCTTGCTGAAGCGCTTTTGCACGAAATCGACGCTTCTCCTCCTCCTTCTCAAGCACTGTTCAGTGACAGCCATCCCACCAGGGAACATGGTTATGAGAAATACAGAGCGTCAGAAACAAACACAATGCTTTGGCCTAGTTGGTGTTTTAATTGGATATGAACACCGCAACAACAGTGGTAGTCACGGTCCCCCATTTTTACATGGGGAAATGCAGGAATAAAAAGTATTAGTTGAAGACATGGAACCGTGGCAACCAGTGACATAAAAGATCATTTGACTTTATGTAAAATGAACTCGTATTCTTCAGTGAACCCTAACTCTCAAGATTTTACTTACAAGCAACCTTGACCTTGATGCCACGTCGGCGTGCTTCGAGTTCTTCCATTTCCTGGACAACAGATCATGTACGCTCTTCACATTTCTCATTTCCATCTGTCCCACTGTAAGGAAGATAATTCAAAATTCAGACCACTATAAGGTATCAAGTATGGAGCACAGGATTAGGAGAGACAAAAACATCAAACCATCCAAAGAACTATAACGATAGAAGATTTAGACTACTCAGAACAATTCAATGCCCCAGATTGTACATGGCATATGAAAGCTCTTAACCCGTAAATGCCTAGGACATACTGGTATAAGATAACTGCACCTAAAATGGACCACTCCTCAAATTTGACCCCTATTTTTGACCCCTCTTTTTGAAGGAAAACTGAACAAGGAGGATACCTAGAATGAAGTGCATGACAAGGACAAATGTAAGGTGAATTTTGAGTAGTGTGCAGCGCTATTAATAGTGCTATTAATAGTACTGTGGAGGTGGCAACCTCAGAAGTGGACAATTTTTGGTACACTTTATGTTGCTTCAACTTCTTCACTAGTGTCATTCTTCATGTACACTGAATATATTTTGGCATCACCTACATGACACTTTTAGCACCCTAAACCTTGCATCTTTGAAAATTTGTAACTAATTCACAATGTGTCCAAAAATTTTGGAACCACTTGCATTTTGATTCATTTTCTACAGCGTATTGATCATGCTGCAAAGCTTATTCATGCGAATGCGATTTTAGGTGTAATCACCTTACAATTCATCCTCTTTGAACTCTCTTGACCTTGTTTTCATCCATTTGGAAGGTTGTAGGAAAATGCATCTAGTATCTCCAGAAAACACAAACGAGCTTTGCATTTGTACAGTTAGGAACTCCACTAAATGCTTTCCCAAAAGCTGATAACCTCAGAATTTAAACGTGTCACACCAAAAGGCAATTAACAATATAAGACTTAAGTATGCGGTGAATCTTCAAATATGATTGATCCATTTGAGAATATTTAAATTTTGTCCCAAACCAGTATGCATTTAGGAGCTAACGTGCTTCCAGACCTCCAAAGATGATTCTTTCTTGGATCCCAGGAACATCATTTTGAAAATTTTGAGTATAATTACGTCGACAAACTAAAAAGTAGAAATCAAAAGAATCGCATGAAAACTGAAGAGATCAGCTATACCTCAGGAGTCGGGGGGTTCTTCCGTCTTCCATTTAGCCAGCTATTCCATTCCACTGCCACGCAGAGGATCAATATTAATAAAATGCGGATCCAAGCCTGTGATCAGAATGGCGTCCAGAGAAATGCAATGCGCTCACCAGGAATTGCCTCAACAACCGAAGAGCCTCCGAACTCCACCCAGCGGCGCTCAGAAACTGCACAGAAACCATTGCTCGTCAGGGGAAGGTGGTGAACAGGGAGCAGGGGAGTAAACGAATTGAAATTAGAAAATAAGAAGAAAAAAAAAAATCAAGCAACCTCTGCCTTCATTTTTCTGAAGCTGGCGATAGTAAGCGTTGCCAGCCTTGTCGGAGCCGGCCAGCTGCTTGCCGCGCTTGGCGAAGAAGCCAAGCACCCTGGACAACATGGTGGAATGCGCAAGAATTCGCAACTGAAAGTTTCGACAGAACAGGCAATTACTGCAAAACCCTAAAAGAAGAACTGAAAGCAATTCGACTTGCGCGGGGACCTATCGTCTCTGAGGTCCACAAATTAGCTGATTTGCATTTTGGGAGAAGCTAAACTCCTTGAATTATTTTTCAATAAATTTTCATCGTAAGAAAAATGAAATTGATATCTAATCCAAGACATTTCTTATTTTTTTGAGCTTTCATGAAATTAGTTACTAATTTTTGAAGTTGAAATGCAGTGGTAACTGAAATGATTCACTTCCTAAGGTGTACACCTCTTGTACATTGATGGTGCAACGAAGAGTATAAAATGTACCTTTGCATTAGGGGATCATTTTAGAGCCTAGTTCATTTTAGGACCCCTATCTTAGTGGTAATGCTAAAAAGACAGAACTTATGACCATATAATCTTTTTCAATATTCTTTGCTTTATTTACTCTACATTGCAACTAAATTTGAATGATAATTATTTTATTTTATTTTTCAAAAATAAAATCACATATCTTTGATAAGTTTTCAAACTTTCAGATTTATGGGTGATGATTTCCAATTACCATGATTTTTAGAAGAAAAAGAGAAAAAAATCTATATCTAGTTCAAAATTATTCTCCAAAACCTAAAATTTCTTCTTCATGTATAAATTATAATGAAGAATTTTATAGTGTAAACAATTTTTTTCTATCATTTTATAAATAGATAATAAAAAACATAGGAATGATCAAATACACTAAAAAGACATTTTTGTGATCCGTGCACACAAATTTGATTTAATAATAATAAAATGCAAGTCATCCATGATGGCTTTCTTCACTTTGATTTTGCTAATTAAGAAAAAGCAATGAGTAATCACAACAAAAAATATTGGATGAGTAAAAGTTTTTTTAATTTATCCAACACCTTTCAATTGTCATCAAAAAGCTAGTTTTGGACTTCACAAGGGTACTAAGGTTAAACATCAACATTATTGTTTCAATGCCTTCTATGTAGCTACATTATGAATGCTTTGTTCAATTATTAATATTCAAAAACAATTTTGTGTAGGCTCTTACTATAAAACATGGATTCAATAGAAGACAAAACATTTGAAATCTTGAAGCAACAAATAGTGATGCAAGAATAACCGCACCTGTAAATAATCAGTTTGATTATATACTCTAATTCTAAATAGCAAATTGATAGTTTCATATGTAAATTCAGATATATATTGGGCAAAAATTAGGAGTTGAATTTATCTTAGGTATTTGGAAGTTTAAGGTGCCACTACCTTTTTCAAAGAAGTTGTTATTGAACCAGTGTTTCAAAAGACGAAGATATGATATTTTACTCGAGAGAAGTATAATGGCATAAGTAGGTACTTTATTTTTTAGAGTTTGAAAATTCATAGCTTATTGTTTGATCGTCAAAAAATTATGAAACTACTTGGTTATATGTCAAGGAGGCTAATGAACCATTTAAAATGCAAAAGTTCACTTCTATAGTTTTGCATGCCCAATTCTTCTTAAATATATATCTATTACTTTGTCCACTCCAACCAAACCCTAACTACATTGTGCAGTGTGAATGCAGTTGTAGATAGGATTTGGAAACTCGGACAGAGCCAATGAAGAACAGAATCTTGTGGTTGAAATCGAATCTCTCCCACAGTGATGCCGGGCCCTTGTGACCCCAAGAGGAAACCGACGTGGCAGAGAGTCCAACTCAGCCCAAAAGTGTGCCACGCTGCAGCTCTGCTGTCCCCACGCTCGTTTGGCTAAGGTTGTGGTCTTCATATCGCCGCTCCACTTTGCAACGAGAGGAGCCTTTCTATCAACCGCCCTTCTTCCCAAACCCAGAACCTCTCTGTTAATCCTGTCTCCACGACATTCGTCATTGCAGCATTTTTGCTGCAAAATCACAACGTCCACTACTCTCTCTCTGTCTCTACCTCAACGATTGCACAACAATTCCACAATATTTCTTGAACAATTACGAAAGAGGCCACACAACACTGCTTCTGCGCTTCGGGATTTTTGGAATTTGAGCAGGGGGAGGAGGAGCGATGGCGGCCATGGTGGGAGCGCCGTCGCTGTGCACGGCGGGCGTGGCCACAGAGAAAGCCTCCATGGGCGCCTCCACGTCGTCCTTGACAGGGGAGAGAGTACGCGTCCAAGCCTGGTCTGGCTGCGCTTGCCTTGGAAAGGGACTTCAAGTGGTGAATGCTGCGCAGTGGGAAGGGAAAAACTCTCAAGGGGAGAAGCCATGGGACACACAACGCGCTTCTTTGTTTTCCCCCACGGGAAGCGCGACTGAAATGAGCGCTGTGGCGACGGACTTCGTGGTGGCGCAGAAGGACCGCAGAGGCTCGTTCGGATACTCGCGTGGGACGGATAGCGAGGACGAGGACGAGAGTGATGGTGAGGACGACGACGAGGTGATTCGCGTGGACAACGAGTCTGTGGACGATGCGGATCAATTGGCGATTTCGCAATTGGGGATTCCTGACACTGTGGTGGAGGCGCTGGCGAAGCGTGGAATCTCGCAGCTCTTCCCCATTCAGGTGCCATTGTCTGAGCTAAAGAAATTTTTCTTGTGAGTGCGAGGGTTGCAGTTTCAAAGTGCAGTGCGGGTCGAATTCGTAATTGTAAAGGAGAAGCGCAATTGTTATTCCTATGCCGCCACTGTGATTAAGCTTCCAGAGGTGGTTTGTGCGTGAAATTAGGGTTATAATCATGTGCTCTGAAATCTTTCGAAGGACTCTTCACTTAGGTCGTCGGGAATGTAGAATTTTTAGCGTTGAGATAGAATTTTCAGTTTTAGTAGGCCGACCCGTGCATTTACGTGTCGAGGAATTTATTTCAAGGCTCTGTTAATGGCAGGGAATATGAGTTCTGGTAGATGCTCAACATAGTTTTGAGCTTGTGAGGGTCTGGTTTTTGAGACGCTGTGATTTTGATTGTTTCAGAGGGCAGTTCTAGACCCAGCCATGCAGGGAAGGGATTTGATTGCGCGAGCCAAGACAGGGACTGGAAAGACTTTGGCGTTTGGAATTCCCATCATTAACAACATTTTACGCGAGAACGAAGGAAATAGAACTGCAAGGTTTGATAATTCTCTTCTGCTCGCTTATTTGTTCATAACTCTTTGACTGTTAATTGGAAGTTCTAGTTGCTATTTCCGTTGTTTTGGAAGGGAGTGGATGACACCATTCAAAATTAAGTTCAGAGGTCATTGCTGCAAATCGTGTCACTGTAGCGTGGCACCATGAGTTTTTGGATTGTAGTCAGGTTGAATACAGTTTTGACTGTTAGCCTTTACTTTGCGTTTCATAATATTTATGCTTATTGCATGGGCAATGGAATGCAGGAAATTTGGTCGAGCACCTCGGGCTCTGGTTCTGGCTCCCACTCGGGAACTAGCGAAGCAAGTAGAACGCGAATTTATGGAGTCGGCGCCCATGTTGTCGACGATATGCGTGTACGGAGGGGTGCCGATCTCGACACAACAGCGCCTGTTGACGAGGGGTGTGGATGTGGCCGTGGGAACTCCAGGTCGAATAATCGACCTGATTAATAGGGGCTCCTTGCATTTGGAGGAAGTGCGGTTTCTGGTTCTGGACGAGGCTGATCAGATGTTGGCGGTGGGATTCGAAGAGGACGTGGAGCAGATTCTGGAGCAAATGCCACAACAACGGCAGAGCATGTTGTTCTCGGCCACCATGCCGACTTGGGTTAAGAAGCTGTCGCGGAAGTACTTGAAGGACGCGTTGACAATCGACTTGGTGAGGATCCTGCTGCTTGCATTCAGGGAAGGCGCAGTTGAATGCGTCGACTTCCCGTTATAACTGGAGATTTAAACTTTTGCAGTCGAAGTCCGGAGCTGATGTCTGTTTCTTGATGCAGGTGGGTGAGAGTGACGAGAAGCTAGCAGATCGCATCAAGCTGTTCGCTGTTACGACAGTTCCTCAAGCCAAGCGGTCCATTTTGCACGACTTGATAGCGGTGTGTATTAATTGTGCTGTCCCTGAACATTTCTTGGTCCGATTTCAAAATTTAGCTTGTGAAACTATCTCTCGTCAATTATTGCAGATGGTTTCGACATTATGCGCAAAGCACTGTTTTGTGTCCTCTTGGTGGACTCTTGATGGCTCAAGGGTGGTGGGTCGGGCTGACGCAGGTTTATGGCAAAGGAGGCAAGACAATCGTGTTCACACAGACCAAGCGGGACGCGGATGATGTCTCCTCGGCTATGGGTCGCATATTGGGGTGTGAGGCGTTACACGGCGACATCACGCAGAGTCAGCGAGAGAAGACGTTGAACGCTTTCCGGGAAGGGAATTTCTCAGTGCTGGTGGCAACGGATGTTGCTGCGCGTGGTTTGGACATCCCCAACGTGGATCTGGTAAATAGTGGCAATCCCTTTTACTTGTGTGGGATGACCATCCTGTGATTGCAGCTTCTTCAGAGGACTGAAATGTACATTACACGTGTGGGATTGGAGCTTGTTTTTGAGAGGACTGAATGGTACATTGTTCGTGTGCAGGTGATTCATTACGAAATTCCCAACGATCCCGAGACGTTTGTGCACCGGTCGGGGCGGACGGGGCGCGCTGGTAAAGAGGGGACAGCAATACTGATGTACTCCGACAGGCAAGTGCGAACAATGAGGCTCATCGAGCGAGATGTTGGGTGCAAGTTCACGAGAATTGGTCCGCCGAGGGTGGAAGACGTCTTGAAGGCGAGCAGCGAGAGTGCCACTGAGGTGATCAAGCGTGTGCATCCTGGAGTGGCCGAAGTTTTCTTGCCGACTGCGGAGGCACTCTTGGAGGAGCAGGGTCCGGCAGCATTTGCTGCTGCCCTGGCTCATCTGGCTGGGTTCACCCAGTTGCCCACATCACGGTCGCTTATTACTCATGAAGAGGTATGCTCATGTTTTGCTGTGCATCTATGCGACTGTGACCTTTCCGTTCTTGTGTGATAATAATTTGGCCGATCGTGGCCTGGAGCTCTCCTTGGATAGGGTATTGCCTTGCTGTGTCCTAGAGGATGAACATCTCGTCTCTCTCTTTATACGTATAGGCGTGCATTCTTGGTGTATCTTTTGCATCATAGAGTCCATTTTACTAAAGGGATTGACATTCCAGTAGTCTGTCTCCGGAGGGTTCGTATGAGTGGGCCTTCTTGAAGTTCGACCGTTTCGTGCCCCAGCCGTTGTGTAAAACTGGATGGGATCTATCCGCACGCTTATCCTTTATAGTCGTAGAAGGTATCCATTTGGTCCGTGATCGTTGTTTTCCTGTAGGCAGCAGATTACTTTCTGTGCCTGAGCTCATTTCAGTAAATAATGTGAAGGTTGACACGAATTCGTCTGTTGTCTTTCGGCAGGGTTTTACGACACTTCGCTTGGTGCGACCTAGATCGTCTCGTCCCATGAGCCCCCGAGTAGTGATGGGGATCTTGGCAGACATCTGGCAGACGTCTGCCGACAGAGTGGGAAAGATAAAGATTGTGGACGATTCCAAGGCGGACAGTGCCGTGTTCGACTTACCGGAGGATTTGGCGAAGGAGCTTTTGACCAAGCCTACACCTCAAGGAGAGGTCATCGAAATCTGCAAATCGGTATATTACTCTTCTTGTAAAATGTTCCTTCTTTGGAGGATCATAACATGCTTAGCTTGAGTTTTTGATGTGGCTGACGTTTACTGAGAATTCCTGGAATGTTGGCTACAACTAGAATGGCTTGTATCGACTGCTTTTTTTGTTGACTCTGAACCGAACGGGAGGAGGATTTGCATTGACAAAAGTTGCATGTGAGGAAGTTTGAGTTGGACCCTTACTTGAAAGTGAGCTATGTAATATGGACTGTGCCTCTCTCGTAGCGCAGCTGCTTGTTTTGAAATGAGCACAGTGGGAGCTGCCTGAGCTTCTGTGTATGTCGTGTGTTGCAAACGAATCATGTGCCTTTCTGGATTGCACACTAACAGGAGTCACAATTGAACTGGGTGTGCAGCTTCCAAGGCTGGAAGAGGATGAATTTGGCGGATCAGGAAGAGGTGGAGACATGTATGGCCGATTCTCGAGGGGTGAAGGACGAGGGAGCTATGGTGGAGGTCGTGGTGGTGGAAGAGGAAGCAGTGACCGCTACGGGGGAAGAGGAGGTGGAAGTGGCCGTTTCAGCAGCTCAAATGACCGATTCAGTGGCTCAAATGACCGATTCAGTGGCTCAAATGACCGGTTCAGTGGGTCAAATGACCGGTTCAGTGGGTCAAATGATCGGTTCAGTGGAAGAATGACCGGACGGAGTGGGTCAGGGCGTCCTGACGACTGGAGCAGGTCCAGTCCCGAGAGGTCGTCAAGCCCATGGCGGAGCAGCTCCTCTGACAGCGACCGCTTCAGCAGCAGCAGCTTCACGAGCAGCGGCAGCAGGGGAGCCTTCGGAGGGACATGCTTCATTTGCAATAAGCCTGGTCACCGTGCAAGCGATTGCCCAGAGCGGCGGTAGACATCCTTCAATGTCAACTAGGATTGTCACTGCCCTCTGTCACAGTTTCATCTTATACTTTTATTCCCATTTGTGTACTACAATTTTTTATACCTGAAAATTTTATTAAATTTTTTGATTCTATTCTTATCTTCAGTGTCGCATGCACTGGTTACATCGATTGGGAGATGTGTATTGCTGTGGGGCATGGTTTTTAGTGTTCTTTCTATCTTTTAGTGGAAAGTATTTAAATGTCTAGACTAGATAATGCTCGAGGTCATTATTATTCAGAATGCCGAGTGCATAAACTGTGGAACGAGTCTGCTATTGAGAAGATCAGCGAGTTGGAGGTGTAAATACATTCACGAAATAGTAATTGATTTTAAGGAAGACGGAAAAGACTTTTGAATCCTCTAATATTCTGATATCTCTTACTTAGGAGAGTAGCGAGCTTAAAGTCAATCAAGCCATATTATCAAATTATTGGCTCTGGACATATTTACTGTGAATGTGAGGAAGACGTATTTGAAAAGCAAGCTGAACTGCTTGTTTTTAAAGGAACAAAAAGTTGTTGTGGACATTTGTTATATTTGGATTATACGTCTGCAAATGTACGATGGACCATTTTCCACAGAATATTCATATTCAGAATTCTCTACGGACTAGAGAAGTTTTCAATTTTCAAGTATAAATACAACTCTATCCTCCTCCTTAACACTCATGAAAGAAAGGTCGTAGGCCATGGTTCTTTGACGCAAATTTGCACAAAATTAGGAAGGATCTTGGCACACAATCAACCTTTTCAGTTTCGAGTTCAATGTAAGTACGTTTAATCAGCAAAAGAGTTCTGCATTTAGTTCACTTTGAGGTGAAACAACACTGAAAAGGTTCCTTGGGACTATGATTATACACCACATAAAGTCCCATAAAATCCCTGCTCTGTACAAAACTGCGAATTTGACTTCGCATTTTTCGTATACTAAGGTATGAAGTTGAACTTAAATATGATTTCGTAGTCAACTAAAACAGTATACCAAAACACAAAACACAAAAATACAAGCGAAAATACATGGCCAGCGAGGTCGCTGAGTCATTCTACGGGTTAATTAAACCTGAGGCCATTGAGCAGGTCGGCCATCAGTGCCAAATGAATCCGTCTTGACATGAGGATTCTCAACTACACCACTCTTGTTGACGTTCGCAATGGCGCCTGGAACCTTTCCTTGTGCTTTTATGTATGGCAGCCTATCAAGCAAAAGGTACAGAAACGCTAGGATCGCAAGTTGGACACCCCAAACCACGTGCGCTGCCTGCCATTTACAACATGAAATGAATACTTCCATGATAAAAAAATGAGATTGAGAGTAACCATTAACTTAAGTGCGGCACAATTATAATAAGCCTTCCTGTTGGAACCCCACAGCGTTGGTGAAATTCAATGCTCACCTTCCTCTCTCCACCTACGGGCCAGCTTTCCACGTACAAATCCAAGCCCTTGAATATGTTAAACCATCCCAAGATGACTGCTGCCGTGCCAAACAGCCAGTGTATTGTAAACCACGCCGGTCTGACTGCAGCGCCCCTGTAATCACATCACATGAATCAACTACAAGAAAATAAATTCACTCAGCCACACGTACATCAATTTGAAAGGAAAAAACGCAGTAAAACTCGTGAAACAGTAGTCAAGAAAATGGAAAATGAGAGGGAATCATAAGCAGGGCGGGCTACCGTTGAGGTCTGATGACAGCCATCAGAGGCTGCAACCAAACCAAAACCATGATCGCAAGCCCCAGCTTCACATGAGTACTGTCCCATGGACTAACAGGGAATTTGGTGGCAGCAATGGCGAATGCAGTTGTGGAAAGGATCACTCCAACAACCTGTCAACAACAAAAACAGTTGATTACAACTGAAAACACATTGACAGACTGTTAATTCTCTTGTAATCGATAACGTACCAGATCGAAGGATGCAAATTGTTAGTACCTGAACAGAGGTGTGAGCCAGAAACCACTGTGAGAAGTAGTACTGTCCATATCTGGAAGCGAAGACTCCAAGCGGGATGAAACCCCCAAATGCAAGCCACATGAGCCATCCGTGAGCTTGAAACCAGCCAATGGAACAGGGGTTGCCCTCGTTGGGCTCCGGCAAATCTCCATCAGCAGAAGGTGCAGTTGCATCTTGCGCGTTGGCAGCACTCAGGACGCAACTCGTGAGAATTGCCACCAGCACAAAATCTCCCACCCGAAATTGTTCATTGCTGGCAGGAACTCGTCGTTTCACAAGCATTGCAACCATTCCTCAAGCTCAACGATGCACTCAAACTCGTTGGGATGAGCCCAAACTTACTAGACTCGACTCAGTTCTATAAACCAAGTTAGGCACTGATCTTCAAGAACAAGAACAAGGACTCTGCTGCAGTTGAGGAATTGAGTAAGGCTGTCTTACCACAGAATTCGCAGATGTACGTGGAGCTGGGAACTGAATGTCTATATGATAGCGAGTCCATTGTGGTGAACGGCTGCAATCAATATGTCCATGATCGTCGGTGGTGAGCAAGATTAGGACTTTCCGGACACCCCAACACCACGTATTTCCACCGGTCGACGCCCCCAGCTGCCCCCCTTCCCAGATGAACCCTATACCCTAAACCCTTTCCGTGAGAGAGCCCATTCAGCAGCAGCAGCAGTTGCACAAGATAAATTAATTTAAACGAGACAGTTGCAACCTGCATCATGTCGCACACTGAGGCAGCAGTTATCCAATGTCGAAAGGGTGTCAAGGAAGACATCTCCGAAATAGAGTGGCGGTGAGTCAAAAAGTTTGGGGTGACCCACTGTGCAAAGGATTTCAAATGCATGATTACCGGTATAATCACGTAGAACTGGACATGAAATTCGGAGGTGGGATTACCCTGTACTTTGAAGAGGCCCCCATTTGAGGATGCTCTCAACAAATCAAAGTGACCCAGTATTTTGACGTGATGAACTTTTGCCGGGCAGGTGGAGATGCTTGAGATCGACGACCGGAGCAAACGGTGGAATCCGGTCACCCTAGACTAGCGTGCTTCTCCCCCCGTGCGTGCTCTGCGAGAGACGACTCTCCGGGCAATCGGTAGATCACGACACTCCGCGTGATTTGCCGATCTCGAATCAGCAGCGACGGATTGCACGACGCAAAAAATCGCCGATCGATAACTTGTTCGAAGTTCCACACAATTCTGTTCGAAATTGCACACAAATTGCTCACGAGAAGCTCTCATTTCTAGGTCACAGCACGCAACGGAACGCCTCCAGCGCTTGGTGGATGTAGTGTCACTGAGCTTCCATTAAGCTCGCCGTAGTGCTTCCGAAATTATTCCCTCCGTCTTCTTCGTGTTCTCCGAGTGCCTGCAAGTCGAATTCTAGGTCACAGCACGCAACGGGAACGCATCCCAAGCTATGGTGGACGAAGTGCCACTTAGCTTTTATTCATTACGCCGTCCTGCTTCCGGAAATCTCCCCTTCTTCGTGTTCTTCTTCTCCTTTCTCGTGTTCTCCGAGTGCCCGCAGCTCAAATTCTAGGTTCCAGCACGCAACGGAATGCATCCCAAGCTTATGGTGGATGGAGTGCCACTGAGCTTCCATTGAGCTTCCCGTACTGTTTCCGGAATTCTTGTCTCCTTCTTCGTCCTGTTCTTCTTCGCATTCTCCGAGTGCTCGCAGGTCGAATTCGCTGGAGCTTCCGATGGCGCCATCCGGGATTTCCATCCGCAAATCTTCCGTCTCGTCCTTACCCACAAGCATCACGGGGGGCTACGAAGAGAAGCCTTTCCGGGGCTCCACCCGCGGGGGGGCTCGGATGGTGGTTTGCGGGAGCCACCAGGCGGCGGTGTTCGCCGCGGTGGTACTCACGTCGCTGGTGTGGGTGGTGCTGTTGCACGTGACGGGCGTTCGCGACTGGGCGATCTTGTGTGGGAGGGAGGTGCCTTTGTTGCAAGGGACGGGGAACGGGGGATATGGATTGTCGTACATCGCCAGTAGTCAGAATGATGGCGTCGGGAGTGGGCTGGTGGAGCTCGTGGATGGCGAGGGCAAGCGGAGCGAAATGGCGAGACCGCAAGTAGTGGCGTTCGTCGGGATTAACACGGGGTTTGATTCAGGGCCAAGAAGGAAGTCTGTGAGGGAGACGTGGTTCGTGTCCACGCCCGAAAGGCTCTCCAAGTAAGTAGGGTTTGCAAATTCAAAAGTCACAATTCAAATTCAAATTCTCTCGGATCCATTTCCCAAAGCTGTCACCTTTTTTTTCTTCCTGAAATCTTAGTATGCCTGTTCTTGAATTGGTTAGAATATGCAATCTGTTAGTGGAAATCAAGGTGATGCGCGAGACTTAGTTCCGTAACAGCTCACCAAGTAGGGTTTTCAAATTCAAATCCTACTGTGATCCATTTTTCAGCATTGTCGTGTTTTGTTTTTTGAATCTTATTATGCCTGTTCTTGGATTCGATCAAAGGGCAATCAATTTGCTAGTTGAAACCAAGAGGATGCGCAAGACGTAGTTCCCGTCCAGGCCTGAATAGTAACTCACCAAATAGGGTTTTCTCGTCAGAAAGCTCGGATTCGGATCCTTTACCGAGGAGTGCCGTGTTGATTGGAAGAGTTGAGTTGCTGTTGGTAACTGGGGTGGGTCAATAAGAGTCGGGATCTCTCCCTATCGGTTTTAGCATCCGCTACCTTAATTGAAACACAAGTTTCTTCGTCCGTTTGTTGTAGGATGGAGGAGAGCACTGGATTGATATTTAGGTTTGTAATAGGCCACACAGAGGATGCGCGGAAGATGAAGGCTTTGGGGGAGGAGGTTGAGGAGCATAAAGACTTTATGCTCATTGATGTCGACGAGAAGTACAGCAAACTTACAATTAAAACGTAAGTAATGGTTTTAACCCTAAACCTAAATCCTCTTTGGAGACCTACTGTTTTTGTTGTTTTTAGGTACTTGATTGTTGATAGTCAATAGGGTGAGGAACTCATTCCCTTGGCTTGGAGCTCTTTTGAGTGATTTTCATTCGTAGTATGGATATATAAAGTTTTTTTTTGCGTGGGTCTTTTTGAAAGCATTCTAATACATTAGAATGTGTATTATCTGGAATCTGTATTAACGTGGCAATCGGTTCTGAAAGTTTGAAATTGTAAAGTCCCAACCACGAGTGTAGACTACTGCATGTACAGCGTATCTCGAGGAAAAGTCCCTGAAAGTGATAGAATTTAAAAGTATTTCATTTCTTAAAAGCACACATTGGGATGTCACTTGCGGTGTAAATGGGTGTCTTTTCGACTCCCGTGAAAGGGACACCAATGCAAATGAATTCCCAACCTTATATAAATCTATTGTTGTTCTGTTAGTATTTGCTTTGATTTGTGGTGTAGCGCATTCTTTCAGCCTCGTTGATTGGATTAGACGATTGTGATCGTTTAAGAAGTTTCAAGGCGTCCTTTGCTGTTGGACGTGAAATTGAGGTCTAGAGTTTAAGGTAAAAAGCCTTGCAGGATATTAAGTTTTACTGTAGCGTATTACGTAACATATGTATGATCTGAATTGCCTCTACTCCAGTTGTGAAATACATGTCATTTCATATAGAGGTCAGCTTTCTGATATTGTTTTCTCTCGTGCTATGATGTTGTTGGTTGTACAGACTAGCTTTTTTCCGCACGGCGTTCTCGCTCTATGATGCTGACTTCTATATGAAGATGGATGATGATATATATTTGCGCCCAGGTTTGCAATATTTGGTTTGAATCTTTGGTTTGAATGTCAACTCTGTCATGGATTTTATTGCTTTTCAGATTTTGTTCGCTACTTTCAGTGCTCGTCGCTTGCACATACTATTCTTCCGATTCTGAGTGACGGGACTGTGTCCTCCTTGCTATTGTAGTCTGGAAGTGGCTTCTACACCCGTAGTCTTAGTATCTTCGACCTTCAATAGACAATCCAGCACTGATTGATCCTGCCTCCATAAAATGTTGCTTATTGCTTCTAATTTGTTGCCATCAGATCGGTTAGCTACTCTGCTGTCCAAACCAAGGGAGAGTCCACGAGTTTATCTGGGCTGCATGAAAAAAGGCCCAGTCATTACAGATCCGAAGTTCAAGTGGTTAGTACCATGCTTTGCTCAGTTCTCATGAATAGACCATTGTCCTATATTGTGCACGCCGCAAGCTGAGTCTTAGATCGTCTTAGAACATTCAAATATGGTCTACAGATCATAATAACATCAGGTTTCTTGTATTGGGTCACGTTTGCTCTGTGTTTTTATCAGTTGTCTATAGATCATTTTATAGTTTTATACCCTCCGTTTATAATGCAGGTACGAACCCAAGGCGTATATGATCGGGAGTGAGTACTTCTTGCACGCATATGGACCAATTTACGCACTATCCAAAGAAGTGGTGGCAAATCTTGCCGCTACCAAAAATCAGAGGTGTGGTAATTGTCAAACAGTTTTGGTTGTACAGCACAGTGGAATTTTACCGTTCGATGTATGGAGATATGATGAAAACAGACATGCACTGATTTTCTGTCAGACATTTGGATGTGTACGTTAAAATTAACCCTACTAGTGTATAATTTACATTTGAACTGTCTCCTTGTTGCAGGTATCGCATGTTCATCAATGAAGATGTTACAATAGGTGTTTGGATGTTAGCCATGGATGTGGTCCATGAAGACAATCGTGCTATCTGTGCAACACAGTGTGGACCCACGTCAATAGCTGTCTGGGATCTTCCAAAATGTTCCGGTAGGTTTTGGGTGCATGTGGGCAAGTCCATTCATTTCTCTCTTTGCAGTATCAAATGACTGCATTCGATATCTTACTAATTCTCTTGGGCAATATTTGGAATTATTTGACCATGTAAATGTCTTGTATTTTTTTGCAGTTCATAGTATGCTTTGCATGTTTGAAATTGTAGTCAATGTATTGTAATAATGTGATGAAATGTATTGGATGATGACAGGGCTTTGCAATCCCACGAAGCGGATGCTTGAGTTGCACAAAGATGACATGTGTTCCAAGAGCCCTTAGCTCATGGAAATGGCCGCCGAAGTGGCGAAATTCTTGATACAACAGGAGAGAGAATTGTATAGACGCTGGTTGGATCATTTTAGGTAGGTAGGTTAGGTTGGATTGAAGTGGAGTGCCATGCTGTAGTGATCTTGGGACGAAGCATTGACGATTCAGTTTCCATGAATCCGGAATCCTTTGAAATTAAGCCTCTACCTGCTGTCTGTATGGCGGGTTTCAGAGATGATGAAATTCTTCAAAAAATGCGCAATGGACGTTTGTAAACAGTGATGGTTGCAGGTGGAATACGCTATTTAAAGTGACACTAGCAATTGGCGAAACAAGCCTACCCCGGACAAGCCAGCGCCCACCCGCCGAGCAGAAATCGAACGTCGGCAACCCACCACCGACATCGGCCACCAGGACTCGAAACAGACACAAAAGCTGCGGAGAACTGAAAAAGTACAAAAAATGCCTTGGAAAGTGCGGCGACCAATGAAAAAAACCCAAAACATTTTGCAAGTGAAGTTAATTGAAGTTTAACTGGCCAGGACTTTGCTCCTCGCCCTGACCCCAATGAAAACGTTACAAAAAAAATGGCGGCCAATGAACTGAGACCTTGCTCCTCCCCTCCCAAGTATAAACCTCAGGGTCTCCCTTTCAATTTCCTCACAACTTCGCTATTGCCGCTTTTGTTTATCATTCTCCCCTCGCCAGTTAGCCGTCCATTCTGCCGTTCCTTCGGATTGTTGATCTTTGCTGCATCTCACTTGAGTACGATGATGGCAACCCCCAAAAGATCGTTGAGCCAGAGCTGTACCGCTGCTATCACTGTGGACTTGACTCTACAGAAACTCGTTCAAGTACTTTGACAACAAGAAGATGGACCAATCGCGGTTCCAATGCCAGCACTGCCACAAGCTCTTTACGTTGGGGTCGCACGGTCGCCCGCAGGGCAAGACCTACACCAAGAAGCGTAACGAGGACCCCGTGGAGCTCAAGAGTTTGTCGCGCCAGTGTCGCCATTGTGGTGTGGCTGACAATGCACTCTTCAAGTAAAATAACAATAACAACCTCTTGCAGACGCGATTCAAATGCTTGAGCTGTGGAGAACAGTTCCAAATGCGATTGTTGGGCACCGGCGAGGGAAGGCACCTGGTGCAAACCTCATCCCAACAGACGAGCACCCCGCCGCCGGAAACAAGGCGTGCCACAGCCATTCCGAAATGCTTCTAGAAGTTTTGAGGATGGAAGCTACCAACCATTTGATGGGTCCTTCATGCCAGTGCCCTGTGATCCAGTGATGGCCCTTGAGCCCGATGCTAGGTTGGTCCCAGAGATGGGTGATGCGGATGTGCAGTATTCCAATTTCCTTGAGGCCGAATTGGCACAGAATGAGAGTTATGAGGCTAATTTCACCTCTTGGACCGGCAATGATGACAATTTGGAACCCCCGCCTTGGAGTGGTGAAGATGTTCAGTATTCGAATTTCAATGGAACGGAATTATTGGCAGAGGAGAGTAATGAGGCTCCGAATGATGATGCCTTCTCTTCTACGGCCCATGTCAACGATGAGTTGCCTCCGACTTGGAGCAACGAAGATGCAAAGTTGATGGAGGCCGGTGTGAGGCCCAATGAGGCTTCGTACGTTGAGATGGTCTCGGACAACATGGCCGAGATGGTCTCTAAGTCCACTTCCGACAATGCCGAGGTCATGTACGGGACTTTGGCGTTGGAGAGTCCTGTTCCATCTGTTTCCGAAGCCTGGACACGGGCCCATAATCCCACATCAGTGGATCCATCCAGCATGAGCTACGCGGACGCTGCTGCAGCTTGCTGCTTCCAGATGGATTTGGACACGGCTCCTTGGGCTTTAGCTACACAAAATTGAGAAACTTAGTACTACGAATTGTAGCCACTGTAATGTATATCAACTGCTTCAGTGTATATGTGTTTAAAGTTATAGAGCCTGTATTGAACTTGAAGCAATGTCGCTCTATTACGAGCATGCTCCTGTCCTTCTCTCTGTAAATATGAAGCTGTCATGATCAGTTCCAACGTTACAATGTGTCATGCCTTCTTGAATGAGTCCCTCACTGTCTGCTAGTTCCTTATGTTTGTCTTGTTGAAGATTTATATGTTTGTATTGCTGAAGTTTTATATGTTTGCGTTGCTGAGGTTTTATATGTTTGTGTTGCTGAAAGAGTCACTCACTGCTATGTTATATGTTTGTGTTATGTTTGTGTTGCTGAAGTTGATTGCTAAGGGATGCTGATCAATGTGTGGCTGATTTATTATGAATCTTAGCCCTGCCACTTTTTCTTGTGCATTAGTTAGTGAAACTGATAAGGTAGCTGACCTCTTTCCGACCACTTAAGCAATTTACTGTATTTCCAGTATGCATCAGTGTTTTTTTTTCTGGCAATTTTGTGCAAAATTGCACCAAAATTTTTGACCTAGCACCAAGCCTATAGAAAAATTTAGCAAAATTTTGGATGAAATCGCCAAAAAACTTCAAGTTCAAGAAAAATCTTGGATGAAATCACCACATTGTGAATGAAAATAGAATTATAGATACATAGTATCACATTTTCTATCCAGTACATGGATGAATGTTGAAACTTGGAGCACCACCGTAACATTTAATATCGCCACTTTGCCACTTCATGGAAAATGAAAAAAAAAACACTAATTGAAAGCATACAATGATCACAAGATGTACATTGAAAGCCACAATAACCACCTACATTGAAGCATGATCGATTTTGTAATTAGCCTATGGTTGGAAATATGATGACCTATATAACAAGAATGGATTGAACAGAATTTTCACCAAAAAAATTCATAATCATTTCGTTTTCGTCTTTTCGAGGGAAAAAAAGGAACAAATTCTAGAATCCTCCTCAAATCTATTTCTACATAGGGGGGATTTTTCCGCTCACCAAATGCATACTAGTGTTGTTCTTTTTCATTTTCCATGAAGTGGCAAAGTGGCGATATTAAATGTTACGGTGGTGCTCCAAGTTTCAACATTCATCCACGTATTGGATAGAAAATGTGATACTACGTATCTATAATTCTATTTTCATTCACAATGTGGTGATTTCATCCAAGATTTTTCTTGAACTTGAAGTTTTTTAGCGATTTCATCCAAAATTTTGCTAAATTTTTCTATAGGCTTGGTGCTAGGTTAAAAATTTTGGTGCAATTTTGCACCAAATTGCCAGAAAAAAAAAGCATTGCTTTCAATGTACACCTCTTTGACATTTGTGCTGCGTGAGCTATCACCTAACCGCGTGTGTTGTTACCCTAAACTATGACTAACCGGAAACACAGCAGCTTAACTAGCAAAAATAGGTGGTGAAAGATATGTTTTTTCCAAAATAAAAAATAAATCAATTTAATTTTTTAAGTTAAAAAATTCTTAACTTTCACATTGAAGGTCCAAATTGGCACGAATCAAAAATTCTATGTACAAAGGAGTGCAAGGGTTTTTATTTTGTGGCCTTTGGACCTGCAATGTGAAAGTTATGTTTTTTCAAAGATAAAAAATTAATTAATTTAATTTTCTAATTTAAGAAAATCTTAACTTTCACATGTAGGTCCAAACGCCACAATACTGGCATGAATAAAAAACACTAAGTATGCACAAAGGAGTGCAAAGCGGCTTTGTTTTGTGGTGTTTTGACATGTGGCCTGAAAGTTATGATTTTCCTAAATTAAAGATTTTCGAACCATTTCGACCCATTTCATGATGATTCAATGAAAACAAAAAATAATCTAAATCAATTTCCAATTCATAAAAAACTTTGATATTTATCCTCACGGTTTGTTACATCTTAGTGTATCAAACAAAACAAAACAATTAACCTAATTTAAGGTATAGACAGATGTCTTGGAATCAAGTTGTACATTTATCCTTTCCAAAATAATTGACTTTTTTAATGTTTAATTGTCCTTGCATTCAACGAAGTGGCTTATTAATTTCCAAAACCATTCAGCTTCAAAATTTTTAATTATTCTTCAAACACTAGACTATGATAGTATAAGAATGTATGAAAATAATTATAGAAACTTCAACCACATAGATTGCAAGATATTTGTGTTTAAATTAAGAAGACATGTTCTTTTTATAATTTGTGTCACTTCAATATAAGACTTTGAATCCTCTTAACTTTGAGTTGTACGCTACAAAGTTTTGAGACAATCAATCTTTAAAGTGGAGAATTGAGTTGCAAATCCTAGGAAAAATAAATAAAAAATAAAAATTTGATTTTCATTCTATAAATATGTTATGTAGAAGGAGGTACAAGATGGAAAAATAGACTACATTGTTCAAAGTTTTAACACAGTTGCTAGTATGAAAGCCTAGGATCTTGAGCCCATGAGCGTAAGAGTCTAGACTCCTATATTATAGATGCCTATATTATAGGTACATTCCATAGTTATAGAATATTTATATTATAGGTGTCTATATTATAGGTACATGTATTATAGACACCTTCAATAGTTGTAGAGTAACTACTTACATCAAGGCTCAACTACTCATGGCTCTCAATCTCACATTTCTAAACTCACATGCTAGCGTCATTGAAGCTTTAAGATTAAATTGAATTACAATAATTCCAAACTTAAGATTATTGTAGCAAACTTGAAAAATTTGCACTTTGAATCTATAACCGTGGAGTGTTGATTTTCTAATTCTAGAATGTCATAGTAAATTGATTTGCACCATAATGTTCTATGCTATAATGGACACCTTCAAAGATCCTTTCAAATTTCTTAGGCGTTTTTTGTATTTGGTTATCAATTTTTTCAATTTTTTCAAAAATTCACAATAATTTCAAATTTGCACAAAAAAATCTAAAATTTTTATGACTTCTAGTAGAGATGTGATTATACAGCATTTAAAAAATTAATGTAAAAAATTTCATTCATACATAGTTGCAAAATAGGAGCATACACAATGGACTTTGAAGGTTTTAAAAAGTAGTCTCAAAGCTCTTCTTTTCAAGGTTGAAATATCAAAATAATTTGATTTTTCTACCATAAGGTTTGAAAATTACAATATTTATAGAAAAAAAAAAGATTCACATACAAAAAATATATAAAATTCAACAAATAATTATATGAATTCTAAATTGAGCTTAATAGTGGTCATTTGATTGAGGTCATAGCCAAGAGTACAAAAAATAAATTAGCCACATGATTTTTTGCACACTATTCTTTGTACATGACTATTTGTACCTCTTGAAGAAATTTCAAATTAATTGCACTATTTTTTTTATATTTAGCAATTTATTTCCACAAATGTCTACAAAAATTTATAATAGGTGCAATTTTCATGAAATTCAACAAGATTTTCCAATTTCAACTAGTAGACAACAAATAGTCTAATGTATCGAAAATAAGGTAGCATGCTAAAAAACCACCCTTTGCCTTCAAATTGTTCCTCTTATTAACAGGAGAATGGAGATGACGTAATTTTTAAATGGACTACTTTGACCATTCAAAGAATTGAGGAAAAAATTGTTTTTCCATTGCAAAAGCCAATCATTGTCTTTGATTTCCTCTCAACTCTTTGCAAGTTGCAAGTGGACGGATTTTTTAAGACCTATGATTACAAATAGGTGCCTATATCCCAAATCTTTGAAAATTTATAAGTGATTCAAAAGTCCTTGAAGAAGTACAAAACCACTTGTGTTAAGTTCCACATTGAACGTCAATTTCATTAAAATGGCATATGAAATCCGCCACTTTGTCTGAACATCTAGGACAGGTATAGATGTAAACCCGCCAAAGTTTTGGGATGCCGCCATTTTAATGAAATTCACATTATCTATTTTTCTTTCTTTGAAAAATGATCTAAAAATAAAATTTTCCAAGAAAACCTATGGAAAAGGCAAACCAACCCTTAAATGGTTGCATTTAGAGCATAAGGTAACTACACCTAAAATTGCCTTCTTCCTAAAATCATACACTATAGATTCTTGCCCAAAATGTACGTACTCCAACTATTCATGAGAGTCTATGATTGCTTTTAGAAACACCTTTTATTAACACTTTGAAATTCATATTTTATTCATACGGTGTCCAAAAAATGCATTTTAAGAGAATCTAGAATCCCTTATTCACTATCAAGACTCAAGAGGACCCCATAAACAAAAAGTTTTCCAATATGATAATGAAAATCATGCTGAATTGCTTATTTGTGCGATTTTAGGTGTAGTTATCTTAGTGGCCTTGTCCGTGGAAATGGACTAGGAACGGACTCCGATCCGCCACTGATCGAAAGTCTACCGAAGGTCTCTAGACGGAGTTCGAGCGCGTGCGGAGACTTAGCTAGCTAGAGAAGTGAACAGAGTCAACAGAGTGAACTCAAGGCATTACTGAGTCGGTGAGGTACAATATATCGATCGTGTCGATCTGAGCTTAAATCGATCGTGCAGTACGTGAGTATCCAATTGCTATGATCGATCGAGGTTCTATTTCGTCGTGAGTCCATCTGATTTGATCGAGTCCCCGCTAAATGGCTGCTGCCGTGAGAGCTTCGTTGTTGTTCCTGCATGGCGGCTGGCTGCATGCCCTGATCGTTGGTTGCTCCGTCTAGTCTCGAGCGCCATGGCTGTTGAAATGAGCGACCTGGACTTCATGACGGAGCTGAAGCAGCGGCAGGACTTCGACGCCAATGACTTCGTGTTCAAGTTCCAGAAGACAAGTGATGAGACGCCGTTCGGGAACCTCCGACCCATGTTCGTGGACTTCAACGCTGCGCTGGCCACTCTGCCTGGTGATGGCGCCTCGCAGAATCTGGTTACCGTTGGGGCCTTGTGCTAGCTATCAACCAGACTCACAATCACCCACGAGACACCCAAATCTTTCATGTGACTGAAGGTAAAGTATAGTAGGCCCTCCTCATTTGCTTGCAAGTACAGGATTTGTGAGCTCTTGCGGTGCAATTGCTGATTCTGGCTTCATTACATGCTTGATCAAGGCTTTAATTATTAGCTAGACGTTGGATCGAGTTTCAGGTGCTCCAGTTCCAGATGGCTGTAATTTTTACAGATGGCTTTTAATTTTTGCTGAATTACTGATTGATCTGGAGCTCGCTCATATGGTGGTGCATGTTGTGGTTGGTTTATCGAGCAGACGAGCTGTTGTTCGGGTTCGCGGAAGAAAATAGCGGGCGACACTTCATCGGAGGAAACGTCACGAAAGGCCAAACTGTCATCATTCCTCACGATACTCGAATTTGCCCCACTGCACGGCAATTTGAATTGAGAAGAAGGACCCCTAATTGGAGTCACTTTCATATATTAGGGTCATTAGGGTCCTCTTTGCATTGGCATAAATTTCACAGGGTCCTCTTTGCTTCAGATTATTACTTGATCAACCGAATCCCATACCCTGTAGAACACCATGTCTGCATAAGCTGGTGCTTTGATTAGTGTGAGGAAGATCACACAACTTAAAGAATAATGGCCGGTAAGGCATTAGTGGGGAAATGAATGAACTTAAAACTAAAGGTGAATTAATGCATGATAATGCGCAGCTAGTGCTGTGTCTCCCTTGTTGGGCTAGAGATTTTCTACAATATTCTTCACAAGTGCAAACCCTCTGTTTAAGTGTAGTCAGCTTATATGTACCTACCGTTATCCATCCAATTCATAGCGTATTGCATGGCCAATCCAGCAGCAATTGCACCCTACCCTACAACTAGCAAACAATGAATAAGCTAGGTGTATGTCTGTTGGTGTCTATGCAGGTGTGATCCATTTCGCGCAGCACAGGGAGAACGGGGAGGCGTCAACCCCCCGGTGTAAACTTGGGGGGTGTAGCTTTACCCCCCCCAAATTTTCTTAAAACAGAAAGTTTGGGGGGGGGGGTAAAGCTACACCCCCCAAGTTTACACCGGGGGGGTGACGCCTCCCCGATCTCCCTGTGCAGAAGTCGGGGCTGCAAGGAGGTGCAGTTCATTGCCAGCTTCCCCCATCGAGACCGTGGAACCCAAACCACGGCCGTGGCCTTCTTCAACTTGCCAAATAGGCCATTTGGACCACCACGGGACTCTCCGACTCGAAGATCAAGAAAATTGTGAAAAGCGTCACCGACAACCCCAACCCCTCGCTGGACAAAGTATGCGCCAAGAGATGCGGCATCAACTATTGATTCATTAATTCATTCTGGGCACTATATATATGCATTAGGCTTGCTGCAATATGAGTAGGTAGCATTAATTGGGCTGAGGGCGTTCTTATCTGTAGATAGCGGCTGGCGTAGTGCCGCCCATGGCGAATAAAACCTCACGTGTAGGTACCATTTGTTTTCTCGTAGATCAAGTTGAATGATCTGTGACAACATGCGTTTTCTCTCCAAATAATGAAGACACGACCAGACTGAGGTTGCAACGCCATGATCGATGTCTTGAAAGTTCCCCGAAATTCCGTTTTCTATTAATACATATGGAGTATAAAAAAGTGATGTACGTATCTTACTGGTGCTTTGCTGTGTATTGTAAGTAAGAATTCGAAAACTTTTGTTGGATGCTTCCGTTTTCTGTTCACTGGAGTCTCAAGGCACAAATGCTTGTGGAGCGTCACCCTCACCGAGCCACCGCCGCAGATAATGCTCCGACTTTCTCCCTCGGAAGTGGAGAAGTTAAAACTCTGTCATGAAGAACGACGCTATTATCCCCCAAATGCTTGAACTCAAAATAGAAGCGTCAACTTGAAAAAATCGTATTCCGTAATACGTGATAATAGTAAGCCCTAAAATACAGTATAAAAGCCGGTGATCGCGTTGTCTTTTCTCTCCCCGTTGATATATTACGCTTTCTGCCTGTTTGAACATGAATATTACATGAAGTGGACAGACGTCCTGAGTTTTCAAAACATTCATCATCCACTTTAATTGTGATACATGTGATATAAAACTTGACTCCAATCAATTGGGTCCATAACATTCTATATCAGTGTAGCATGGGGAGCCTGGAACGTTGTGGATGCATCCAAAAAAAGAGGCTCAACGAGAAGAATCATCTTCACAGTGAGTGTGGTCAAGGAAGTGTGGCCACCTCATCTTTTCTTCAGTGAAGGCACATTCTTCCGTCAGTAGATACCTGGACTCTTTTCAAATTACCAGGCTTCCCTCAGGAAATAGAATGTGCCTAGTATGTCAGTGAAAACTAGGAATCCTTCTGGGGTCCTAGAGTGGTTAACGAGAAGGTCAATCAACAAAAAGGCATTGAATTGCAAATCCCAAAGGGATCTAGTTGGGAACTGACCTCGACATTGAGAGCAAATGCGGCAATTGGGACGACAGCAGGAACGTAACGATCTCCCGTGACTGATGGTTCATCTGATTGTGTATCAAATGATGTCCTTAACTCGACACTCCTTCACGGTCACAAGGAGGCCCAAGAGAAGCTCTAGTGCACAGACAGCAGATTGTAACCTCAACACTCGGCCCCAACAATTTCCCTACAATTCAAACACCAGTACGAACTCTGGAGGATTCATGAGGGGTGCTTTGGCTTAACCCCTATAGAATCAATTAATCAATCATAATAGAATTCAAATGGGGTCAAAGTTCATATCCCCAGAATCAGCGAAGAACAATGCATGTGTTGGTCAAATAAATAAAATTGGACGAAAAGAAAGTTTCCATAGGACCTACTAAAGAATGCAAAAATACATACGGCCCAATTGGAGACTACCACAAATTTGTCATCGACAAGGCCTGCATCAACCAAGTTCCAAAACCAACACGCACATAATGGCTGTGCCACAGAGCTTCCGCTCCATTGCAGACCATATCTTTGCAAGTTCCTCCCAATTCAAAAACAACATCGGCTTGCGTCACGCACCCCGAGCACCTCCTCTTGCCACTCTCTGTTCGCCATCATTTGTCTTGTCATTAACTTACACACTCTGCGATCGAGAGCCCTGGCTTACAAAAGCCTTTCGAGTTTCGTCAACTGACGCTGAATTAGGAACTCGGCAAAGAGGTTCGGGTGATAAACCCTGGATTCGGAAGAACTCAAATTCTCAACATAACCCTTATCGAAAGTAAAGACTTGTGGGCCCCGCAACCCATTCACCCCCCACGCCCGGAAAAAGTACAGACAAAAGCCGCAGAGACCCAATCAAATGGCAGAGACGCAGAGCCAATGAAAAGAATTCCAAAGAAAGCTGCGGCATCAAAGGACCAATCCCTGGCTTCCTCGCCCCCCTCCCCCCCACTCAGGTATAAATACCAGGGTCTCCCTTCTCATTTTTCCACTTCGCTGTAGCTTCATGATCCGCGCTTCTGTATCTAGTCGTCCCCTGGCAAGCTTAGCTCTGTTTTGCCTTTCCTTGAGTGCTCACTTGCTGTAGTTACGAAAGCTCTGTTCTGCCATTCCTTAATTGCCTTTGCATCTCACTTGCTGTAGTTACGATGGCATCTGTAATCCTTGCGCCAAAGCTGTACCGCTGCTATCACTGCGGACTTGAATCTACAGGAAACTCGTTCAAACATTTCGACAACAAGAAGGTGGACCAGCCGCGGTTCCAGTGCGAGCATTGCCACAAGCTCTTCACGTTGGGGTCACATGGTCGCCCGCAGGGCAAGACCTACGCCAAGAAGCGGAACCAGGACCCCGCGGAGCTCAAGGGTTTGTCGCGCCAGTGTCGCCATTGTGGCGTGGCCGACAATGCACCCTTCAAGTACTATAACAATAACAACCTCTTGCAACCGCGCTTCAAATGCTTGAGCTGTGGAGAAGAGTTCCAAATGCGATTGTTGGGCACCGGCGAGAGAAGGCACCTGGTGCACACCTCGTCCCAACAGACAAGGGCCCCATGCCACCGGAAACAAGGCGTGCCGCAGCCATTCCCAAATGCTTCTAGCAGTTTTGAGGATGGAAGCTGCCAACCATTTCATGGGTCCGTCACGCCAGTACCATCTGATCTAGTGATGGCCTTTGAGCCTGACCCCAACTTGCTCCCAGAGATGCTCCCGGAGATGGGTGATGCGACTGTGCAGAATTCCAGTTTCTTTGAGGCCGAATTGGCACAAGAGGAGAATTATGAGGCTATTATCACCTCTTGGACAGGCAACGGTGACAATTTGGAACCTCTGCCTTGGAGTGGTGAAGATGCTCAGTATTCAAATTTCCTTGAGGCCGAATTGACGCTGGAGGAGAATTATGAGGCTAATTTCACCTCTTGGGAACCCCCGCCTTGGAACGGTGAAGATACTCAGTATTCAAATTTCATTGAGGCGGAATTATTGGCAAAGGAAAAGAATTGTGAGGCTGTGAATGACAATGCCACCTCTTCTACGGTCAATGAGTTGCCTCCGACTTGGAGCAACGAAGATGCAGAGTTCACGGAGGCCGGTGTGAGGCACAATGAAGCTCCGTACGGTGAGATGGTCTCGGACAACATGGCCGAGATGGTCTCCGAGTCCACCTCCGACAATGCCGAGGTCATGTACGGGACTTCGGCGTTGGAGAGTCCTGTTGCATCTGCTTCCGAAGCATCGACATGGACCCATAATGACACATCAGTGGATCCGTACAACACGAGCTACGCGGACGCTGCTGCAGGTTGCTGCTTCCAGATGGATTTAGATATGGTCATCGAGAATTCCATGGAGCCGTTGACCCCGGTGCAGCCCATTGGTTCATCAGAGTGTTCTTCGTCCAATGTTCTCCACCAAAGTGTCTGCTGATCCGTTCCGTGTCAGCCCCGAGCCTCATTATTTCCAACAAGTCTTCACAGACGATGAGCAGTGTTTCGATTTTCACTGGAACGAGGGAGAAAGAGGCCGCAGATGACATGGAGACGGCTCCTTTGGCTTTGTCTACATAGAATTAAGAAAACTGAGAATTCTAGCTACTGTAGTGTATATCAATTGCTTCCGTATAGATGTGTATAAACAGATAGAGCCTTTACTGAACATATATATGGAGTACTATTGCTCCACTATGAGCATGTCCCTATCATTCTCTCTGTAAATAAGAAACACATGATCAGTTTCAAAGTTACAATGTGTCACATACCTTCTTAATTAAATGATGTTCTAGTTCCATAAATAATTATGTTTGTGTTGCTGAAGTTGATTGCTAAGGGATGCTGAATGATCGATGTGTGGCTGATTTATTATGAATCTTAGGCTTGCCATTTTTTCTTTTTGCGCACTAGTTAGTGAAACTGATACAATTTTATTTTTGTCAACAACTATATATCAGCCTAAGTTACTATATATCTTCTTTAATCTTTTGGGAAATTCAATCAAACTGTCAAGCTGAGGATCGTCATTTGGATGTATAAGACATCTAAATTTTAGAAAATGGGAGACACATTTTTTTATGCGTTTCATGGCCCAGGTCCAATCTCTTGGAGGTTTTTCGATTCTATACACCAACTACCTTGTGTCAAGAATTTACTTGGTTTATTAATTTCCAGAAAGTAGAGTGTGCGCACACAGTGGCTTAGGCATTTTAATTAAACCTCAGATCTAAATCCATTGATCAAATTATGAATTTTTTTTTGCACAGAAAGACAAATGTACGAAATGTGAGCAATTGAAAGTATATTTTGTCAGTTATGTATGAATTTGTTATGAATTTTTGAAGTGTGTTGCCCAATGGGCCAAAAAAAAGTCACTAGACTGTCCCTAAAGGCCCAAACCAACAAAAAGTGTATGATCCATAATGGTCATTTTAGTCACTTAACCCCTAATTGTCCGAGGCACCAGATTCTGGTGCTTCAAAAACTTTGAAGTTAAGTAAAACCCAACCAAATTGCTATTTTTAGTAGTTTATATTTTCGGAGAATTCTTTTGGAAGTCTAATTTTAGGATCAAAAAGCCGATCTTAAAAATGAAGAATTATGATTTTTCTATTCATGATTTTGTGCACGGATACCCATTGCAATCTTGACTTCCCATAGTATTGAGGGCTCTTGGAAATGAGCCTCAAATACAGTAGATCTCGAAGATAAAATCCTATTAGAAATTCATTTAAAAAAGTTGTAGAATAGATTTTCTTAAACCGTAAATTGATTGAGGTTGTGCATACTAGGCCTTATAACCTCATATTTTTTTAGTGACCAACATTTTAGAGTTGACATGCAAAAAGAGAACTGAAAATGTTTCATAGTTTTAACACCTTCATAATCAAACATTATAATCTTTCAATCTGTAAGTGATATTGTTATGTTTTCTTTTCCTATGTGATCTCTAACATGTCTAGTTTGAATTTGTATGGTTACAATTCTAAAAAAATTGGTATAACTTATGAGAATGTTCATTTTTTGTAAAATTTAGAGCAAATTTCAAGAAGCTCTAAACAGGCCTTGGGCATTTAGGGGTTAAATAGGTCATAATATTTCCTAACATGGTCACAATATGAAAGACTACAAAAATCATTTCCTATTACAAACTTGTACTCAAAAGTTGAAGTTCCTATTGTGGTCACTTATCACCCCGAAAGGACCAAAGTGTGTTTTTTGGCAACATAGCGATTTTGGGCAGCTCACTACGAATGGAATTTATATTTTTTATTCTTTGAAATTTTCATACAACACGTGTGTGAGGAGTAGCTTTAAGGCCCAACAATTTTCATAACTTTTGACTACATGGTTAAAAAGTTATTGCATGATGTGTCATTTTCAGTCCTTAGCGGGCAGCACCGGCAGCAAAAAATACTTCTTTAAAAATCACTTTTTAAGAAAATAAAAATTTGAAATTGGTTCTTTAGATTTATATATATATGGGAAGCTTTGAATCATTCCATTTAGATCTGAGTCAAAAGTTATGAGGATTCTTAGTTTAAGGATAGTTGTGGAATCTCAACTCTAAAATAAACTTTGAAGTCTTTTATTTAATTCAATTTTCAATATTTTTGAAAAAAAATAAAAACATTGGGTGTAGATTGTTTATTACAACATTACAACCGTTGGGATTGGCATTTTTCAATTCCATAAATAAATTCTTCACAATTTAGTGTTTTGAATCATTCTCTACCTTTTCCTACTTACTATTTTTTTCCTATATGTTGTACAATTCCAAATGATCTGAAATTTTTCAAGCATGTAGCCAACTTGCCTTCAAGAATAAATTCAAAGAGTAACCACCATTTTGGACATTTTTTCATACAAATGTGACCTTGTGAAGGGCAGCTGCCCATTTTTTCGTAAGGACAAAAAAAGGATTTTTGTCAATTCAAACACTATTATCTTGCAATCCACATGGTGAAAAATTCTGAAATTTTTTCCACATCTTCTTAAACAAGTTTACTACAAGATCCTATGGTTACATGTGTCCAAAAATGCTTTTTTTCTAAAATTTGACACTAGTATTAGAAATGACAGTTTTGGAGCGTTTTTGGTGAAAACACAGTCAAAAACATTTAGGGGTTAACGCCACCTAAGACATTGATTGTGGCCACTAGCTAACCCAATCCAACGTCGTCCAAATTTCATTTATTGAATTTTTTTTATTATGAATTGATGCAAGACTTTGATGCCAAGTCATTCTCTACAATACGTGGCTTACCTTAGCACTAGCCAAAAAGATTTTTTTTTGTTAATTCATCGAACGTGCGCCTACAACTTGCATCCTAATTACTACAAAGCATTGTATCCTACTAGAGAAGGAGAGGGGAAATCCTTCCGCTTGCAAATTTAGCACTAATTAGTTAACTATGACAAACAATGATCTAACAATGACATCATTGACCCATCTCACTCCTATCTACTGTGAATTTTTTATAGATAGCGATCAACTGCAAGATGAAGATTCTTATTTGTGCTATTCAAACTATTAAGATTGATTCATTTGGGTTACATAGTTTACTATAATGAAAAACCTCGGTGAATCCTTGGTCTTGAGTCAGATGGAATTGGCAAAATGCCATGATCCCAAAATCCTTAAGAATTGTGAGGCTGTGAAGTTAATAGCTAAGGGATCCTGGTCGATGAGTGTGGCTGATTGATTATGAATCTTAGGCCTGCTTTGGGTCTAAGTTAGAGGCAGTATTGATCTACTACTGCAAATCTCGAAGACTGACGAAATCCAATGTTTCTTGGTATAGTGGATACAATATTTACCGGTAAGACCGTGTTAATCAGCTTACAGAAATTTGAATTAGTCGAGCATATAGAACATGGCGGTTTGAACCGGTCGGACAGCTGAATGAAAACGAACCAATTAAGCTTATGTTCAGCAGACGACAACTTCGACATGAAGATCACATAAGGTTGATGAAAATAATTATGAATGTTGAAGATGTCACTGTATTTGGCAGAGGATTTTGTGGAAAACTCAGCACCAAAACTGTGCCTGAATCCAGATCATCTCTATCTTACTTTCCTTCCATTAGCAAACGAAAGAGGCGATTTGAGGTCCTACGTGTAAGTGACCAAAGTATAGAATAATTCCGAACTCAATTTAGAACAAATAACAATAGAGAAATGATTTGATCAAAGACATGTAATTCCCATCTGATTAATCATCTAACTACACTAGTTTGGTCATCTCGAGAAGACCCTGCCTTCAGATGGAGGAGATTATCAAGCAGTCCACCATGCTTCAATTGCTGCAGTATAACATTAAGATGAAGCAGCCTTGCGAACATGTTGCTGGAGACCCTGCGCAAGAGCTCTCAAATTCACGCCATCGTCTACCAATATACTTGTTGCGCCCAACTGAGTAACCTGTCATCCACTCATAAGCCAAAAAGAGTCAGAACTACTATGGTGCTGGCACTTGGTGCACATCAAGCAGCTTGTTTCTGGTCGTGCAACAAGAGCAAAAACACGGACTCAGGATGATCACAAACAAGTTACTTGAAATAGATTCCAACTTTCAGGATTACACATCAAATTCCAGAGAATAACACTCCAATCCAGCATCGAGTTATCACCACAGCAACTATGATTTTTGCGCTACTACAGTGAGAGCACCCAGTGCTGTGCACTCTGTTAGTTTAGTCAAAGGGGAATAGGATGACCGAAACAAAGTACCGAGCGGATGTTGCGATCTTCGTCATCAAAAAATAACATATCTTTGTATGGCACATCTGTGCCCTGTAGAATTTTTTGAAAATGTTCCACCTTGTGACTCCAACTAGGATAGATTTGCTGCAACCAACCACCCGATGCAAACCATCACGCATCCATTGGTTGACAATGGCGTAATACAACAAACTACCAACTCAAAAGTACTCCGTATTCAATTGAGTCACGTCAAAGTTACAAATCTTTCCCGTTACAGGCCTACGTAGAAAGTATCAACTGAGTGGCATCAAAATTGTCGTGCATAATCAGAATACCCATCAGTATGCTCACCATATTCACAAAGTAGTCTGTAATGTTCAATTTGTTAAGAAAGCATCGAGCTGTGTCGGGAGTTGGCGTCCGCGATGCAACAGCCATGGTGACACCCTTCTGCCTCAGAGCGTTCAGCACTCCTTTCGCTTCAGGGTACAGAGATGGATTCTCCTTCGATGAGCGACACTCACTGCAGTAGCACAGAGCAGTGAACCCTCAAACAAGCTATACTTGCAAAGTGAACCTAAAGCCACACCAGCAGAACCTGAACTGACAAACCAAGATGGTGCATAACATGCGATTGTTGCCGTCTCTGGATTTAGGCTTCGAAGAGATGTGAATTTCGCTACATAACAGGATGCTGCGCAATTGCAGCTATTCATTCCTGTTTGGGCTTGATCTCGCCAGATTCCAACAAGTTTCTGGTCTCACTACAGGCTCATATGAAATCAATAGAGGGGAATGAAACTATTTAGAGAGAATTCAATGAAAATTTGTTGCAAGTAGGCAAAAATTGTCTTGAAGTTACCAAGAAAATAAACATACTACGCAAAATTTGCTAGAATTGGTAGCCTCAACCAAATTCTTTGAAGCCACCGTGACTGTAGGTTCTGGATTTAGGGTTAGAAGAGATGTGAGATTTGCTACAGAAGAGCATCGAAGGATGCTACTCAATTGCAGCTAATCATTCCTCTTTGAGCTTGATCTCACCAGATTTCAACAATCTTTAGATCTCGCTACAGGAATATATGAAATGAATGAAGAGAAACGGAACAGTATAGCGAAAATTTCATGAAATCTTTGTGCAACTCCGCAAAAATTGTCTGGCAGCCAGCAAGAAAACAAACATGATGTGCAAAATTTGCCAGAATCGGTAGCCTCAAGCAAATTCTTGGAGCCACCGCTGATTGAATTGCAGATGCTAGAGTTTTCACTTACCACCAGAAGGGCCAAAGTGTGTAGTCCAAATCGAAGACGACCAAGCGCGGAAGGTTGCTGGATTCATTGAGTAAACGCAGAGCTTCCTCCGCGACCTCGTCCTCGTTCTTCGTGCGCTTGCCTGTGGCCCTCGGCATCGTCCTGCTCCCTCCAATTCGCTTACTACCACCCCACGCAGTTGCAACCACAGAATTCTTAGGAAAGAAAAGAGAAGCGGGGCAATTGTTGAAGTTGGGCGTCTTCGGAGCAACAAAGGGATGCATCCTTCAAGAAAAACAAGCACTTACAATACACTATGAGGGAGTCGGTCGGTCCCTGTACCTTTAACCCTTAAAAGGACGGACCTATGACCATTGATTTCAAGCCTCACTGTTCATGGCTCAGTTTGTTGCCATTATATGTATGAAAAAAATTCTATTTTATTTTTCAGAGATGAAAATACATGTCTTTTTCACTTCTCAAATAAATTTAGATTTTTTCTTTGAGGAATATTTGATTTTGGGGGAAAATTTTTGAAGAAAAAGTGAAGAAAAATCACATCAAATAGAAAATTATTTCAAAAACTTTGAAAATTTTCACCATGTATATGTATTACAATGAAGAACATCATAGTGTAAACTCAAATTCCATGTCATTCTATAATTAGAATTTAATAGATATTGAAAATACATGCAAAGTTCAAATTGCAATAAAATAATTATTCAATATTAGGAATTTTTTTCAAAATTCGAATTGGAGTAGAAACCAGAATAGATGACCTTTGTTTTTTTAGTTGGGCTCAAACTCAAGAAATATAATATTTGTGGAGAAATTCCAAATTTTAAGCATTGAACCACGATTTTCTAAAATACACTAAAACAACATATATTGTGATCCGTTTTATTTACTAACTTCTCATTTATGTAAAGACAAACACTAACAAGACTCTCACAAGACTGCATATTCAATTGGATACTCTTCATAACCCAATATGAAAGGTCAACAAGAAAAATATGGATGAAAAAATGCTTTCAAATTCTTTTCAGCACAATGGATTGTCATCCAAATACCAAGGAATGGTGCCTACAATGTTCTAGGGTTAACCCTTGAACGATGGGCTCATAATCGTGGAAATCATTTGTTTTGACACTGTGTGAATTGTTGGATTAAAATAATGCAAAAGCACTCATTGGAAGTCAAACTATTGTAGATGATCTTCCCTTTTCCTATAAAATTTGGGAGATGAATAGTTGCACTTTTGTCCTACACATGAGATTCTCTTGTCATTCATCAGCCGCAAAACGTCCGCCTTGACATTTAAGGATTAATCCCTTAACGCCTGAATCCTTTCTGAAATTTTTGCATTTTTCTGGCTTATATCTTTATAAATATAATATTATTTACCTCAATTTCATCAAATTCATCATACAAATAGTGTAATTATTGAAAGTTAGGTTTTGGTTTGGATGAATGAGAAGTCAAAAATGTCCTTAGAACCTCTCTTATAACATTATTAACCAACGGTAGGAGGTCCCTTCTGCTCCCTACAAAAGTGAGAGCCTTCAAAGTGAAGTTATTGCAGTCCCCTACTGTAGCAAGAGTTGTACGTAGTCTAAATTTGTCAAGTAGCACCTACCCTATGTTTGCTTTGCATCAACCACTAACATATTATTGGCTCATCATCTGGATAGCTAATTGTATTATTTAGATTATAACTATACATTTTGCTAGGCATCTAGGGAGCGGTTACTCTTCCTTTGAGGGGGAAGGAATCCTCCCAGTTAACAATGTTATGCTATTCATTGTTTAGATTGTGGACATTGGAGCTAGAAAGGTTAAAAATGAAAAATTGCATAACACTCCTGTGAAATCTATTTTCATTTGGACAAATTTTTATTCTATTATACCATCGTTGTTTACTCAAACTTTTTTTTGTTTTCCTTGTAGAAGTATGATAGTTCTTGTCAATGCAACCTTCCCTTCAGTCCAGATCCAATCTCCTCTAAGAAAGCCATACAATCCAAATAATCCAAACCTACCAAACATATCAATTCAAGCCACCATATGCATCATTTTTTTAATACTAAATTCAATATATGCTTGTAGTCACACTTGTTGATCACTTAGGGTTTCATCACTTAAAATAAGATAGAAGGTCTTTAAATCCATAGGGTTCTGATTATCTATTGTTGTCATTGATGAGGTAGGTAGCAGCTTAAACGGACAATGTATGGACCTCCTACTTTAATGATCATTATGATTGATCAAATTAATTGTTGACTTCTAGTGTCTAAATTTGTGAAGCAATTGATGGATTCTTCATAACAAGTTTTGACAAAGCCTTCATCATTTGAAGGCTAAGGACCCTGTCAACCCATGCAATACAAAGTTGAAGATGGTTATGAAAAGTTTTCACCTCCTTCAATGTTTTTTCTTATTATCCCTAGATGGTTTTGCTCAGGATTGGTGTATAAATGGCAAAATTTAGAAGAATTCTTCCACAAGTCAATGTCATCCTCTAAAATATTGTCAAAGTCTTTGTTTGATCCTGTTCCAAAGCCAATCGCATGGTACTATCTAAATTGATGTTGTCAAATAATTTCAAAACTTTTGTTTGATATTGTAATGCACAAAAAAAAACTTTCATAAATTGCAGTGCTAATACATTGATACTTAGCAATTTCAACTACGGTTAGTAGATTATGATATTTTAATTTTAAAGATGAACTCCAACTAATTGAAGCCCATATATCCTTGAAACTTCTATCCATCCACTCAGTATTTTCTTGTAGCTTGAAGGCAAAAAAAACTCTTGTTGACAAGTAATTGTGTGATACCCAAGACAACCAACCTTCACCTAGCCAAATATGGTGATCATCTCCAAAATTTTCCATGACATTTTAAATTCGCCAAGTATTGGGTGGAAGCGATAAAATATCTTCCAATTTGAGGGGTTGCCTATTGGTTTCCAACCATACAAATTTATTTCTAGTATAGTGCACACAAGTCAGTTTCAGCTAATTAGTGTCAAAATAGTTTACTTTTTGCACTTCAATAGTTCGGCATCTTGATTTGGATTTTTTGACTTTCAATGTTGTGTTTTAAAAAAAATTAGACAGTTCTAGTTTTAGACTGGTTTTTTCTTTTCATACCTAAATGTGTCCCTTTTTCTAAATCTTCTCAAGAATAATTATTGGATATTTGAAATTAGCAATAATGAAAAAAAATTGAATTTTGAATAGTTGAAATTTTTTTTGAAAATTTTAGACACTATCCAAATTTTCCCTACTGAAACTGACCTACACGTACGATATTGCATCCTTCAATTTCAAATTTTTTTTTCTACTTCCACTGGCTAACTGAGCTTTGAACTAGCTATTGTTTTTTCCCGGCCATTGATGGCAAGAGCAATGTAGCATTAGCGGTAGTCACACCTTCTTCCCCATGTAGGTGGAGAATGGAGAATGACAAGTTCATGAGGATTTGGAGGAACCAATGGGGAGCCGCGGAGGATGAAGAAGGTGTGACACCCCCCAAAGTTGTTTTATGACTGCAAAATACGACTTCAATGAGTCGTAAAATCAAAAAATATGACTAGCCGCAAAAATTACTGTAGATGACTGCAATATGACTGACATGAGTCATTATCGACGAGTCGCTTCGGACATCAGTCATATTGGCAGTCATATTTTTTTTGGGTATAATTATCCATAATTAGCCGTATTTTGCCAACAAGGCGTATATTTTGACTATCTTTGAGGGCTTGACTTTTTATTGAGTTGCCCGGGCAAACAAAAATAAATCTTACGTGGCATGTGATTCCACGTAGTCAATTTTTTTGGATGACGTGGAATATGACTGCGGTGAGTCATATTATAGCTGACGTGGAATATGACTACGGTGAGTCATATTTTGGCTAATGTGGCATATGACTGCGGTGAGTCATATTTTGGCTAATGTGGCATATGACTTTGTACAGTCATATTTTTTGTAGATGTGGAATATGACTCTTGTGAGTCATATTTTATTAATGTGAAATATGACTCTTATGAGTCATATTTTATTAATGTGAAATATGACTCTTATGAGTCATATTTTGGTTGATGTGGTACTTCATATGGATGTCATTGGTAGTTTATGACTAATTGCAGTCATATTTTGGAAAATACAAAGTCATATACTGGAAAAGATTCCATGTAGTTAAAAATGAATACGTATGATTTTAAAGATATACAAAAGATAATCATATTGTAAAGAAAGAATGTAAGAAGGAAAGCAACTTTCATCATTAATATTTATTAATCACCAATACAAAACATATATACTACAATGAATCATTCACAAAATTCAAAAAGGCCTATATTCCTTACAATAATGTGAAGATGGCTTCTATTGGGTTGCAAATAGCCTCCAATGACTTTGTTTCAACTTTTGGTGCCTACATAAACAATTAAAGAAATGGGAGGTTAATTTTTAGTGAATGAAAAACAAAGCTCAACCTTCAAAGGCTTACAACAACACAAAATATGTAGCTCAAGTTTAGGGTAGGAAAAATAAGAATGATGATGGAGAAAACAAGAAGAAGAAATAGACAAGTACTAAGAGATAACAATAAGCAAGAGTTAAGATGCAACAAGAAACAAGAAGCAACAACTAAGACACAATAAAAAACAAGAAGCAACAATTAGGATACAACAAGAAACAAGAAACAACAACTTGGACACAACAAGAAACAAGAAACAACAACTAGGACACAACAAGAAACAAGAAACAAGAAACAACAACTAAGATATAACAAGAAACAAGAAACAACAATTAAGACACAACAAGAAACAAGAGTTAAGATCCAACAAAAAGAAACAAGAAGTAAGAATTAAAAAACAACAAGAAGAAACAAAAAAAGAACTAAGAAGAAGATAAGAGTTAAAATGGTAGAGAAAGAATGAGTTTAGATGCAATAACAAGAAACAAGAAGCATGATTAAAACTAAGAAGCAATAAGAAAGAAGAGATAAGATGCAACAAAAGACAACAACTAAGAAACAATAACAAGTATGAGCTAAGAGACAATAAAAGGCAAGGAAGAAGGGCCAAAAGAAGTGGCGGCTAGGGTTTCAAGATCCTAAAAAGTGGCGGCTAGGGTTTCAAAACCCTAAAAAAATGGCGGCTAGGGTTTCAAAATCCTAAAAAGTGACGGCTAGGGTTTCAAAATCCTAAAAAAAGTGGCGGCTAGGATCTCAAAACCCTAAAAAAGTGGTGACTAGGTTTCAAAATCCTAAAAAAGAGGTGAGTAGGATTTCAAAATCTTAAACAATGGTTTTTCTAATTTTTTTTTGAATTGCCCGTATTTTTCTTGGGTTGCCCAAAACAGAAAAATGTCACTACTATGGAGATATGACTGATAATATGACTCAACGTTCCCCAAACATGTTCCCTACGTTCCCTATGAAGTACTTTGGTGTTCCTAATGGCCGTATAGTATATACTTATGAAGTAGAAGGCCCAAAAATGACTGACAATCATATTTTGCAGTCATATTTTTCCTCAATGTGTTGGCCTTCAAGAATATGACTACAGCTAGTCGTCAGTCATCCTCAGTCATATTTTTGCAGTCATAAAATACCCATTTTCTTGTAGTGTTTGGAGAACAAGAGTGGAGAATCAGAGACCAACATTTGATGTGGAGCGTAGGATGAACATGAAGACGGTGTACAACACAAGATGGAGAATATACTTAAATGAACAAGTCTTCACCAATAGTGGTAGTCACAACTTGTTCAAGGTGCGTGTGAACAATGGAGATCTATGTGGTGGTGACGTAGGGTTGGCTTCTTTTTACCGGAATATTCTTAGTGTGATATTGATTGTTCACCTTCAACATCCACCTCCGGAGGTGGATGTTGAAGGTGAACAATCAATATCACGCTAAGGATATTCTTTTGTTCTCTTAGCTTTCCCTTTTGAACTCCCACTTTGACCTTTGGACTTCTAATTTCATCTTCATTTCACCTTTTTGGCTCCAAAAAGGACTCCAAGATAACTCCATTATCCATTCTCCACATTCTACTTCAAAGAGAGTGGTCATAGCTTCTTCTAAAAACGTGACTTCTCATTGGCTACTACAAACATGCTCCGCTATTGAATCTCCATTGTTCACATGCACCTTGAACAAGCTGTGACTACCACTATTATTCACCTCCGGAGGTGAAGACTAGCATAACATTATTAACCTTCAGCGGGGGGGGGGGGGGGGGGGGGCCCTTTTGCTCCCCCCATATCAGGCCCCCCCCATTCATCGATATGGTCTTGTCAGAGCTACAAGGATCTCCAAACCAATTGGATGTACTCAATTATAACTAAAATTTTTCCCCCAGGCATCCAGGGGGGATGATACCTCATGTCAGAGGGAGTGCAGTCGCGCAGTTAACAATAGCGGTAGTCACACCTTCTTCCCCAAGCAAGTGGAGAATGGAGAATGACAAGTTTATGAGGGTTTGGAGGAACCAATGGGGAGCCGCGGTGGATGAAGAAGGTGTGACACCCCCAAAAGTTGTATGGAGAACAAGAGTGGAGAATCGGAGACCAACATTTGACGGGGAGCGTAGGATGAACATGAAGACGGTGTACAACGCAAGATGGAGAATATACTTAAATGAACAAGTCTTCACCACTCCCATTATTCACCTCTAGAGGTGAAGACTAGGAGTGCGGAAGATATAACTAGTTAAGAATATTCTAGCATGGAAGGCCAACATGAAGCCAACCTTAAGCCGCCACATCTCCGTTCTCCATTCTCCAAGTGCGGAGTGAAGAAGGTGTGACTACCCCTATTGTTATGAGGAGTGTAGAAGATATAACTACACTAAAGATGATATTTAGTGTCTTGTACTCTAAATACGAAGGCATACACTAAAAGCCAATTATCCTATGAAAGTAAGTAACATTAAATGTCAATTCAAAGACTAAATGTGAACCAGAGTTGTCATATCAGACGGAATATCACTGTTCACGGACAGAATCGAACCGATTAGGGCTAGGCGGCTGCAAACTGTAGATGTCGGAAAACATCTCTTTTTCCTGATTTGAAGAATTTTTGCAAAAGTTACAAGGCTCTGAAGTTTGCAGCCGGCACATTCAAGTCTAACACTAATTGTGGACAAGTTCAGATTTAGTGTTGTAGCTAATAGGGGGGTAAAAACACTAAATGTCACTCAACACTAAATATCATCTTTAATGTAGTTAAGAATATTCTAGCACGGAGGGTCAACATGAAGCCAACCTTAAGCTGCGGAGTGAAGAAGGTGTGACTACCCCTATTGACGAGCGGAGCTCCATTTTATCGGCAGCGGATTGACAATGGCGGTGCAGGAATCGAATCATCACGACGCTACTCCCCGCATCGCTTGCGCCCTGCCTCTCGTCGACTTCGACTGGAAGCTTAAGGTCAGAATTGGTGTCTTTTCGAGGGTTTGAGGGTTTCAAGGGTTTCAAGGTTTAGCAGTGAGTGTCACTTCGTCTCTGAACCACTCTGTTGTTGATGTTGCAGTATACAGTTGCGAGCGCTACGATAGCCTCTGTTAACAAGCCTCTCTTAAGACTGGAGTTGTATGTTTCCAAGGCGTCAAGCAAAGTGGAAGAAGTAGGTCTTGGAACAACAGCTTATCCGGAGAATCAGTTACAACCGCTTGTTGCGGAGTTTTCCAAGGCGCAACTAGATGCGCTTCTCGGAACGATGGATGCTATAGAACAGGTGTACCTTCAACTGCTGAACAGTAATTTACATGGATTTTTCTGCTTTGAGTGTATCTCGACCGTCTTACCAATTAGTGTTTCAACTTTTTCGCTATGACATTGTTTGAATGTGGGAAGTGCGCTGTAGTTGATGATAGTCTGGCAAGTGTGAAGTATATTCTAGAATTTCAGTTTGGAGAAGGTTTGAGTTGAGATTTTGGAAACCCTAACCCTTAGCTAATTGGTCGCTGTGATCTTAATTCTGAAAGGCAGAACATGGGGTGATGGCTTGTTAGAAGAGCATTGATCGTAACTTTCTTGTTCGTTGCATGACTTGACCTAGACACGAGCAAGAAAGGACGTAATGCTGGGCATAATTTGCATGATTCGACTCTTTGTTAGTCACCTTTGCAGCGCACAATCGATTGATTGTCGTTGTGTGTCAACCCTTTGAGTTAGGAGGTGTATCACCGTATAGCTTACTAAATGCACAAGTTCAGCAGCTTTCCTGCAAGATACCTCGAAGCATTTGTTGGACCATGGAGCATGAAATCTTACTTGTTTGACCATGGAGCATGTTGTCAACCCCAAACCCTAAACCCTAAAACCATATAGTTTAGAGTTATAAACCCTTAAACCCTAAAGTCTGAATTTTTCAACTCCTGGTTTAGGGTATCCTGTCCAAAACCCTACCCAAGCTAGCCTTTTCTTATCTCTAAAGCCTCTGTAATGCAATATATTCCTTCGTGTATTGTATTCGTTTATTGTTTTAGTAATCACATCATTATCATATCTCTACCTCTTTAATCTTACCACCTGCCCGGGGTCTCAAAATGTTCACTGTGACATAGTTTGAACATGTGGCAAGTGTGCTACAATCAATGATGGTGTGGCAAGTGTGCAAGATGTTCTAAAATTCATTTTGCATGTACATCATCATGTACATGTATTCACTTTGCAATGACATGTGTTCAGGGGCTAGCAGGAGCGGACAGTCCAATAGATGCTGTAAGGTAGTGGTGCACGCAAAGTGCAAGGAAGGTAGAGGCTTTTGCTAAGAAGATTGTTCTGAAGAATATGGGGCAAAAATACAAGGATTCCGCTAAAGCTGCGGCGGAGGCAGAAAGGATTGCCCGCATGGCAAGACAGAATCTTCAGCAGGTACTACTGTCCCTCAGGAACTGCTTACATGTGGTACATAAGACCAAGCGGATGCTGGAACTGGACCCTGATTGTATCTGTGTGAAGTCGAACGATCGAGAGTCTAAATTGAAGAGGAGGAGACGAGAGCTCCACGAAGCAGCCGATTTCATTGGGTTCTCCATGGATTACGAGTTTCTCAAGTATCTCGAAACCAGCCTTGGGGATACAGATGGTACGCTTGAGCGTTATAATTGTCCAGAGAAGGTTGGAGATGACAATTTGTTGTGGTGTGATAGTGTTTGTGTCCATGAAAAGGTCGATATGGACAGTGCTCTGTGGTGTAATACGCCACAGACCATCTTAGAATTAGTGTTTGCTCGGCTCCCCCTGCACCAGATCTTTCAGTTGCGCGGCCTGTCGAAGCACTGGAGAGCTTCTATTATTTCGCCGTCGTTTCAGAACGCTTTTGACACTACTACTTCACGCAGGTTTGGATGCCTTGATCTTCAAATTTAAAAGGACCTAGAAGCTTCATCTTTTTTTTTCCTGAGCAGTTTTGAGTAGGGTATGTGGGGACATTTTCTTCCTTTTGTTCAATTTTTCTTTTCTTTTTGAGCACAACACATGCAGTACTCGTCACTAATTCTGTCGATATATTATTTGACCCTATTTGGATATTGTTTTTTACAGTCTGATGAATTAAATTGGTCATTATGGAAAGCATGAATTGAATTGGGTCTTATGTGTTTTTTGACAGTTTTGAGTTGGTCAAACGGGGACTCTGTTTTGAACATTTCTATTTCTATTTTCTAACAGTGCATGCAGTGTTTTTCACTAGTTCTTGTCACATATTGATTGGCCCCATCTGAATTATATGTTTCACAATATGATGAGTTGAACTGGTCATTTTGAAATCATGAATCTTGATCAATCTGGTGTCATCACGTGCCTCCTCGTGAAGTGTGTCAATTTCTAGTACTAAAACAATTCACTTCTTTTTTTCTAACATGAATATCATCTCACAGGTTTGCCATCATGCACAATGACACGGGGTGGAAAAGATTGTGGAGTTTTGGGATCTCAGAGAGGAAATGGTACGCGCTTCCATTTAAGTTCCTACCAATGAATTGCGATTCTCCAGTTGCTGGAGATGGAGGATTGTTGTGTTGTAGACGTTCAGCACCTCCATGCAGCCAGGTCAGTATCGATACTTTCGATGGATGTCAATGAAGACGTTTAGGTTTAGAAGGGTGAGTTAGTACGCATGTGCCTTCTCTTTGCACATGTAAAAGAGTGAGTATTCATGGTTTAAAATGCCCAGTTCGATTGATCATATTGGGAAAATAATAGAGATCAGATAGGGCTAAATTTTCTGTCACCAGAATTGGTGTACAACATTGCATGTGTTGGTAAATAAAATGAAATTTAAAGTGCAAAAGGAAGTTCTCATGACCTACTCAGAGCTGCCGAATATAATAAGGCTCAATTTTGACCTCTTGGCCTTTAAACGGAGCCAACTCGCTATGAATGGTTTCTACAAGGTAGAGGTTCCATATAGCGACCATTTTCCAGATGATCGCATTTTCGGGGAAGCTAAAAGCTATCGTATTTTCTTAAAATAATTCTGGAAAGATAAATAGAACTAGCATCTAACCCCAAGTCGTTTCATAATTTTTTAACTTCTGTGGAATCAGTTATTAATTTTTGAATCTCAAATGGCATAGAACTCTAAAAGTGTTATGTTCACCTTTGGTGCATTCAATCTCCATTATGTACCTCTGTTAGAGGACGCTTTTAGAACACGGGTGCTTTTAGCACCTCCTACCTTACATGAGCTTAGTAAGGGATCTTTCTCTACTTCTGTAGTAGGTGCTAATGGCATATTCCGCAGCTGACGTTTTTCTCTGGAATCTTTTCATTCCGGGTGTTTCTGCGCGAACAGATAAAGCAGGACTTGCAACTGTACGTGTGCAATCCTCTGACGCAAGCATGGAGAAAACTTCCCCTCCCTTCGCTGGTGCAAGAGTTTGATCTGGTACACCTGGTAACAGACAGACAAACCAAACTGTACACCATCACGGTTGTAAATGATCTACAACAGGGAAAGCAACACAGCTCGAAAACGAAAGCAGTTGTGGAGGTTTACGATTCCTCAACGAATATGTGGACGGCCAGCAATGGTATATTCGAGTCGACGGGCACCAATCCCATCTACTACAAAAAATACATGCGTGATAAGCTTGTTGGAATAAGAGCTTATGACAAGGCCACTGGCTACACCAGCATACCCTCCAACGTCCGTGAGGACATTTTATCCTCTGAGGGCATGGGCTTCTATCCTTTGACCGAGTATCAAGGGCAGATCTATCTGCTGCGGACTGAAGCGGCTGCCAGTGGGATTTGGGTGCTAGGAGGTCCGAGGCATGAGTGGGAAAAGATCTGCTCTTTTCCTAAACCGGAGATCCTCAAGTTTTACCTCTTATCACTCTATGTTTCTGCTGATGTAATAATCATCGTCGGTGACAAACACAACGACCATGATGATTTAGAGACTTTGGCTGTTGCTGATTCCAAATTGCAGCCAAACATACTTTGGATGCTTGACAGGGCCCAAGGTAAGTGGATTGACGTGCTGGACCGCAATGCCAACTTCACCATTTGTTCACCATTCATCTTTGAAATGCGTCTGGATGGAATACCATAGAAATGTTTCTCTATTGCTCGAGTGAGTTTCAATGCCTTTTGGAACCTTTTCTGAAAGTCATTTGGGCTGTGCAAAGCGAAGAGACTTTAGCAGCAGCAGCAGCATTTTCTTGTAGTAATCTCAGCGACGGTCGCTTGGATTGGAGGATCTTCACACCTTTTGGAATCCTACATGGCCATCAGAGGGGATATGGTTTTCTCAATTTGTTTGAGCATTTTTCTTTGCCACCTTCTTGAGTGAGGCCTAATAGAGTTTTAATTGACCATCAAACCTTGAATCTCATCATTGTAATTTGTTTCTGTTTAATGAATCGTGTAATTCACATTCCCATATCTCAAATTAACAGAAGCCTCCATTGTAGTCTTTTTCTAGTTTGTGTTATGACCATCAAAAATATCATTATATTTTTGTTTTGGGTCAAATTTCCATGGTTACATCCAACAAAATGGTATACTAATGAAATCTAGGTCACTACAGTCAGGTCTAGTTCATTTACAAACTGCTGATTTGAGCGATTCCAGTTTTTATTGTATAGTAAAGAAAAAAAATTGGAATTTTTGGTCTTTTGTAATTAACCCCCATTTCTTGTGCAATCCCAATCAAGCATATCCAAACTTCAATTTTGAAATAACAAAATTCTATTTTTGGTGAATTGTTTCATTTAAAATTTGTAATTGTACATTTTCATTGATTGAAAATCATAGATGATGAGGTTTTTTAATTTGATTGCATAAATATGTAGGAAACATCTATATGCACATCTTTCTTTCTAACAAGCATCTCCAAGAAAGCTCCCAAATTCTATCTAGAGAGATTTCAATGGTGGAGTGATCATATCCAAATTTTGTAAAATAGATGTTTCTTTATTGTAATTAGATTTTTCTATTTACATTGCACATAGTAACTAACTTCATAAATTTAGGTACAATGGTACAATTATTTTGCCAAAATCAAGTTAAAATATAGAAGTATCCATTTCTTCAAAGTTTCTATACGCACATCTTTTGTATTGTAAGACACCCCCTTCAATAACAAAAAGATGATCAATGAAGAGTTCAATGAAAAGTATTGTATGACCAATGTTTCCTACATATTTATGCAATTGAATTTTTTTAAATTGTTACCAAATTTTTTCAATAAAATATTTTGTAAAACCATGAAAATTGACTTTTAAAATTTATCAAAAATAAAATTTTGCTATATGAACCTCAAATTTTGTATACTTGATTAAGATTGCACAAAGATGCAATATGATTATGCTTACCAGAATATACCAATTATACTACATATTGTATACAAAAATTTGAATTCTTCAACTTGGTAGTTTGTAAATGAACTAGACATGTGTGTACAAATGGTTTGAGTGTTAACCCTTAGAAAGACAGACGAGTGATTATAGAATCATCCCTTTGGATACCTTGGAAATCACTGGCTTAACTCCTAAAAGACCATTGTCCTATGGAGGGACAAAATGGATTTCGGGCAAGTTCCTATGACCTCAATTTTTAGTGAAATTTTCTCATTAGATAGAAAAACTTATTAACTTTAAGGGATTATACTTTTTTTGGTGCTCATAATTAGTGCTCATAAGCAAAAATTATACCACAAGAAAATCCAAATTTTCATTTGGCGAGCAAAAAAATAAATCCACAAAAAGTTGAAATTAAATTAAATTTTTTAAATTTCTTGTAGATCATGTTTTGTCTACATATGAAGTTTTGATTCATTCCATTTGAATTAGTGATGTGAAAATTAGGAACAATCTTGTTTTTTGGCAATCTAAGCATCTATTTGGAAAAATAGGATTCATAGGTCTTTATAGGATTTATTTCTAACTGCAATTTTCACAATTCTTCAAAAATAATTGTTTGACAAGGTTAAGATTGCTTGCTAGTACAATCTTATTGTTGGGATTATTGTGTTTCAAATCCACAATTTAGTTGTTTTTTTCAGTTTTGGACCTCCTTCTATTTAAGAATTTTTTAAAGAATGAAAATCAAATGTTTTTTTTCTTTTTTCTTTTTTCTTAGACTTTCAATTCAATTCTTCAACAACAAAAATAAAACTAAAAAGTTTTTGTGCAAAAAAACAACACAAATGCTAGTGAAAGCCATCTAAAATTGCAAGCTAATACTCAAATAAAAAATTCCAATTTTGAATGCTATTATCTTTCAATCTGTATAGTCATATTTTATAAAATTTTCACCACATGATCTCACAAAATTAAAGTTCAAGAACCTATGATTAAATTTTAAGATAAATAAAAATTGTTTCCTTAGGCAAATGCAACAAAAATGGCAATTTTGAGTGTTTTTTGACAGAAAATGACCATGGTCCTTTGGGAGTTAATAAAATGCAAAAGCACTCACTAGAAATCCATTTACTGTAGAAGACCTCCATTTTTCACAACAAAATTCAAGGGATGAGTAGGGTTTTTTTTGCCCTAAATAGAAGGAAACGATTATCTATCAATCATCAAATATAAAACATCCGCATCATCGTTTGTGGATTAACTACCCTTGTAAATCATCTCAAAGTTCAAGACCGACAATTTGTAAACAATTATCATGTAATTATTATTGTTTCATGGGTCATACGTTAATTTGCAAGTTATTGCATTGTTACAATGCACATGATTACTACAAAGAATTGGAACTACTATGTAATCGGTATTAACTATGTAACTTTTATACATTAATCACAAATATGTAAAAGACACAGTTTATGCATGTAAATTAATTATCATTGTCATGCATTTTATTTGCATTTAAGGACAAGGAAAATTCATGACAATGATGTCATTGCTATTTGTACTACAATAAAACTTATTAAATGGTATCAATGTTTCAAAAAATATTATCAATGTTAAATTGTTGATTACCATTTAACATAACAATAACTTTTTTCTTAACAAAAATCTTGCATTTTGTTGGTCAACACTTAATATTCTAGTTCTTAAACATCTGTAGGTCATCAAACTTTAGCTTGAAGTAATTCAATCAATAGGCCACCAAAAAACTTGATGACGTAATGAAAGAATCTCTTCATTGCCATTTGGTGTATATGGAGGGCGGGGAGGTCTTTTGTATATAAAAATCCGTTGTCCATTATGGCAATGGATATGGGATAACTTGAAGATGAGAGGTTCAAGCTCATTGTCAACTCACGTGTAGAAATTGTGTTCAAAGTAGAAATTTAGACCTCATTTAGGCATAGTAAAATAACTATTTTTGAAAAAAATTGAACTATAAAAAGTTGCAAAATCAAGCTAAATTTCACCTCCAAAAATCCTTTTGTGATTTTTAGCCTCCAATAAAAAGTTATAAACAAAAATCAAAGCAGATGTTTGAAAATGTCAAAAAAAAATGTTCCTTGCCACCTTTCTCTAATTTTTGTTCATAAATTTTGATTGGAGGCTCAAAATCACAAACGGATTTTGAAGGTGATATTTAGCTTGATTTTGCAACTTTTTTAAGTTCAAATTTTTTCAAAAATAGTTATTTTACTATGCCTAAATGAGGTCTAAATTTCTACTTTGAACACAAATGTTACTTTTCAATTGACCTGGTATTGAAATTGTGAAAGATAAAAAAATGCAATGTTAGTGAAATAACTATGCATGGACATGATGTTGTGTGATTATTAAACTAAATTAATATGTCTTAAATAAGCACTAATGCTACACAAAGTTAGTCTCTCATCACAAAAGCACTTAACCCCTAAAGTCCCGTTGTCCCCTCGGGGGACAAAATGGATTTCGGGCAAGCTCCTATGATCTCAATATTTTTGTGATTTTCTGAATTTATTTTTTTGAAGATAGAGAATCACATAAGCTTTCCGAAAATGTAATTTTTATTTCAATCGGTGCCCAAGAGCAAAAGTTATGGCACAAAAAACCGCCAATTTTAGTTTGGCGGGCAGAAAAAAATCCTCAAAAAAACTTCTAAAATTTTAAATTTTAAAATTTGTTTCGTATAGATTTTATTTTTATTTACATGGAAAGCTTTAATTCATTCCATTTGGATTTGTTATGCAAAAGTTATGGTCAATCTTATTTTTTGGGCAATTAGAGCATCTTTTTGAAAAAATAACTTTTAGGATTCATTTCTGAACTCAATTTTAACAATTTTAAGAAAAAAAAGTTTCAAAAGGTCAAGCTTTCTTGCTAGAATAATCTCACCGTTGAGATTAGTATATTTCAATTCTATCTTAGATCTATTAATGATTTAATTTTTCCTTCAATCTTGAACCTACTTCTACTTAACAATTTTTTAATGAGTGATAACTAAGTGTTTCTTTTTTTTTCTTTTTAATTCTAGATTTTCAACTCAATTCTTCATCATGTAAAATTAAAAATTAAAAATCATTAGATCAAAAATTTGAAGTTAAAAAGGTTCAAAGCCAAAAATGTAGTTGAGCAAGGTGCAAAAAAATTAGATTCCTTCACTTTAAATGCAAATATCTTGCAATCTACATGGTCAAAATTTCTGAAATTCCTTCTGCACATTCTTACATTAGTCTAGTACAAGATCCTGCGGTTAAATATGCAAAAAAAACATTAATTTTTTTTTGCTCTTTGCTCTACAAATGGCAGTTTTGAGTGTTTTTTGATGGAAAAATGGCCTTGGGACTTTAGGGGTTAAGTCGTACATTTTTAGTCATGCATAGTTATCGTGAAACTTTAGCACTTCAAACTCAAGTATCAATGATATGCCTAAACTGCATAGTATTAATGAATGTCAAAATTGTGTTGTAATAATATTTTCAAATGAATGAATGTAACATGAAATAGTGCCTGACGATACTCAGACGATTATTATTAACAATTCATGATAGAGGAACTTTGTGATGTAGTTTAAATTTTCTTTTTGTAGTCAAGCAAAAAAAATGAAGATCGTAAACCAGTGACCATTCTTCAATAGACCCTCTATGCCATTTCAAATGCCAATGTATACTGAGGCAACAACCTAGCAGTTTGATATTCATAATCCCAAAATATTTTTCAAAGTCTATAAGGTAGATCCCCGTATTTTGATGTTTATAGATGATTTAGTTGGAGAATCGGACAGTGAGACATTAGGTAGTGATGAGTACTCTTATTCCAGATCTTCTAGTAGTATTGGACACTAATCTACTCTTGGAATCCTATCTATTCTACTTCTTTAATAGTTCCAATGTCTTGTGTGGGCATGGTATGTTTTGTTCTTTTTATATACGATATTCTTTGTTATAATTTGTTATAAAAAATCTTCCATTTCCTAAATTTTTTACAAGATCAACTTCTAAACCATCCTTACCTAAAACAGTAATAGGTCCTAATCAAAAAAGTCAAAAAAAAAATTCTAAAATCAAAGGCTCACATGCTCTTTAGCTCTACAACTCATGCTTTAGGCTCACAAAATAGCACCCTTGCTCTTTTGGTTAACTTATTCAAGTACATTGTCCCAAAAAATTAAAGTAAATACTCCCACCGCTTGCAGGTTCAATGTGCCTAAACTTCAAAATGTAGACTTATCTAATCCTTCTAAAAGGTGAAGTTTTGTCTTTCAACATTTTAAGGTAAAAACATGTATATTCTACAACTTGTGCATGTCAATAAATTTTAAATGGGTTGAAAATATATATAAAAAAATTTAACCAAAAAATTTGTAAAATGGAAGGTGTTACTAAATGAAAGACATAATAAATATGCTAATAACCTTCGAAAAGAATTTATAATTGTTAATCCCAATGGTAAGAATGTTTCAGTGAACAATCAACATCCTATATTTTTATTTGAAAATTTTGAAAATTAAAAACAAAAGACAACTTTATATGTTTTTCTATTTTTATTGCCTGCAACATAAAACTCCTCATAACTTTTACCTTGTTATTTGGAAATCAATGGTTCATATTTTTTGAGTAGATATCAATCTAAACAATTTCAAAAAATAATAATTAATATTCTTTTAGAATAAATAATTTTTATTGCTTGGTTTGACACTAAAAAAAAACTTATAACTTTTGCAACATTTATTGGAATGACATGAAACAAAGCTTCACAAGTAGATTATAATGAGAAGCATCCATCTAAAACAAATTCATGCACTCATTCCAAATCACGAAGTCATTAGAGCTTGCCCGAATTCTTAAAAAGCCCAAAGTGGGCTTCTTGGTCTTTTAGGAGTTAAAGAAAGGGGGTGGAATTAAAAGAGGCCTTTGAGTTAGGAGAGGGATTTAGCAAAATTTTGTTGAGAACTCATTTTTTTATTTTTTACAGGGCAAAATATTTCTTGCTTTTCATTGGATGAAATAGCTAATACCTTAGGACAATATCGCTCAATTTGGGATGAATGTACATTGTTTTGGATACATCTACTGAAATTTCATCCAAAGACTACAAGTTTCATCCATTTTCTGTGGATGTAAATAGCTTCATCCTTCCTGTGATTATCACTTTCTACACTGGCTGAAATAAATTTTAAAGTTTTAAAAATTAAAAACTGCTTGAGATCAACGTCAGCAACGTGGGCGAATCGTTGTCGTTGAGGTGGAATGAGTTGTCCACTAAAGCCGGTGTAAATAAAGGGAGCCGCAGACGATTCCCTGGATAAACTTCATAAATACTAGCCCCAAACTAAAAACCATAATAATATATATATTTTTAAATATAGACCTAGGCTATTCGGTTGCTTGTATTTAGGTTATTAGAATCTATTTTCTTGACATTTCCTGAAATCCCAGCACTACAATGATTAATTTATCCTACTTGTGTGTCAATTTGATAAAAGTCGGTCACACTATTTTTACCCTTAAACGATAGGCTCATAACCGTAGAAATCATATATTTTGACACCGTTTGTATTGTTGGATTAAAATAATGCAAAAGCACTCATTGGAAGTCAAACTACTATAGATGATCTTTCATTCATCCCACAAAATTTGAAGGATGAATAGTTGCACTTTTGTCTTACACAAAAGATTCTCTTATCATTCATCGGCTGCAAAACGTCCGTCTCAACGTTTAAGGGTTAGACTAATTGGAGATAGTGAGGTAGGATATTACTACTTATAGTGTATTTATCTTCACCCCAAAACTTTGTGCTCTAATACCATCATTTTGTAGATGACACTAATTTTGTACTTTCATTAACCCCTAAATGCCCAAGGCCTATTTTGAGCTTCTTGGAATTTGCTCTGAATTGAACAAAACGCCAACATTTTAATAAGTTCTATCAATTTTTTTGAAATTTTAATTGTACAAATTCAAACTAGACATGTTAGAGATCACATGGAAAAAGAAAAGAAAGAATATATTATTTAAGGATTGAAAGATTAGAATGTTTGATCATGAGGGTGTTAATACTATAAAAATCTTTTTGCTTTCTTTTTGCATGTCAAATCTAAAAAATTGGTCACCAAAAGAACTTGAGGTTGAAGGGCCTAACATTTATAACCCCAATCAATTTATGGCTTTTCAAAATCTACTCTACAATTTTCTTAATTAAATTTTTAATGTGATTTTTTCTCCAAGATCTAGTGTATTTGAGGCTCATTTCCAAGAGCCTCCAATACTACAGAAAGTCAAGATTGCAATGGACATCCTTGCACAAAATCTTGAATAGAAAAATCATAATCATTCATTTTCAAACTCGTATTTTTTATGCTAAAACTAGACTTCAAAAAGAATTTGTTAAAAATATAAACTAATTGGATCATATTTAACTTCAAAATATTGTCGACACCCAAATTTGGTGCCTCGGGCAATTAGGGATTAATGGAATAAATCCATGGAGAAAGGTGGTCATAGTGAAGTTTCATGTGGAATTGGAATTGAAAATTAAAATTTAAGTTTTCCTAAATTGGATTTGTTTTAGCCAACTTCTAAAATGTTTATTTTTCTATGTGGGCTAGGAGAATCTACATTTTAGGAGTAGCTATGACTTGTTGTCAAACTAATAGCAACCCAAAAGTTCAAGTTCGATGTTAAAATTAGTTTCACTATTGAAAAATGAGACTTTCCTTCATTTTCAACATTTTCAAGAATGTTGTAATTGCTAAAGCAACTACATCTAATTGTTGCCCTATTCTTAAGTTGTTCTCTACAAATTCTTGCCTATAATGTACTTCTTCTATTCATGAGAATCTAGGATCATTTTCATGTATGTCTATTTTTACCAATTTCAAAAATTCATTTATATTTTACTCGTATGATGTCTATCAAATGTTTAAAAAATAAGTGTAGAGTACTCTTTTGCCTTCCAACAAGGACAAACAAAAACTTGAGTCAATCTATTAAGAAGAACACTATCACCAATTGATCATTCAAATGCATTTAGATGTAGTTTACCTTGGTCTTTGGGCCAAAATTGTTCCTAGAACAAAAGAAGTATGCTCATAGCTTACTAACTATTAAGCCTTTACTAACCATGTTCTTTCAACCAGCCTATGACATGCAAACTAGACAATGCAAATATATAAGAATGATCCATTACAATCTTACATCAACCCATGATAGACTTTTTTTAATAAATGAGATTAGGACTCCGTTAGGTTGGTTAGTGGACAATTTTCATGCCTTGGATAATGGTGATGGAGTTATTAGTTAATAGTGATTGCTTTATGAACTTTTACCATTTCAATTTGACCCCTAAAATTCTATAGTCCCTACAAGGGACTATAGGGATTTCAGGTAGGTTTGTATGATCACAATTTTTGACATGATTTTTTAACCCTTTTTGTGGAGATAGGAAATCAAATTAGCTTTATGGGAATATAGTTTTAATTTCAATTGGTGCCCAAAAACAAAAGTTATACCACCCTAAGTCCAAAAAACAACTCAAGGGACAATCACAAAAATATTACAAAAAATTGAGTTTTTAAATTTTAAATGTTTTTCTCAAAGATTATATTTTTGTTTGCATCTAAAGCTTTGATTCATTCTATTTGGACTAAAGATGAAAAAATTATGGATGATCTTATTTTGTAGGCAATCTAAGCATCTTCTTGAAAAAATAACTTACAAAATCCATTTTTGAATGCAATTTTTATAATTGGGCAAGAAGAATTATTAGACTTGGTTAAGTTTGCTTGCTAGAACAATCTCACCATTGGGATTATTGTGTTTCAATTCCATCTGAGAGCTATTAATGGTTTAACTATCCCTTCAATCTTGAATCTACTTATAATTGACAATCTTTTAATGAGTGAAAATTAAATTTTTTCTGTTGAATTTTTTTCCTATATTCTCAACTCAATTTTTCAACATAAAAATTTATAAAATCAAAATCAATAGTGAAAAAAATTTAAGTTACAAAGATTAAAAGCCAAAATATATCTAGTCACACAAAGTGTAAAAAAAAACTCGTCTTCTTCACTTTAAATGCAAATATCTTGCAATCTACGCAGTCAAAGTTTCTGAATTTTTTTCCATACATTCTTATTCTCATCAGGAAAGTCAGGGCATGCCAATATGGCGCATTGAAACGCTATCAAGCTAATTTGGTGCCAACCTCCATGCAAACTTAGTAGCAAACCTAGCATGAAGGTTGGCACCAAATTAGCTTGATAGCGTTTCAATGCACCATATTGGCACCATATTGGCATGCCCTGACTTTCCTGATGCTAGTTTAGTATAAGATCCTAGGATTAGATGTTTAAAAAAACAATATTAATTTTTTTTGCTCTTTGCAATAGAAATGGCAATTTTGAGTGGGTTTTGATGGAAAAAAAGGCCTTAGGACTTTAAGGATTAAATTTTTCTCAGAAAGTGATTTTTGTATTCTTTCATATTGTAGCCATGTTGGAAAATATTGTAGTCATATTAGGAAACATTGTAACTGCTTTAGGTGGTAAGATGACCATTATGGATATACTTTTTGCTATTTTGGAGTAGTCTAGAAATAATTATAGACCAATTGGGCAACACTTCAAAAATTCATAACAAATTCACACTTTGTCAAAAATAATCAATTGGTCTCTTTATTTCTCACATTTGTCTACATATGCAAAAAAATAAAAATAAAAAAATCAATAATGTCAACAAGGCAATCCAATCATTCTGCCCATCATAGGTTGGTTTATCTTATTGCATCGACTCTTAATTTCTTAATTTCTTAATCTTAGTTCCTAAACCCCATCTACAACTATATGCACACTACAGAATGGATTATTAAGGATTGATTGGAATAGAGATGTAAGGTCCAATTGATCAATAAATTGATATTATTATTTACCTAGGGCAAAGCCTCACAATTACCCTGTTTTTTTGTTTTTTTTAATAATAATTGAAAACTAATTGAATTATATACTTGAACAAAGCACAAACACCCACCCAAACTTGACTGGGGCTAACTGCCCCCCCTTGCTCGTCCCTGCAAAGTCATTCCAGGGGTGTAGGTAAAATAAAAGACCCCCTATTTTGTGCTTGATTACTTTATATTGAATACCTCTCCTAGCTAATTTTGGGCATCTGATTGCAAATATGAATTCAAAATTTGAAAATTTTATCATGCGTGGAAAATAAATAAAAATCAGGGATTTCCTAAGGGGACGAGAGAAAGGGGTGGTTTACCTTGGCCCCCACATCAAGAAAGTTAGGGCATGCCAATATGGTCCATTGAACCAACTATCAAGCTAATTTGGTGCCAACCTCCATGCCAACTCCATATCAAACCTAGCATGGAGGTTGGTACCAAATTAACTTGATAGTGTTTCAATGCACCATATTGGCGGCCAAGGAGAATTGACCAACCAAGGATAATTTAAAAAATATTCCCCTGTTTTGTGCCATGTTTACTGATAATTCTTCACCTCTGCTGCATAATTTTGAGCCTTTGCTTGAAAATATGAATTCATAATTTTAAAAAAAAATCGTATATTGCAAATAAAAAATTCAAATGTTTGTCCAAGTGGGGCAATGAGGGGGTCAATTCACCCATATTGGCACCATATTGACATGCACTAGACTTTGTGATGCAAACCCGACCTTGATAGTTTTTTCTTAAAAAAATGAATTAAAAAACTGACCTCAATATAGGAACAGAGTCCCCCCATCCAGCTCTGCCAATGAGAGCCGGGGGTCTATTTGCCGTGTCTATTGGGGGGTAAATTAAGCGTGCATGCTGAAACTCGTGGGGTGGCGGCCCTACCCCGTTCCACATCAATCCATAAAGTGCGCTGCAAAAGGAGCGCTATATGGGGTTAAGGTAACTTAATTGGAGGAGCTTCACAGCTCATGGGAGCTAAGTACATAATTAGGGTGGCAGTTTAGACGACGTGGCCCCCTCCGAAACACAGAATCTCCCTTCGGAGATGGATTGGGAGGCGTGGCCGGAGCAACTGAATCCCGATTTTCCCGAATCTTATGACCGATTTAATTCTCTCTCGGCGATGCCGGAGCCGGTTTAGACGGGAGAAAGTAACGGTATTCGTCAGGCCCATACTGTACCGGCCATATGGGAAGGAAATCAGCAAGGCGTTTCCCAACTGAAAAGGTAGAACGACCGGATACCGCCGGTTCGTTTTTACCCCAGGAAAAAGGTTGCCGGTTGAAGGGATAATAAAAAGTGTCCTATGAATGGCTTTCATGAAATTAAGTGTTTGGGAGGATTTTTGTGATTTCTATGAATATTCAACATGGGGAGTTTGTAATTTCTAATAGGTTTGGGTGAACCGACCCTGTCACTTGTCCATGATTTTACTCATGAAGAAAACGCTTAAATTTTGTATTTGCCACACATGATAAAATTTGGAAATTTTGAGTTCATATATTTATGATCAACGGCTCCAAATTAGGTGAAGGATGGAAGATAAATTAACTAAGGGGGTCTTTTCCTTTACATGCATCCCTCAAATGACTTGAAGAGGACGAGCGAGGGGGGCGTCTGTCTAATACGTGCATCCTTGAAGACCTTAAAAAAGATTATACATTGTTTACTAAAACTTATATAACATTACAACCATTTTATGTTATTTGTAAAGTTGGATATAAATTGGTGATAAATTGAAATTTCAAATTTTCTTGTTAGGAAATGAAAAAGTGATTCTGACACATCAATTAGCATGTTTAAGGGGGATATTATTCAATGATTATGTTTGTCTCTAGCTTAGGACAATAATTTATTTGGGCAAGAAGAAAAACTCTAGTCATTTTTAGATTGGAATGAACCAAGAAATCAGTTGGCATTCTTAGACTCTCAACACATTGTTTAACCCCTAAAGGACCAAACACCGTTTTTTGACAACATAGCATTTGGGGGCAGCTCACCACGAATGGAATTTTTATTTCTTTTTCTTTGAAATTTTCACACAAGATGTGCCCGAGGAGTAGCTTTAGGGCCCAACAATTTTCATAACTTTTGACCACATGGTTAAAAAGTTATGGTATGATATGTAGTTTTCATTGTTCGGCGGGCAACCCGGGCAGCAAAAAAAACTTCTTTAAAAATCATTTTCTAGAGAAATAAAAATTTGAAATTGGTTCTCTAGATTTATGTGCACAAGGAAAGCTTTGAATCATTCCACTTTGATTTATGAGATGAAAGTTATGAGGAATTTTAGTTGTGGGTAGTTTGCGGGTAGTTATGGAATCTCTACTCTAAAATAAACTTTGAAGTCCTTTATTTAACTCAATTTTCAATATTTTTGGAAAAAAATATAAACACAAGGTGTAGATTGTTTATTACAACATTACAATCGTTTGGATTGGCATTTTTCAATTCCATAATTAAATCCTTAACAATTTAGTGTTTTGAATCATTTTCTACTTCTTTCTACTTACTATTTTTTTCCTATATGTTGTACAATTCCAAATGATCTGAAAATTTTCAAGCATGTAGCATAACATTCAAGAGCCTTCAGAGATGCTGCCTTTGCCTCTCTGAAGTCTTCATCCACGAAATGCATCCACATATTATTAATGTAAGATTCAAGACCGAGACAATGGCAATACATTTATGGTGCGATCTATTTTTTTGGCTAATTCTAGGACAAAATATACAAACAAATAACTATAAAGACAGATGGTCTATCAAAACCCAAAGATTTCTTTGAGTATTCTACCAAAGAAATCTAACCATTTGCCATCAATGATTTATTTTGATTGTTTTTGTAGAAGAGAATCTCTTTATGTACACTTGGGGTGGTAGGAGATAGAACAACCCATGTGGGATATGTAATTTAGAGTTTGTAATTTCTCAACCGCTCATAATTAAGTCTGAAGTAGGAATTGTGTTAAAATTATAATTTCAGACCTCATTTAGGTATAGTGGGATACCTTTTTTCAAAAAAGTTTGAACTAAAAAAAGTTGTGGAATAAAGATAAGTTTCATCTCCAAAAATCCTTTTTAAATTTAGATCTTCCACTCAAAAGTTATGGACAAATTTCAGAGAAGATGTATGAAAATGTCAAAAATAAATCCTTTCAAACCCCTCTATGAAATTTGTCTATAACTTTTGAGTGGAAGATTAAAATCTCAAACGGATTTTTGAAGATGAAATTTAACTTGATTCTCCAACTTATTTTAGTTCAAAGTATTTTGAAAAAAGTTATTTTACTATGCCTAAATGAGGTCTGAAATTATAGTTTTAACACAATTCTTACTTTAGACTTAACTATGAGCGGTTGAGAAATTACAAACTCTAAATTACTTATCCCACATGGGTTGTTCTACCTCCTACCACCCCATATGTACATAAAGAATTGTCTTCTACTTCCGAATTACAAAACATGAATGGTTACAAAGCCATGTCCGGGAATTCAAACATTGAAATAATTGATTTCAATGAATTGATTGGTTTAAAGCTATTTTTTTCTGTATTGCTTGAATTGGGGGTGTTCAATTTCCCAGCAACCCGATTGTGCAGTCATGACCTTGGCACTGAGCAGAAGTCTGACATTATTGACCCGTGGCTTATTAGCTAATGTTGGGTGTGGAATATTCCACACCATTTCATCCTTTGGAAGAAATGATGTGGAATATACCACATCATTCCGTCAGAGGGAAGGCAGCTGCTCTCACAGCTCTTGAATGTTATGAGCTAACTTGCTTTGAAGAATGAATCCAAAGAGTTACCACCATTTTGGACATTTTTTCATACAAATGTGACCATGTGAAGTGCAGCTGCCCGGTTTTTTGCAGGGACAAAAAATGGGTTTTTGTCACTTCAAATGCTAATATCTTGCAATCTACACGGTGGAAAATTCTGAAATTTTTCCCACATCTTCTCAAACTAGTTTACTACAAGATCCTACGGTTACATGTGTCCAAAAATATTTTTTTTCCCAAATTTCGTACTTGTACTAGAAATGGCAGTTTGGGAGCGTTTTTTGTGAAAACATAGTCAAAAACCTTTAGGGCGTAAAAAGTAATATGAAATAATTTGTGTATATTAGCTTTGTGTATATTAAAAAGCTTTTTAGAAACCTCTCATTGCCTATTTACATCGTTTTTGTAGAACAATGAAGTTTTGGAAAGTGTGTTGTCCGTCTTCTTCCCTCCAAGGCTACTTGCAGCTGGGTACTTGTTCGTTCTTTTCTTGCAATAAATGTTCCCTTTATTTGTACTGAAAAGAAAAGAAAAGAAAAGAGTGTTGTTCCAATCATAAGATCGTCACTTCATCTAATTGTGAAATGTTTCTAAATTAACACCCACAAATTCTTGACTAAAATGTACAACCTCTATTTATGGAACCTATAGTTGATTTTATGTTCATCATTTTTTAATACTTTGAACATTCATTGTTTATTTATATATTAACAAAAAAAATGCATTCACCAAAAAAGTCTAGGATCCTCTTCTATTACCTACAAGTCCCAATTTGAACTTCTAGAATTCAAATATAGGAACTTGGCTCAAGTCCCAATTCCAATGATTATAAGGTAACCACCTCTGATTTTACCACTACTTTCTAAAATCAAGTAGTCTAAATTCTAGACTAAAATGTACTTTGACTATTCATAAGAGTCTATGGTAGGTTTTCCTTAAAAATTCATATTTTTAGCACTTTAAATTTTTTGTAGTTCATTAAATATAATGTCCAAAAAAAGCAATCTAAGAGAATCCAAAATCCCCTTTTGACCACCAACAAGACCCTACAAAAAAATCATTTTCAATATTAAAACGGGAACCATGCTGAATTGTTTATTTGTGCGATTTAACCCCTAAAGGACTATTTGTCCCCTCGGGGTATAATTTGGGTCTGGGTAGGTTCCTATTGTCTCAATTTGAAGTGAATTTTTTTGAGATTTTTTGAGGTTGTGTAGTTTTGCAAGAGCTTTGTGGATATATAATTTTTGTTTCAATCAGATGCTGGATGAAAAAGTTATGGCACAATAAGCAAGAAATGGAGATTCTCGGGCAGCCCAATATAAATAACAAAAAGTCAAAAAAAAAAATTTGAATTTTTTTCCTAAAATATTATAGTTTTATCTATACTTGAAGCTTTGATTCATTCTTTTTGAACTAGCAATGAGAAAGTTATGGACAATCTTACTTTTGGAAGCATCTTCTTAAGGATATTTTTTTGTTCAACTTTGAATGCTAATATCTTCCAATCCGTACAGTCAAATTTGATGAAATTTTTATGACATTATCTCATACAAGTTAAGTAAAAGACTTTATGATTAAGTTATAAAAAAAAAATCCTTTGGTTTCCTTAAGTGAATGCAAGAGAAGTGGTAGTTTTGAGTAGTTTTTGACAGAGAACACCCTTGGGGTTTTAGAAGTTAAGGTGTAGTTACCTTAAGTCGCCATTGTCAAAACAGGCTTTTCCAATCATTGATTCTCTTCCCCACTGCGTCCCCAACTCCCTGTCTACACGAGTCCTACAAGTCAATGGTTGGAATGACCAACACGTGGATTGTGTTGAAATGTTGGATAGATGTAGATAGGAAGAAAATCCTCACCTTATTGGGTTTATTTATTTACGCTTCCCTCTCCGTCCCTTTCCTGCAGGCGAGGTTAATTAGTGTGGGTAGGCTTAGTCTCAGCCAATGCCTGAGCCATTCAGTTTGCCGTTGGGCATTGAAAGGGCCCCTGAGGGTGCAGGGTATCCAGTCAGAAGCCAGGTGAGATTTGGCCCATTAAAACGGAGGAGGGGTGCCGGCTCCACCCTACCGTTTCCGCAATTAAAAAACGTCCGTCCGGCAGCATAGCGTCTATTAGGAAGCGTACTGTCCCGCCTACAGCAGCAACGGAGCTCTGAGTTCTATACAGTACCAGTTGGTTGTTGAGAATGGGGGCTATTTTGAAACTGACTGGAGTTCGCCAGTTTAAGTTGGGTGGTCTCGGTTGCTGTGCTCGACGGACCCTTTCCAACTGCCCTGGAAATCCTAACAGTAAAAAGCGACACTTCCGTCAAATCTGTGGATTCGGAGAGTGAATGGGAACGGATTCACGGTTGGCAACTTGGCATACAGCTTACAGCACTTTGGAAAAAAATTCCGGCATTATGAAAAAGACGGATTAGGGCGGGCTTACATGCTGGCCCAGTGGGCAAAGCCCCACCTAATCCAAGCAATAAAAGGTTGTTTTGCCGGGGTGGGCAACGGAAAAGGGGGAGCTCCACTTTCAACCGATATCAATGAACAACCCCATTGGTGGAGGCTAGTCAAGCTTGAGAGAAACTACTACGTGTCACGTTTTCTGGTATCCTTCCCGCGCCCATCTGGTCCACATGAAAGTGCATTCTTCATTTCTTCATGTAGCACACCCTGTTGTTCTTTGCCCATTGGGCAAGCATGTAAGGAGGCCCTTAGTTGCAAGCATGTAATTTGAATCGGAGCACGACATTGTTAACTAGACTAAAGTAACATGTCCATGAATCACCCACGTAAGAGCTGAAACTCGGAATTTTGGGAAGGCAAGGCTTCTTGAAATGATTTTTAATAAAATTTCCTCGAAAAAAACAAACTAGTGGAATTGGCATCTAAGTCAAGTTGTTTCATATTTTCTGGAGCTTTGTGGAATTAGTTATCAAATTTTGAAGTTGAAATGGCATAGGGCTCTAAAATCACCCACTTCATGAAATGTACATTGTTTGTACATTGTTGAAGGCTATAAAAAAAAGCAACATGAACACATAGTAGACATTTGAGGAGATGGGCGATTTTAGAGACTGTTATCTTATACCATTCCATTAGATGCAAACTGGGATAATCCTTCCTCTCCATATCCTTGGGAGTGAATTTACATATGGTAGAACCACCCACTGTTGACAACTTCACTGACTCTTTACATGTTGTGGAGCACTTTAAAAGAAAGGTAAATTTTATGCCATGTAGGAAGATAGAAATCATGGGGATTGCAAATTTTTCGATAATTTTATGTCTTGAATTGAAATTCCTATGGGTTTTGAAAGCCCAAAGTTGGCTTGGACCCATCCCCACTGTATGAATTCTTCCAATTCCAATCATTCATGAACTACTTTTCTGCTTACTACTTCCTACTTTCTTGCTCACTACTTCGAGACGCATGCCATAACCTTATTAGTTCCAACTTTGAAAAGGAGAAAAAAAACATTTCAAACTTTGGTTGGAAATAGTTGTACCCTACAAATTGGATATGGATCCTTAATCGGGAATTTGTGGTTCTACCATAACATTGTTAATCAACATTAGGGGGACATTTTGCTCCTTCAAAAAGCAAGAGCCCTAGCATTGAAACTTTATAATTTATTTGTGAATTACAAATGAGTTAGAATTTGTAACCACTCAAAAAAACTAGACACTATATGGCCACATTTTTCAAATCCAATGCTTGACCACCAACTCACATGAATTTGTCCAACTAAATATCCAATAGTTTCCTTCACATTACATTTTAATTCTTTTTAAGGTATCTAAGAGTAAATGATACCTCCACCAAAGATGAAGAAATCAAGGCAGTTAATAATGTTATGTAGTTGAATCTACATAGAATCATTAGCTAGCTAGTTGGAAAGTGACAACATTGGAGGCTTCTACTTAGGGGAAGCAAAAAGGCCCCCTTCAATATTGGTTAATAATGATACTAGTTCCTCAATTTATAGCATTCTTGAATAGAAAGGCTAAGGTCTTTTGACATGATTGTTGCAGCAAGAATCTATTTTTATTATTATGGCCCACAATTCATGGGCAAGCTTGCAATCAAGATTATTTATTCAAAAGGAGCCTTGATTCATTGAAAGTAAATGGGGTCCCTCCCCTTAAGTTCAAGAATGTTAGGTTTGTAATTGATGAGAAGGAAGTGCTATTTATTTGAATTCTTACATAAGGGATCACAAATTGGGAGGGTTGCTATTATGTAAGCCCCAAAGTGGGAGGCCATGACTATGCACCTATGTTATAGGTGGCTATATTATAGAACCCTTCCATAAGTACACTATAACTATGTTATAGATACCTATATTATAAGTGATTATATTATAAACACCTTCAATGTTTGTAGGAAATCTACTTATATATATGCCTAAGGCTCACATGCTTGCATTTTCATGCTCACATATTAGAATCATAGACAAATTTGCAATGAAAGTAGTAGAATCCATTTTTTTAAATCAACAAGTAGAGATTTTATTCTACTATAAGAACCAACATTACACGAAAATTGCAAGAATCAAGCTTTGATACAGAAACAAATCAATCAAATTTGATAAAATAGCCCAATTTGAGGTCTCATGAGTTTCCAATTGATCAAGCTCAAAACCAAACTTCACACATATAAACAAAGGCCAATTTTTTTCCCTTTGAATAAGAACATTTGACTTTGTCCAAAAAACAAACTAAATAACGTAAATATGGTCTTTGTAGACTATTAAAATGACTCTCAATAAGACCTTTGTTAAAAATTTCATGACCAATTAAACAAATTGTGAGGCTATTGTAGTCATTTTCTTAGTCTACCACATTCCATCATTGAAAGTACCAAAGATTTTGATGTTTTTTCAACCCATACAAATAGGGAGTGCATATACTATCTACGTGGTATATGGGCTTTTTTTGTTGGGCACTTTCAAAATAACAGTGACAACAACCTCAATTGTATCCGACAAACACTTTTGCCCCCACAATGATGATATTTGAGTGATGGCATGTTTAATTTCTTGCCCTTGAGGTGCTTTAATAAGTAATTACATCTCATTCAATAGCTAGCCTTCATGTCCATTGTCCTTCCTTCATGGACCTTGCTCTCGTCACATTGAGCCTCCACTTATCCAATTATTAGCTATCGATAAAGTATTCTTGGGTGTAGAGTATTCTACACCATCTATTGTAGAGCCCAAGGCAATGACAATGCACACTACTTAATGTTATGAAAGACTCACCACTTAGAAATGGACTTCTCGCATCATCAATCTTTGGGCACTTGAATCAAAGTGGTGACAGTGCACGCTATTGAATGCTATGAAAGATTCACTGCTTAGAATACATAACATTGTTAAGCAAGTCTAGGAGATACCCTTTTGCTTCCCCCTAAAGCAAGAGCCTCCCCTAGCGTTGCAACTTCTTCAAAATGCAGTAAAGAATTTGTTGTGAAACGTAGAAGACCAACGATCACTACCCCCCTTTGCTACTAGATGTATTACTGTTTAACTTTATTGACTTTGGTATGTGCTTTGGGATCCACTAGCCAACCAAAACCATCCCCCCGTTGACAAACCAATTGTGCAATTACCCTAGCCCAGCCAATTTGAATTCTGTAATTATAATTGAATTTCCTTCAAGTATCTAGAGAGGAATTATACCTTGAGCTAGGGGGTGAGATCTCCGCTCGTTAACAATGTTATGTGAGGTTCCCACATCATCAATCTTAGGACATTTGGAATAATAAACGCTTTCCACCTACTAGAGGCCGAGCGAGCCATTCCCTTGAGTCAAATTGCACAAATTCTAGCCTTTTGTCCCAATCACAATTGGGGATGATTTTCGGGCCTCTTCCACACACAACATAACAAGTTCTCACCCACTTCTCACCCTTTTTGAGGTTTCTTGCCAGAAGCAATTGAAAGCAAACTGGTTCTGGGGATCATGCCAAGATGATTGGAGTCTAGAACTTTGGACCACTTGCACTCAATCATTGACACAGGGATGCGGATGTTGGCAGGCAGAGCTGCACCAACAAGCTTAACTGCAGTTAAGTTTTAACTCATCAGACTCCCCCCCAGACCAGACCAGACCAGAGCAGGGATGGTTTAACTTAATTTAGTGGCAAATTATTGCCAAACTATGGTGAAAGTGTTGTAATGATTTGATGGCAGAATGGATGAAAAACGTCATAGGGATGGAACTTTTTTTAAATTGGCCGGGGTTCATTCAATAACTTAAAAAAAATATTCTCGAGTTGCTTTGCGAGGGGTTTACAGCAAATTTTGAACTTATTATGGTCGTCCAACATTTTTCTTGGAATAAACCTAACCCTTGTAGCACAAATCCAATTCAAGGGACCTATTTTTTAGAAAATCTTCATGATAGCATCTCTAATACAAAACTACGTACCAATTTCTCAATATCATTCTCCTTGTCTTCAAGAGATGCATCTATTATGCTCAGTTTTGGGATTCAAAAACACGATTCAAATGTGAGATTCTTGCATCAGAATGGACTACAAAAGGTTACACCAATGTAGATAAGGGAAGAATTGGAAATAAGATACTTTTGGATATACATTCAATGTAATTAAACCTTGCATACATAATTCTAAACCTTTATATAGTATTTGTTACCTAATTAGCTTCCCCAAAAAGTGACCAAGGAACATTTTTTATCATATCATCAATAATTAAATATATTTAAGAATAATGTGTATTTTGTAATTAGTGTTACATGCATGTACGAGATAAATCAATGTAGATGGAATAAAATTGATCGAGTTGCAATATTATAGGCACTAATTCCATATGCTTGATCAAGCACTTGCAATCATGCAAAGATGGAGTAGAAAATACATTAATGTATTGAAAGCATTTGAGAAATATCAATGAAAGAGAAGGAGACTAACTTTGGTTTTAAACATTGGTGTGAATGAAGTGTCTACTTACTCTACTAGGGATGGGTCAACTATCAAAGCCTCATGGACCTAAATGGCAAATTCCATCCTTAAATCAACATCTATTTAGAGGGCACTAGCCCCTTTGAAGAATAAACATGTTCTCCTAAAAAATTCTTATGTCTCCATGCGATGACAAAGTCATTTTGCCCCACCATTATTGGATGGGCTATAGTGATAAGCACCCTGTCAACTCTTGGATTTTAACCTATGTCCCTTGTACCAACAAGGCAAATTTGAAGTCACTGAGCAAAGGCCGCAAGTGCCCTTAAAAAATATCATAGATATATATGATCCAAACAATTTTAACCCCTAAAGTCCGAAGGCCTTTTTCCTATGAAAGACCACTCAAAACTGCTATTTCTATTGCAAAGAGCAAAAAAATTTAATTTAGTTAATTTTTTTTCCATATCTAACCATAGAATCATGTACTAGGCTAGTGTAAGAATGCATGGAAGAAATTTCAAAAACTTTGATAATGTAGATTGCAAGATATTTGCATATAAAAGTGAAGAAAACAATTTTTTTCTCGAGAAGATGCTTAGATTGCCCGTAACAAGATTGTTCCTAACTTTTTCATCCCTAGTCCAAATAGAATGATTCAAAGCTTCAAATATAGACAAAAATGTAATACTTGAGAAAAAAAATTCAAAATTCAAAAAATCCATCTTTTGTGATTTTCTTGGACTAGTTTATTGATATTAAATAAAATAACTTTGAAGTTGCCCATTGCCTTTGAGGAGGGCAAAAGCTCATCAACAAATAGGCATTTTGAGCAAGCTCCAGAATGCCCATGTCTTAAGGATTCCGAAATGCAATTTTAGGGAGCATCTCATGGACCCCAAATGACCTTGTAAAGGTTAAACTAGTCTAGATGGAAGACACTTTGGGGCCATCAATTACCTTCAGCATTTTCATTCTTCCTCACCCTTTTTTTTCTGTTCAAAAAAGTTTGGCATCAAGTTTGTGAATATTCTTCACAAGCTGAGATTGGGTAGACGGCAAATCCAAGATTGTCTCATTTGAACTGGGTTTCAAATTTAATGCACCAGTGAGACCATACCACCCATCACCCATGCGGCTGGCTTTTTGAAGCCCCAATTAAATTGAAACTAAAGTGTGACAAATTTACTTTTTGTAAAGGTAGATAGATAAAGCTTCAGTTTCTTTATTTGACACACTTGAAATGATCTTTTCAGATGGTAGTGGATGAGGGAATTCTTATCTCAATGGTTGGGAACCTTCTCGAGCATCATCACAGTTCACTCTTCTTAAATATACGGTATTAATTTAACTTTGGATTTAAGTGGAATGAAAATTTGGGAATAAAAGAATATCACTAAATTTTGATTTTGGACGACCAAAAATAGACCAAATTGAAAACAAGATACACAAAAAAAATGAGAGAAGTAACGGTGATAAATTGAAGAGCATTGCCACTATGGGGTGGCCAAATTTTTATGACATGCTAGCTTTAGCAAGCATTGCCTACATTTCAACCATTGCTATCAACTACCTCTCTACCGTGCAAACAATACGGGCAATGCAAATGTAGGACTCTAGGCTGATTCCACTTTCCTACTAAAAGCAGTCTTAGAAGGTTGAAAACAAATCCAACTTCTCTTTGGAACAATGCCTCAAAAGCACACCGCTATCAAACCTTCAGTTGTTCAATGAAAAAATACGGAGAATCTTCAAATTTTGAGCACAATTCAAACTTCCCTGCCTACACAATCCTACGATAAAAATCGCAAATTTTGTTGCGCTTGACCCTCAAATGGGCTTTGCTAGTGCAATGGTAGGGGGATTAGTTGAGACCAGTATAACTTTTGGCTGTCTCAACCCCATAAATGAAGTACAGGTAGTGATGCTCTAATAAAAGAAAGGAAAAAAATTGTCAAATGGCACACAACATTGCGGACCGAGTCATTTGCATGAGAAGTTGTTCCTTTCGTGGGGCATCAACAATCCAGTCCAAGAAACAACTTAGAAAATATTTTTCTATCTTTGGATTGATGTAAAATTTGACTTGTGAGAATACTACTAATGAAAGTACTTGGGAAGATTTTCCATTCCTAATTACTTAAACAATTCCACGTATTTGCAAGGTGTGTTTCTTCAATGGGGGAATTTTCCAGTGTGGAAAAATAGGGTTTAGAAGGTTTCCATAATTTTCTGGATTTTTATTTCTCAAAACATAATTACTATTAATTTTTGAGCAAAAGATCTTGTTCTTTCCACTCTGGGCTTATAGACCTTCCTATTTCCAACCAAGGGCTCGTTGCAAAATCCACCAAGGCTTGATTGCAATATTGAGAGTTTTGTAGAACAATCAGAATGTGCCACAATTGCATCATAAGTTTATTCCCAAGTGCGCTGAAAGAGAATGATTAGGGGTAGGTTCACCCTGTCTCCCTTAAATTGCACACTTTCTAAAATTGCACATGCTAGATTCTTGCTTAAAAATATACTTCCACTATTCATAAGAATCTATGGTTGGTTGTCCTAAACCCTATATTTTCAACACTTTGAAAATTCATAATTTATTCATATGGTGTCCAATTTTTTTAATTCTTAGGGAATCTAGAATCCCCCTTCAGCTTCTAACAAGATCCCACCTAAATTTTTTCAAGACAATAATGGCAACCATGCTGAATTGCTTATTTGTGTGATTTTAGGTGTAGTTACCTTTTTAACACGTTTCAAAGTTACCATTCGGCCAGTATGTCAACTAGTAAAACCCTGCTTTGTACCGTATTTCCTCTTTGGAATACATACCGTTGTCCTGTATTGTACCCTTTGCATGCAAAATTCCGACGTCCCAAGAAATACCGGTAATTAAGAAAAAAGAGAATATGACACGAATCTCCATGAACTACTAGACTGGTACAAATTGAATCAGTAGCCTTTTAACTGAGCTGGGAAGTCCAAAGCCGTTAAATTATGACTGCAAACTGAAGAGTTCATGCACCCGGCCCCCATAGAAAATCGTGAAGATCTGAAACCCTAATTATATCACAGCACATCCAACGTGGACGTTGTCTTGCCCCATGCAGACAACCCATGCCGTCTTTAACTGAAGTTACTTTTAACCCCAGTTAGTAACATTTAGTAGGGTAAGTTACCACCCGTCACAGGCTCTTAGCCGGCCACCGCCAGTAGCCTTGTATAGCCGCAACCGGCCCCAGCCGGTAACAATGGGCGCCACGATAAAAAAGAGGACTATTCATAAAGAAAGACGCGGCGTAAAAGAAAGAGCCCAAGTCCTGCGCATCAGGTTGTCGCACCTGTAAAGCGTACGACAAACGGGTCGCGACTTCGCTTCCACGGTCCCCCCTTCCACCCGTGGAACACACTCGGTCCCCAGCCCTCGGTCCCTGGCCTTTGGGCCCTAGGCCATGGAAGTCCCGGCGAGTTCCGTGAACCTACGGACCCTGGAGTCACCATCCGTCCCGTCCCTTTGACTGACGAAATGCGGGACGGAGCTTGCCCCTGCCCTGTCCTGGGGCGTGAATAGAAGTCGTCTAGCTTGCCGAGATTCGTTTGTTCCTGGCGAGAGATCGTGCGTTTCGGGTGGGCATATTCGATTTTTTCAGGTCAATTCGCATGCGTGATGTAAGCTTCTGCGCAAGGGGCAGCGGGAGCTTCAGTTGGTGAAGTAGAAGTTATGATCAGCAGTCCTGGTTTGGACGTGTGAAGCTTGGTGAACAGCGCTTACAGCTTTGTGAAATGCGTGCAAGGAACAGGGGAGGCGGTGTATCTTTCAGGAAGCAGAAGATGAGGACAGGGAGCTCTGTAGGGTGAAGAGTATTAGGAGAATGCGAAGTGGAAACGACTTGAATGGAGTCTGTTTGAGGGGATGAGGACAATTTTGTAACCGATCGGCCGTTTTGTTTCGAGGTTTTCTCCTTTGTAAGAGATTTGGGAAGGGATTTGGGGCGGGCAGGGATGAAGACGAAGACGGGGAATTCGTGAGGAGGCTGGGTGCGCCATTGGGGGCTTTGAATGGTGGTGAGACGTCGCGCCGGAGAGACCGGCTGGCAGGAGCAAGGAAGGCATTGGGGCCTCCTCGGGGCGGCCGCGCGCGAGATGCCAATGCGAGGCCCAGAGATTGCTAGTGTAGGAGGCGTGTCGCTGCTGCGTTCCGATCAGACGCGTACGAAGCCAAAGCCATTGGTGACGTTGAAGCCTGCGGGGTATGTCACGCTTTCGCACCCTGTCAAGGCTTAGGAAATCCTTCAGCCTGGCTTTTCACCTCTCCCACAATTAGATTGGTGTACTTGCTTGTTTGTAGAAATTGGCTACCGAATTCGAGCAATCCGAGAAGGGTTGTGTGCTCATTGTGAAAACCGAGGTTACTGCAAGCACAGTGTATAGAATGGGTAGAGTGACTGGGTGTTGCGAGGCGTATTGACATCAAATGCCAGTGTTTATTTATCTATTTGTGTGTGTGTGTGTGTGGTGGAATTGCCAGGCCTGTCAAGCAACAAGTGCAGAAAAATCAGAATGCTAGTGCTACTCCATCTCCGACTGAACTTCGTCTCATTCAAAAATATATGCACGAGGCGCGCATCGTGGAGGAGGAGGGAGTCGACGAAGTGGCGTTGCGGAAACTCGTGAAGAGCACCACGTTCAGGAAGTTTGTCCGGCGCCTGGAACTCGAAAATGAAGTAAGCTCGCGCTTTGCTTTGCTTTGCTTCTCCAAGGACTTGCAATTTTTTTGGGTATTTTGGGTTTGGTTCGAATTGCATCGGCAGTCGTGCTCACCCATGGGCTCCTTGTTTGTGCTTCCCAGGTGGTGGAGTTGCACCAGCAGCTCGAGAACGAGGTCGAGCTCCACAGCAGATTACAAAGCGCCCTCGCGCACGCGCCCAGCACTGCTCAGCTTCCCGAATCCGTGCTGCACGACCTGCCCAGCAATGTGCAGCGGCTGCTTACCGACATCGCAATGCTGGAGGCCACAGTGCTGCGGTTAGAGACGCAGGCGTCTGCGCTTCAATGGGACATTGTACACGAGCGGACGGAGCGCGAGGCGATCGAGCACACTTTGCCCGTGGCGAGGCCTATATTGTTGTCGTCGCGTACACTGTCACCCCAGTTGGCAAGCAGGCTTGTGCCTGCGTCTCCGAAACTGGCGCCTGCATCGCCTCTCAGGTTGCCAAAGGTGCGCACGGCGTCGCTGTCGCCAGGGAACAACAAGGCTAAATCGCCGACGCTCGCGACGCTCAAGGAGCTGCTGCACACGGCGGCACCCGAGCCCGAGGGGACGCAGCAGCAGTTTGAGTTTTGCACGCCGCCCAAGTCGCCGAGGGGGTCGCCCAAGTCGCCGCGACAGAGCTTGCGGGTGTTATGGACCGCGCTGGATGGACAGCAGCCGCAGCAAACGACCCTGCCGCCCATTTTGAATAAGGTATGCGTGAGCCGAATCTCGGGTTTCATGGTCATTTCCGAGAGATATCGTGTCCGAAACGTTGAGTGATTCCAACATTGGAAGGGGAGGATCAAGAGGATGGAACTCAAGATTTATTGGTACTTTGAATGTCGTTCTGCTGTGGGTTGCGAAGTTGAATTCAGGAAGCAAAATATGTACATCCTTGAGTGAAATGCTTTCAGCATCGGAATGGCAGAATCATTAGGAAGATGCCATAGTAGTAACTGCTTCGAAATCCTATCTTCTCTCAATTAGACGTAGAGAAGTCTCCGCCACTAGTCGGTTTCATACTCCTCAGTACAAAGCTTCCTGGGCAAGAGTTTTCAGTCGACCAAAGTTTATTGATTTAAGAAATGTGGAACCCGCAATTGGTAGCATGAAGATGAATCTGCAATCGCAAAGCATGAAGATCAGCTGAAAACCATTATTTATCTTCTTGAGTTGAGTGAGAACTGTCAACTGTGGAAGAGTCCGTCATTGAAAGAATGTGAATGCGCCACATGACAAGGTTTGTCCAATTATGCAAGTGACTTCTATGAACCCCACGAGTGTCTTGCAGTCCTTTGTTGACACTGGACCTTAGGTGAGGAGGCTTTGCATCAACTGAAGCTACATGAAGAAGTTTGAGTAGCTACCTTACATGAAAACCGAGACGCTCTAAAGAAAAATAAAATGAAAAGAGAACTATTCCTTAATCACCGTTCCGGTTTCCTTGTTCCACTTTTTTAGTACTGAAGGGATAGAGCCTCTCGCTTCACAGCTGCTTGTTGTGATTCGCATGCTCACGGTTTTGTCCTGCAGCTGAACTCGAAGGATCGTGCGCGGGTTCACCAGCATTCGTCTCCCGATGCGACGACGTGTTTCCCGTCGTCAGCACCCGTGGTTACGCCATCCAATTTGCCCCCGCCGTTGTCGTCTCCTTTTACTCCCGGCGAGCCCCCGTGCACCACCACGCCCGTGACGCCTGCAGCGGCGTGCCAACAACCCTGCGATTCATCATCGCCAAGTCTGAAACTGTTGAACCCTGCGCGGTTGCTCGTTTCCACCAAGCGCCTCGCGTTCTGGAACTTCTCCTCCTCGAATGTGGACGACGCGGCCTCACCCAACAACCGGTCTGCGAATCCGATTCCGGAAGTGGAGCTCCAGAGCAGCCATGCCCCGGAACAACTCGACTGTTCCTCCATCCTCGAGGAGGTACCGTTCTTCCCATTTTTGACCGCAACCTCCATCCTCGGGTCGGTTTGAAAGGTTTTAACAGAGGAAGAAATGCTACACTCAGTTGGCCCACCCCGATTCTTAGTTCCTTAAAGCCAGTATTGCACAATTATGATACTAAATGGCAATGTTAAACTTGTTGGCCTAGACAGCTTAGTTGGTCCTGGACAGGGGCCTGCAAAATGCCATCTTCGAAATTCGTCATCTTCACGAATTGACGTTTAAGGGTTTGCATTTTTCAAAGGGCACTACGGGATCCGCAATAATTCAGTAGCGCCCAATCTTTGAAGAATCTTCAATTTCGCTCGATGATTAACTTGATAAATCACAGTAAAATACATGTCGACATAGACAGCTTTGTTGTCCTAGACATTGCCTCCGAAAATGCCAATCTCTTGTAATTTCGCCATCTTCGCGAAATCGGCGTTTTAGGGTTCGCATTTTTCAAAGTGCTCTTCGGGATGCGCAACAGTTCAGTATAATTGCCCGATCCTTGAAGAATCTTCAAATCCTGGGAAGCTCGCGACTCGGGCGAGCGATTGAAGAAATTCCGCGATAAACTTTCTGAAGGGCAGTAAAATACTTGTCGGCCTACACATCTTTGCTGGTCCCAGACAGCAGGGGCCTGCCTGCAACCTGCCAATTTCTTGAAATTTCGCCATCTTCCCGACTTTGAGGTTTTAGGGTTCGCATTTTCCAAGGTGCATTCCCTAGCATTGGAGGGTCCAGCATTCAGATTGCTACTGGAGTTTCACTCTGAACCCATCAAACCTCTCTTCTCTTGCCAATTCTGCCCAAGCATCTAACCTTTCTTTCTCGTGCATTCCTTCCCACCAGGATTTCACGGACGACGTACGCATGCGCAAGCTCCGACGCAGCCGCGGCATGAAACGCCAAGACCAATCCCTTTCTTCGTCTTCCCACGACGTCTCCACCCTGACCTCTCCTCGCAAATCCTCCTTCAACCAGGACTCTCCTCGCCCGAGCTCCGTCTCCGTGGGCTGCACGGAACCCGTTCTTCTTCTTCCTTCCAACCCCAACCGCGTCTCGGAGGAGATGGTTTCCTGTATGGTGGACATCTTCTGTCACTTGGCGGAGCCGAGCTCGTCCGAGTCGCGAGCTTCCCAGGAGTGTCCTTTGTCGCCGTCGTCGCACACGGGGCGTCTGTCGACGTCGTCGTCCTTGTCGAGTTCTCATTCGGATTCGTCGCCGTCCTTGTCGTCGTCGTTGCCGGTGGGTGCGAGGAGTCCGCAGCTGAATCCTGGGGTGTATGGGGAGGTCATGGGGGGAGAGACGACGAGGGATCCGTATAAGGCCATGGGGAGACTGGCCTGGGCGAACATTGGACCGTATACGGATGCGGAGGAGGTGCCGTGGTTATCGGTCGGGAAGAATCAGCTGGAGTATGTGGCGCATAGTCTCGGCAAGTTTCGGTGAGTTTTTGTCTTGGTTTTCGTGTCCCAAGTCTTGAACTAAAATAGTCTCGTTTCGTTCCTTAGCTAACGGGGTGAAACTCTCAATGGGAACTGGATTGGAGTGCGTTTTGGAGGGGGATGCTTGTGATAAGAGTCAGCTGGAATTTATGATTCTTGAACAAGAATGGTCTCATTGTTGGATGGGAACTGGATTGGAGTATGGTTTGAAGTGATGTGCTTGTGATAAAAGTCAACTGGAGTGTGGCGCATTGTCTTGGCGATTTTCGGCGTTTTTTTGTGGTTTTGCGACTAAATCTTGAACAAGAATAGTCTCGTTTCGTTCCATCATGTGGTGAATGGGAACTGGATTGGAGTATGGTTTGAGGTCATGTAATTGTGACAAGAAGTATGAGCTAATGTGTTCGAGTACATGTTCTGTGGTTCATCCTTGAAGTGAACTCGATTTCAGTTTTCTGGTTGAACTACCCCAGAAGGGACTTAGCAAACTTTGAATGGTATCATTCATTAGATTCTTTCCCATCTTTGTTTGTGATCAGAAGATATTAGAGAAAAAAAAATAGGATTGGGGGTTGGTATAACTGTAAGGGTGAGTGTCAAATGGACTGTAGAATGTTAGAATGTGACAACATTCTGAATTTCACAAGTCTTATCGGGATTCTGGTTCCTTTTATTTTGAGGACGTAAGAGGAGTTTAAACCCACAGCGTTTCGTTAATGGTGTTAGCCAAGATGATAATAGGTTCCATTAGTTTTGGTATTGGATGGATATCATGTAATGTCATTTTCAAAAATAATTCTCCAGTAACAGTGATCAGAGTGCTGAGTGTACATGGCTAAAGAATGTTGTATATGCTGTAGCTGAATGAAACCCGTGAGCTGGATCGCTAATAGTTGTAGGACTTTGGGTGCAGGTTATTGGTGGAGCGTCTGGCTAAAGTCGACCCCTCAGTAATGACTCACGAGGAGAAGATGGCGTTTTGGATTAATCTCTACAATGCCCTTCTTATGCATGTAAGCGCATTTGCAATTCTTTTAAGAATTATTATTATTATTATTATTATTCTGGCTCTGGTTCTGGTTATTATTGGTTTCCTGCTTTGAAGCAAAATTTGCAGCACTGGAATGTTAACAATGTCCGTCGTCTTGGACTGTCGTTGTCAGGCTTTCCTTGCCTACGGAATCCCAAGAAGCGACCTCAAGTTCTTCACGCTGATGCAAAAGGCAGCTTATTGCGTTGGAGGACACTGGTTCAATGCTGCAGCCATCGAGTGCAATCTTCTGAAGGCCAAGATCATGTTACACCGGCCGCAATTTGTAAGTCCTGCATGCCCATTTTATATTCTGGTAGGAAGTCCTGTAGAGTCACAGTTGTGCGCGGACGGGCCCTTTCCTCCTTCCCCCACCCCTGTTCCAGTCCTTTGGTTATCGCTTTCAATGAATTACTTCAACCCAGTTTATTGGAGATTGAAAATGAAAGATTGAACAAGTTTCTATGGAAAATGCATTACAGCTTTCCACCTAGTCCCCCATAATGTAGTCAATACAGATGTGCCACGTTTCTTTCGATTGAGAAGGAAAAGGCTATAATTCATCATGTAATGTTCAATGTAAGCCCTTTGATGAGCCAGAAAGTGCATTCATAAATGTGCTGTATTGAACAAAGAACTTGGTATTATGTGTAATAACTTTTTCTGTACTTTCTGCTCTTGGCATCGAGTCAGTTAGACCATCTTTTTGTGTATACAGAAGAGGGGTGCAATGCAAAAGAGTATGGATGAACATCAGAATTGCATTTGCAGTACCATCAGGGTCTCCCTGTGGATTCCTTGCAATTCACTGCAACTCTCACATCCCCCCCACGATCCTTAACATCTGTCACCGAGCCTAAATTGTAAACCCCTAAACCTCAACATCACTCCACAAACCTGAAGAGTTGTCACCTGTTGAAGTTCGTGGACAGACTTGGTTTGGAAATGAGTCCCCTGTTAAACTTTTGTGTACAGATTTGGCTCGGGGGAATGGGTCCCCTGTGTGGCATGAAGATGTGTTTCACAGATTGAGACTCCGTTGTGTATCACAGCTGACGTTTCTGCTTGCCCAATTGTGTCCCCAGGCCTTGATCATGGCCCTCCATAACAAGAAGCTGACGGAGGAGCAAATCAAGTTCGGCATCGAGAGACCTGAGCCCTTAGTGAACTTCGCGCTGTCCTGCGGCGGCCACTCGTCGCCCATGGTGCGCCTCTACACCCCGGAGCACATCCACGACGAGCTCGACAGAGCCTTCCAAGACTACTTGCGAGCCACCGTGGGCCTCACCTCCAAGTCCCGCGTGCTCCTGCCCAAGCTGGTGTACAACTACGCCCGCGAGTTCGTGGACGACGACGCCGTGCTGGAGTGGGTGTGCCGCTTCCTCCCGGTCTCCCAAGTCACCGTCATCTACGAGTGCGTCCAGCAACGACACCGGCGGCGGATATGGAACCCCACGTCGCCGTTCTCGGTGGCGCCGTACAGCTTCGCCTTCCGGTACCTCTTTCCGAAGAGTATCTGCGGCGATCTTGCAGCCGTGGGCTCTGGGGAGGATTGTGAGAAAAAGAGGTTTCATTTCTGCATGTAGACGACTCTGATGAGAGTGGGACATGACATTCTTTTTACTTGTGGATAGGTAGGTTGCTTCGTACTGTAGGGGTGGTTTCGGTTGAGATTTGAGACTGTTGAGAGCGGCAATTTTGTTGACAGCTGCGTTTGTACAGATGATTGGCATGGAAAGGGCACACGTGATTCATTGGGTACGGAATTCTGGAGTTGTTGATTTGCGTGATGCACATCGTGGTTTGATATGCTAGTTGGTTCTTCTTGGAAGAGTGCGCTGGTTTCGTCACTTTTTCATGCTTTCGTGCTTTCATGTTTTCATGGTGCTGAATACGCTCGATCCTCTTTGAGGTGATGCAAGCGGTAGACGTTATTTTAAACTTTTAAATGGCAATGCTCTCCCATGCATCTGGAAAATGTCTGAGTGGAGGTGTATTCTACATGATAGATTCTCAAGAGAAACGTGGAAAATGTTGTGATCATCTCTGTGTTTTGATTTTGGGAATGAAGAGGATTAGGGGAATGTGCATTACATATGAGAGAGAGAGAGTTCAACTGTTAACCCTTTATGTACTAAGAATTTTTGTGATTTTCAGTTGCAGATTTTGATTAATTATATTATAGAAAATATAATAGAAATAGAAAATTTTATTATATCATTAGTTTAAATGAAGAATATTGTATGCATTGGTTCAAATACACAATTATTCAAATTTAAAGAAATCTCCATATAAACTCTTCAACATTGCTTAAAAAAACATGAGATCCAATTTGGGCTTCTTAGACACTAAAGGGTTAAAGTATGGTTCTTCGTGGAACTACACCAAAGATGATATTTAGTGTTTTTACCCCCCTACTAGCTACAACACTAAATCTGAACTTGTCCACAATTAGTGTTAGACTTGAATGTGCCGGCTGCAAACTTCAGAGCCTTGTAACTTTTGCAAAAATTCTTCAAATAAGGAAAATGAGATGTTTTTCGGCATCTACAAAAACTGTAGATGCCGAAAAACATCTCATTTTCCTGATTTGAAGAATTTTTGCAAAAGTTACAAGGCTCTGAAGTTTGCAGCCGCCTAGCCCTAATCGGTCCGATTCTGTCCGTGAACAGTGATATTCCGTCTGATATGACAACTCTGGTTCACATTTAGTGTTTGAATTGACATTTAATGTTACTTACTTTCATAGGGTAATTGGCTTTTAGTGTATGCCTTCGTATTTAGTGCACAAGACACTAAATATCATCTTTTGTGTAGTGTTGAGGAATAGTCTGTTCATTCGAGGTCGTACTTGGGAGCTCTTCTGGCAAGGCGAGTGACACAACCACCACATACTCCAGCAAGAGGCGATCTAAGTTTTTTTCAAGTAAGGTAGGAGTACCTATTTGTGATAACGCATTTCAGCCTCTAGGATATGGGAATTTTGTTTAGAAATTGAGCTCAAATGTGTGCAAACACAAGGATGAGGAAGAAAGAAAACATCCCGAAATGAGTATTTTATTCATAAAATTGGAGATTTTTCAGTTGGACCCATTCTAGTCTTATTGACTCACCTATTATGATTAGCTTTGGCACTTCTCCCTAAGCAAGTAAGGAATAGAGATGAGTGGATGAGAAGGTAGAAATAGAGAATCTTCTTCAATGCAAGTATTGTGAACAAGTATGAGGCTTGTTGGGGGGTATCTAAAATAAGTACTTCTACCTTAAGTTGAAGTGATGTGCAATTTGTTTAGAGCTCGTAAATGGAATTAGAAACGGACACAATCTATGTAAGGTATATGTAAGAAAATGAGTAAGTGCTTTTTGCATTCACATATGTATAGTATTTATATATTGTAAATTGTTGAGGATGGTCTTATATGTAAGAATTGTTGCTACTCCTTAGTTAACCCCAAGTCCCCATTTTGAAATGTGCCTCAACTACAGTACAAACTTTTAACAATTGCTGTATCCTAATGCACAAGAAGGAAAATAAATGAGCTAATATCAATTATTAATGTTTGACATTGAATACCGCCACGGTCGGTACAGTGTGTGCCGAGGACTCTGCATCGTTTGAAATGTTTTGATCATGTTTGAATTCTTTGACAAGTAGGGGCTCACGTGTGCAACAGTGTCGTCCTTGAATCTAGACATGAATCGGTAATCGGTGAGCGATTCGTGGAGACTGTTTCTCGGCTTGAGGTTTGAATTTTTGAAGGTCACCTCTCCCTTGCTTTCGTCAATGTGAGTCATTCTTTGTAGATGCAGATGTACCATAATTTCATTGGTAGAATGTAGCGTTGACTTAGTTAGTTTCACTGTGATCTCTGATTTTGAATAGCAAGGATTGGGAGATCATAGTAGAAGGGATTGCCATGTCTGCTAACTGCATCAGTGACACAAGCATTGACACAGTATTGGCACCTAAACTTTGAATGCAAATTGTAAGAGCATTTTCACTTCAAATCTAGCATTTGATACACCATTGGAAAGGTCTTCAAAAATGCACTTCTAACAATATGAAATGTGTCTCGCAATTTAAAAAAAAGCCCAAACCTTATCAAGCCTCCAAAGCTGCTTGTTTAGGAACTAAGATTAGGGGAACAATTTCACTTCAAATCTAGCATGTGACAATCCCAATCCAGTGAAAAGAGGTTGTCACCGTTGGTTTGTATTAATTGCCCCACTCCCCCCTTTCTTTCTCAAAAAATTTAAAGGCCGTTGATTGTTTGTTTTTAAAAAATGTTTACCTTCAAAATCGCCGTTGATTTCTCAAAAAATCACAAGCCGTTGATTTTGTGAGATTTAACTTGAGCCGTCCAAATATCAATACGGATATGGATACCAAAATGAATAATGGATATGGATACAATATTGTATACAAATACACAATAAATACTGAATGTGAATACGGATATAGATATGGTACAAGATATGGGATGTTATCCCATATTGTTTGTCAATTGCATTCCTTTCTGAAGATTACAAGAGGGTAGGAGGAAGGGACAGGGTATGAATATTTCAAAACTAATTTCAAAAAATTCTAGGGGGTTACCGGAGAATTAATTTTAAAAATTGGATTTTGGGTGTATTGTGACACTTTTGTCACAATGCACAATGCACCCAAAAGAGGCAGTCACTGCCTACTTACACTCATTCAGTGGTTACCATTGGAAAGGTCTTCAAAATGCACTTCGAATTATATTAAATGTATCTCATAAGTTCAAAAATTCAAGACACAACAAGCCTCCAAAGCCTCTTGCTTAGGAACTAAGACTAGAGGAACAATGTGGAAAACATAGGGGAATGTAAGGAATGAAGGACAAAGCGGAGGTAGTTCTATGTAATGTATCAATAAGGTTTCAAGCCCATGCTAGTTGGCACTTTTGGTCATTGCACATATTTTGACTTATTGGATATACAATTCATTTTTGCAAATGAATGGCAAATCAAAGAATATTTCATATGCACATAGTTCAATTAACTTATTTTTAAAAATAAGAGTCAATACAAATGTTCAAAGCAAACAAATGGATTCTCATTGAATGCCATAATAGGCACTATTGTGGTCAAGTTAAATACGCATGTTGTTACATTGTCAGATTACAAAATGAGTTAATCTTTTGCAATATGTATAAACCTCATAAATTTGTCTATATAATTCACAAAATCACCTCTTTTCTACACAATTCCAATTCTTGTAGCTCTAACTTGATATTGAAATGGTTTGTATGTGAAACCAAATATAAATTTTTTAAATATTTTTACACAAAAGAAAAATTAGATACAATTGTAGGGCTTGCCATTGGCTTGGGGTCAATTGTAGGTTAGTCTACTAACTGGATTTACACTTTTTAGTTCAATGAGCTCAATAAAATTTGTAGACTTCAAAATTTGCCTCCAATATAGAATTTATGATTCAACAAATGCAAAAATGCAAAATTCACTAGTAGTATAATTATGTTTGTGGAATGAAGGCATGCTTGACCACATATAATCATCTATGCACTCTTCAAGTAAGATGACTCAATGTTAGAAACACTAACAATGAAAAATAGAGCACATTTCTATATCACCTTGTATCACCTTGTACTTTGAAAATAGAAAAAATGTGGAGAAAAAGGCTATAATATTTGAAATACAAAGTCTAAACTAATGTAATGCTTGAAATTAGTTGTTGCAAAAAAGAGCTTAATGTTTCATTACGTATTGTTGCGTTTTGCTATAATATATGTGATTTCTTCCATCATACTTTAAATTATAGAATCTACTCCAATTTAACAACTTAAAAAATAAGGTTCATGTTTAGACTTTAAGAAGATTGTATCCTAAGAATATTCAACAATCAAAATAATTATTTAAGTAGGAATACTAAAAAAATAAAAAATCTTTAAAAAAATCAATACTGACATTTTAATTTGTAAAGTATAGAAAAATATTTGAAAAAAATAAAATAAAATTGGTCATTTGTAATAACTTTATGAATATTTTTATTCACTAAATTTTTTATTTATTTTTGCATAATTTAAAATGCATGAGAAAAGACAATCTATTTAAGAAAATCTATACCCTACACAATTAATTGTTTTTAAAACTCCTTCATGTAGTAGTTCTTCATAAGTTAGAAGACTGTCTCCAAATATCTTAGAATAGATACTCCATATTGCACTACGAACCTCCACATCTACATTAAATGTGACATATTTTTCAAATCAATAATTTCAGCTAAATTTTTTTCTTAAAATAAAAATTTGAAATGAGCTTAGGATTTTTTTATACAATTTTGTTACGAATTTCAATTTCTTTGAATCATTTTCAATTTTTTGTACATATATTACTTTAAGAATCTCTAGTACAAATTTGAGCCGTATAGATTAGGGAAATGATCTACAAGGAGACCCACATGATAGATTTGACTACTACTTTCTTCATTTTATTTAGTGTGGTCTGCACTAAATAGAAACCATTTAAGATAATTTTGTTTTGTGTTGCAACCATGATTTAAAGAATCCACACTATTAGGGATCGAGTTTTTCTTTGTACTTGAATATTTTTTCAATTACTTGTATAGCATAGTCTTTGCCATATTTGGTGTTTGCAGTGGAGATGAAAAACATTTAATAGTTATTTATGATTAAACTTGTCGTGAAGTACACTCTACAATAATTGATGATGAAAGCTTTGTTTAGTGTGGTCCCATATTTGTAGAAGTAACACTATACATTGAATAAAATGAAAAGTGTAGTAAATGAGCCAACTATTCCGACCACTTAAGCAATTGAGCATATCTGAACCATAAGTATATTGAGCGAAAAAAATTTCCTATGTGCAAAAATAGATTTAAAAGAAGTTTTTATAATTTTTCAGAATTTTATTTTCCGAAACAAAATTACCATGAGTTTTCTAGGTGAAGATTCTTTTCGTCCCATAGTGGTCATATAGGTCATCTTGTTTCTGATGAAGGATTGGTTGCAAAATCAAGAATCTTGTGGCCCAATTATAATGCGTCATTCTTGATCACTTATTCATCTTGGACTTGCGTGGAAATAGATTAGTCTATACCACCAAAGTGGAAGGTAATCAGAAATGAGTTGGCTACTGTAGTCATTTTCCTAGTCTACACAATCCAAATTTCCACTACTAAAGTAGAAGGCTCGAGAATAGTTTGGGCATTAAGAACCGCCCACCTATAAAATGTTCACGATTTGTACATGCTGTTTTTTCATAGCCTTCATTGATGTACAAACAGTGTACATTTAAGTGGTGGACGATTTTGGAGCCCTATGCTAGTTCAACTTCAAATTTTCATAACTAATTTAAAAAAGCTCCAAAAAATATGAAACGACTTAGGTTGGATGCCAAATCCACTTCTCTTTCAAGGAAAATTTTCTGAAAAATATTTCAAGAAGTTTCGCCTTCCCAAAATTCAGTTTCAGCTCTTAGGTGGGCGATTTCTGGACCTGTTACCTTATAGTGCAAAATCCTCCCCCATACACTCTCATGTTCACATCGTGTACATTTTAGGCAAGAATCTGCAGGCAAACTTCCCTTTCCACGTGAATTTCGAGAGAGATCCCTTCCTTCCACCACCTGGCGCTGTGAATCAGAACACGCAGAGTTCCATGCTGTCCACCCCAAACACCGCCACCTCGGCCTTCTCCACTTTCCACTTGCTCAAGACTCCTTGGCTCATCTCGCATGCCACACAAAAAGCTCACTGGCACGCTCACAATGCTGTCGCAGAAAAGTAAATGTACAGTACTGTACAGTACCCTAGAGTCATCACCAGAGTGAAGTCGGATCTATACAAAATCTCAACTCCACCCATCTTCATCTTCTGCACACCAATTCCCTTCTCAAACTTCAGCAATTCCAAGCTATCGGAGAGACCAATTTCAATTCAGCTCACGAAGAATCTGCACTTCACGAAGAGTCTGCACTTCTGGCGTAGAGAGTGATACATTTGCTGGTGGGTTGCAATTGCTAGTCGAGCTATGGCCAGCATTCTTGCTGAACTTTGGGTTGTTGCTCATGGTTTGGGGATTTTCGTTTTGTGTAACTGGAGTGATTTTTGTGAGCATTGAGTGCTTTTCACTGATTCTGGGGGTGTAGAATTTGGGGGTTTATCTGAGATTTTCTTTCAATTGAATTGGGAATTTTGAGAGTATGAATTTTTGGTTCTTTAGGGTTTGTTTAGACTGGTAATTAGGGTGCCGTTGCTTTTTTGGTGAATGAATATGCGGGAATGGGTGGAATTGTGTGTGCAGGAATGGCGACTGGGATGGCAAGTGTTGATAAGAGCAAGGAGCTCGGGCGGCTTGCCACGAATATCATTCCACACATACTCAACTTGTGAGTCGGCCCCTTCTGGATTTTATCTGTCACTTGTTTTATGATCAAGCAACTGGTTATATCAATGCCGTGAATTTTTGAATTTTTAAGGGGTTAGTTTGGTAGACTTCGGAGAGTACGAGGAGTTTGATATTTTGATGGCTTCTGGAATTCTTGCACCCACTGAGAAACGGTACTCATGGAAAGAAATGACAATCATTTGGGTAAGATTTTAATTCTGTTTTTGTTCAACTTACAGGTATAACTGCAAAGCAACAGCTGCTGATTACGAGATATACGCCCCTAATGCCACTTTCGAGGATCCCCTCATGAGAGCTCATGGGTAAGCAGAATTCTTGAAAACCCTAATGGGTGCATGTGTCGTTTTTAGCTTTTTTGTTTTTTCTTGCAGAAAGTGAACTTCAATAGTGCGTACTGTTTGTATTTCTCAAATGGATTTGTACCCTAAATCCCTAGAGGACGAAGCATATGTCAGTGTATTCGAACATGCACATATATGTTTGGTTTATTCACGAAAATTTATCCAAATTGCGTTTTCTAAAAAAATTCAAGTGGAAGAAAGCATATGTGTTCTCCAAGATATAATTTTGAAGTATTTTTGAAGAATTTATATTATTTTATGATTTTTTACAGTTTCTGGGTGAAGAATTCTTATCATTTACAGAGTGTACACAGTTTTCAGTTTTCCAAAGGTGTGTTTTGCCTTGAAATACATCAAGGTGTCAACTGTGGCAAGGAAATAATTCCATGTTTGGAAATTCAATAGGGTAACCTACAACCAGATTTGAACCTTGGCAATATTCAAGCCTCTTGCAATTTCAATCAATCTTTCAAATGAACCAAATTATTACCCTAATTTTTTTTCCACATGAACATATATCCATACAGTACCTACCATAGAAACTTGAGACTAGAATTTGTATTTTGAAGTTTTGAAGGAGGTTTGACTTGGAACAACCTGAGTCTGATCACCCAGGATTGTAGGGTTAATGACCAGTTTTGTACTTCTGTTTTTTCAGTCGATCTCGTTACAAATATGCTGAATTGAAACGTCATCCTTGGAGAACATTTTAATCACAATCTTTAGCTAATGTTTTGGGTGTTCACGGTTTGTATGCAGTGTGGCTCAGATAAAGTCTGCATTCTATTCCATTCCCAAGGTACTATTCTCAGCCTTCACATTTGTGCCGGCTCAACGTTACTAAGGATAATTCATCTTCACTGGCAATTTTTAAAAGCATGTGATAGATCCGGTATATAATGTTTTCGTAGGTATCTGTTTTCAGAGTAGTGAAATTGTGTAGAATGAACCATATGCTTGCTTTAATATCCTTATCGGACTCTACGGACTTTATCTTTATCTTTATCTTTATCTAGTCAGAGCTTGAGTTGCGCAAAGAGTGTTTTCGAAAAATTTGTGTTGATAAAGCTTTTGAGGTTTGACGTTTTTCTTCAGGCTGTACTGACTGCTGGAAGCTGACAGGTTTTCAAGGAGGGTAAGATGTTGGAGTATACTGTAGAAGAGGAAGAGAGGACTCCCAATTCTGGAGAGGTAACGTGCTTACTGCTCTAATCTTCCAAACTGTTTTTTCCAGCAGTTTTGAATAGGTCATATGGATACTTTCTTTTGTCCAACCCTATGTCTTTTTTGACCAAGACGTACAATGCTCTTCACTGATTCTAGCTATAATAGAATTCGGTCTCATCTGAATTATTTTGACGATCTCACCTCCATTTGCTTATCGTACTGGACGCTAAACGTAAATGGACATATGGCAGATCCGACTTCATAACCTGCAGCAGTACAAGATTTTATCGAAGACCATCGACATGCGCTCTCTCATCAAACTTCAGGTTAGTTTGAGGGCATTGTAACTAATTCTCTTCTGATTTTATTGTTCGAAGGCTGATCATCTCAACTGTCGACTTACTCACGAGGATGCAAAGTTGGGGACATTATTTGCTTCTCATTAATAAGCATTTCAATATAGGACTGTGATTTTTGGGAGATGTATAGGAAAATGAAGAGATCTTTGGGTACAAGAGTTAAGTCTGTTGAAATCATTCAAATAATTATTCATTCAAAATCCCTTCGATAGTAGATTAGTACTGAAGGGATAGTAGACAATTCCATGTCCATTTTGGACATCAGTGGTCATAGAAATGTAGTTCTGCTTTCACCAATTACGAATGCGTCCAAGCAAGTGAATGAATTGGTGAAAGTCCGCAATTGAGTTATTGTTGGTCAGTCTAGGAGAAGGGATAAGGTCCATAACGGCTTTAGTGCATCTTCCTTACATTCATTACCTCAGTCTTTGTATTCAAATTGACTTCAATTGTCTATTTCCATACTCTTTCTGATCACGGATGGTCATGTTCTGCAGGTCGAAGAAGGAAAAGTTGTCCGACACGTAGACTTGTAAGTTGGATTTCCAATAAGTGGGAGGGTGGTTTCGCATTTTCTCTACAATTCTGAATGGATTTCTTATGTTAGTTTCCTTTTGAATTTTCACGACACGTAAGATAATGACCCAACCAACTTTTGTAACTATTAAATATGCAAAGAACTTAGACCCTGATTTGCAGTCAATCTCAATGAGAAAGAACTAAATTATTACTTTAACTTGAATATCTCGAAAACTTATAAGTTGATTTCCAACAACTGCGAGGGTGGTTTCCAGTGCGTTACACACTTCTCTCACTACAATTATCTTAGTTTGTCATGCGTTCAAAAAAGTCGATTTTTCATGACACGTAAGATGATGATCCAACCAGCTGTTTCGCTCTATTGCATGTGAAGAATATCCTGGTTATAGATTAGAATAATTCTATGTGAGCATTCATTTTACAGCCAATCGCACAAGAAGGAAAATTAAATTATTGTTTGCAGGTGGGACGAGAGCCCATTGTGGGACAAGCAGTCAGTGAGGTTACCACTGGTGGGGCGATTGGCAGAAACATGGCGCCGTGGCAACATGATGGTCACCCACGTCCTCATGGGCTTTGGCAAAGATCCCCGGCGTGCTTGACTTGGCGGTTTTCGTTCGAGTAAGAAGATCTTAAAAGTGTGGCTTTGTACATCCAATTTTCTGTACAGCACAACCGAGTTAGCATTTGTATTAACTTAGTATGATTTTATATAACGTGGTCGTTCTGTTATGCATTCACGTGTTTTAGCTCTAGCTCTAGCTCTTTGCCGTGAAAGAAATCACGTAACTTTCAATTTAATTTTACTTATTTTTGCTTTTGTATCTGCACGTTTCTTGCAAGCACGTTCTTTGTTGCTGTTTCGTGTGGCATTTGTCTTTCGCTGTACTCATTTGAACATGTGAATGCTTGATAAAGGTAAACTCAAAGAAACGTATGCTTGAGAGTTGGTCTTCTGAGGATCTGTATATTGGTGTGGACTCTCGTTCTTCATTAACCCCTAAAGGACCGGTGGGTGGGGGTGGGGGTCCAGGGAGACATTGTCAAAAACTGCGACTTTGGGGTATGTTATTCAAAAAAGAAAATCAATTTTTTTTCTTCTGGAACTTCAACCGTACAAAACTAAAGTAAAGTGTTTTACCGAAGTGTGGAAAAAAAATTTCAGCCCTTTTCACCGTGTGGATTGAAAGATTATAGCATTTGAAGTGAGAAAAAAAAACTTTTTTCCAATCCTGTGAAATAGGGTTAGCAAACTTTGTGCTCATTTGGATCATTTGGAGTAAAACTTTTGCTCTACATGAACATGAGATTTTTTGTCCATTTATAAGTATATGTTATTAGGTTCACTTAAAAAAATCTTAGAAGAAAATATAAAGTCTAAATTATTCTAAATCACCTTACAATGCAATGGAGTTAAGTGAATTATAAATATGCTACCACTGAAATTGGTAAATAGTGTTGATAACACTAATTGTCATTAATAATACTAATTGTGATTTGCAAGGTCAATGTTTGAACATTATTTACCCATTCTAACACTATTTTAGCTCTATAGTACAAAATTTTATGACGGAAAGCAGAAAGATTACATGTTTTTCAACCCATGTAGAAGGTTGCAAGTTCCCCAGGGTTTCCAGACTTTGGAACTGTCTGGAACTGCGCCGCAACAGCTGCATGACGTAACAGAGGGATTGCCACGTCATATAAAAATAATTTTTTTTTGTTCATCTTGTTTTTTAATTTAATTTAATTTAATTTTTTTTTCTTAAAAACTTTTGACAGCAGCCGTTCTTTTATTGTTGGAGGAACAACGCCAGGAATAGGCCCAAAACGGCCCTCCACACCTCTAAAAAAACATTTAATGTTAGAGTTTCCTAGGAAAGGGTCAAAATTTGACTGCGGGAGTAGTGCCCTTACACTATTTTCACACAAGTTGGAAAATAGTGTTGGGGGTAAAAAACAGGAAACAACACTAATTATCACCCAACACTATTTACCAATTTCAGTGTAGTCATTTTTCTATGCAATGACGAAATTTTAAAAAAAAAATTGAATAGTGAAAAATTAGAGACAAACATTTGGAATATGTAGAAAAAATTTCAATAATTTTGACTTCATTGATTGCAAGATAATAGGACTTGAAGTTAGAAGAATTTTTTTTTTTTTTGAAACTATCCCAACATAGCTAGAATCACTGATGAAATTGAGTACAAAGTTGAAACATTTTCATTCAAACAACCATACTATAAGTATCAATGGACAAAGTTTAAAAGTAGATATATGAAAGTTATAGTGTGCAATATACTACACACCACTATGGAAGTTTGAAGAAAAAATTAGTTGTGATTTGAAAGAAAATCGATTTCAAAGTTAGCCATGTCAAAAACTTAGTTTTGTTCAACATGATTTGGAATTATTTTATCTTTTGCCAATTTTTCTTAGTTTTTGTACCTTAGCATGTTGGTATACATCATTTCAAATTGTTGTACATAAAAGTTGAAGGAAATTGACATGTATAGAATTTGACAAACATGCAAATGGTGATGATTTTCACGATATTTGAATCTTTTTTTGGAATTGAGAGCATGGAATAGCATTAGCCATTGTAGAGAGAAAAATAGGTTGCAATATGGATCATTGTTACATCTTAATGTCCTTGCATTTGAAATATTTGTTGAATTGGGTAATGCATTCAATTTATATTTCATAGCCATATAATGCGTTATTTCAGTCTTTTTGTCCAAAGACTGGAGTTCATGATGCACATAATCGATCCAACAAATCCTAAAAATGTAAACCATCATTGTCAATATTGTCAAAAAAATTGAAAATTGTCAAAAATTACATTGGCCTTCATAAATTTTCAGTTTTGGGTATTATGACCAAGCTATTTGACAGTTTCATTGGCCTATGAAGTTCCGCTTTGAAAATTCATAGTAATCTCATATTTTATTCAAAAAAATTAAAAAATTAAAATTTAATGATTTTCAATTGCTAAATACTCCAGGAATGTGTTTGTTGTCTAAAAAAAAAATGTGCCTCCAACTAAGGTAGGAGGCTCGAACTCTGACTGGACATTTTAAACTGCCCACCTTTAAAATGTACACGATTTGTACATGCTGTTTTTCCATAGCCTTCACGGATGTACAAACTGTGTACATGTAGGGGATGGGCGGTTTTGGAGCCCTATGCTAATCCAACTCCAAAATTTCATAACTAATTCCATAAAGCTCCAAAAAATATGAAACGACTTGGGTTAGATGCCAATTCCATTTCTCTTCCAAAAAAAATTGACTGAAAAATATTTCAAGAAGTTTCACCTCCCCAAAATTCAATTCCAACCCTTAGGTGGTTGATTTATGAACCTACTACCTTATGCTGGATTGTTTATTTTTGACGTTTTTGGTTGTTTTCACCTCATCTGTGTGAGTTTCTTAACCCTTAAACGACGAGCGGGTCCCCGTGGACAGGAACTGGGAAGTCGACCTACAACCGCGTGTTTTCAGAGAATCTAATGCTTGGGCTGCAGATGTCCACCGTGAGCAGAAAACGGAGTGGGGTTTGAAGATCATGTCTCTGGAGATCCCGAAAAGTAGAAAACATCTGCGAAAAGACGTCGCATACTGATTTCGTGGCGTGATTTGTGAGGAGGTATGAGCTCGTTCTCATGGGGGCAGGTCTGAAAGAATCCAAATTTTTTTTTGTGGTTGATTGGCACGGAACCAGAGAACCAGCAATTCATAAGATGACAAGCAAAGCAATCCGCACATGAGACAAGATCGACCAGGTGTACCAGAAATTGAGCAGCGCAGAGCTTGATATTGATTCGCTAAGGTAAAAGAAAAAAGAAAAAAAAAGTTCAAAGACGTGGGATTCTGACTTCTCTTGCTGTTCCCCGATCATCCCAGTGCATCAGTGATGGAGTCCAGACGTCATGCACACGAATGAGACAAAATGGAATTAGACTTCCACGCTTGTTGGATCGCTGCAGCAGCTGGACGCGTCCCTGTCGCGGGCAGTGAGGTCAAGCCGCGGCTCCGCCAGAAATTCGGGGCCGGTCAGCTGATGGAAGGTGGCCCGCCTCGTCCTGCGCACCCGCTAGCTTCTGCCCTGCCCGAACGTACCTCCACGTTGGACTCGCTGAGGATTGACACGCGCCCCCCCTAGGCGCTTCCAACTGCCGCCCTATGTTTCCTAAGGTTGGGACTGCTGTCTCTCTTCGACCAGCCCAAGACACTCCCTGTGGAGGTTCGGCTGACTTCAAAATGGCAAGCACTTTTGCTTCTTCTTAGAGAGGTTGTCCCCAAACTCTATACAGGCTTTGCACCTCATAGGCAATGCTTTCCCGGGGACTAAGAGAACTACAAAATCCTAAAAACACTAGAAGTACTAATTTTTCTTATATATATTCTGCTTTTTCAACAACATATAAAACATATATACAAAACATTGACATTTCATTTCACCAATGACATCCCCAGTAGCATGCACCCTTGCACACATGTTGTTGGCAACCGGGGCACGCTTGATTCGTACGCCTCCCACATACAACACAATTCGCTCTTTTGTTGCCCATACTCTTGATGCCGTGTGCTGATGCAACATGGGGTGATAGTTTGGAGAATCCTTGAGTCCGGCCACCCCATTTCGCTGTGAGATCCTTCGCCAACTGCATCTGAAACGACAAGTGAGTCATGGGCTCCTCCATGAATCTGAAACTAATATCACTATGAATTATCCATGCATTGCAGACGGTGGTATCCAGTAAGTAGAAAAAAAGTCTATGCCACCACTTGTGGCTTTTTGTCAAACATGAATAAACGCCTCGTAGTTGATCTGATGTATCTACCCCCCTCATGTTCTCCGTGTATTGCAAGTGCATCGGGCCTGTTCGAACTTTCTTTTTCTTGCCATGTATTTTTCGATATACAAATTGTCTACTTCCTGGTGGTGACATAGCTTCTGCATGCGTTGACAGAAGCACCACGGCGTTCTTATCCTTCCACACCGCACAACATATGTTCCCCTCTTCGTGCATGCGGTAGTCTATCCAACCATAATCTTTTTTTTTTGTTACTTCCTTGGCATACAAAGACCGGGGGACATATTTCCTATTCGCTCTCAAAGTCCCCGTTGCCATTATGCCTTCCTCAAGTAAATCGAGAAACAATGGAACAGAGGTAAAAAAGTTATCCGTAGTGACAATGTGCCCTTTACCACCCAAATCCTTCAATAAATGTTTAACAACATGTCGACCTTGAAGTCCCTCGCCTTTTCCACTTCGTGATGGAAATTGTTCTATAAAGTTTGCTTCATCATCGCTATCATCGCCTTCAGAGCCTTCATCATGTGGATTGCCTAGCTTCCCGCAGTAGATATCGAAATTCCACACATACTTTGACAATGCATCAGCAGCTGCCCACACCTTCAGGCCAAAGCGAACGGGTTTGTTCGGCATGTATTGTCGTATGGGGGAGTACTTCCCTTTGTACATTACCATACTCTCATCGACAGTGAGTTGTTGATTAGGTGACCACATGCTTTTGAATCGATCACAGACATCGTCCACCAACCAACGGACTTTGTGTAATTTGTCATATGTTGGACTCTTTCGATCCTGCACATCCTCCGGTGCTATTGCCACATGTAGACAACGTGTAATGTTTTCAAACCTATCCCTTTTCAAGATTTGAGAAATGACATGGCAATGGAACAAGTCCTCCCCCTTGGACCAATACAATCTCCGGTTTGGTACTTTTTTTATTCCCATGTATAGAGATATGCTAAGGTATGCTCGAAACTCTTGAAGATCCAAAGGAATCCAATCCAAACCACCCCGTGTCCGTCCGTCCTTATGAATTACTTCAGATGCATATAGGTTTGTTTCTCTCACAATCCTGCGTTGCAATTTCTCTGACCAGAACTTTTGGAATAACCCCATCACTGATGGAAGACGACCATAAGGATGAGTACAACCAGGAATGGCCCCTGTGAAAGGTAAAGTACTGTTTTTGTAATGTGGCAAATCTGGTTTCCATGTTTCAAGGCCAAAGCGAATGAGAAGGGGATCTGGTACTTTTGGTTTCCTCTTCTGACGAGTCCCTGCATTGGATCTGCTCGCAGAACCGGCCTGTGATTTCGGCAATCTTCTCCGTGATCCCGTCTGTTGTGCGCCTTTATACCACGAGTCAGATGAAGAGCCACTGCTACTGTCATTCTCGGGAGGCTGTGTGCTGTAGCCGTTGAGCCCATCGGAATTCATGGCGAACGGCATGCTTGGTCCCGCCTCATCAGAAGCCCTGGCGAACTGGCTGCTCGGTCCCGCCTCATCAAAAGCCCTAGCAAACTGGCTGTCTGGTCCCGCCTCAGCGCGCATAATATGCTGGGGTGAGGACGGGCACTTCCTCTTTCCCCGGCCCCTTCCTTGAGTCCGTGCTTCTGAGTCGATTTCAGAGTCGCTCCTTCTCCCTTTCCGACCAGCTGGTTCGCCGAGTTTGAGGACGCCGCGTCTCAGCTGCCTTCTTCCGCGCCCCCCACGCAAATACACAGTCTTCCTCAGTTTGCACAGAAGCGCGCGGCCTACCTGCCGCCTCATAGTCTCCCTGCGAGAGCGTTTCGTCAGACTCAACTTCAACGCTGCTACTAGTCTCGCAGGGAGACGGCATTGCCCGTAAGCCCTGCCGGATCTCAAGGTCTGAGTCTTTGGAGGTCGAAGAATCATTGCTGCAGTGCTCCTCTTCGTTGCTGAAGAAGTCGTCCGCGGAAGAAGGGTGACCATCGTAAGCTGGTTCAGGTGCACCCTCTTCTCTTACAAATTTCCCTAGGGTACTGCTTCTCTGTCTTTCGTTGCATGCATCTTGAGAAGAAGAAGTCTGGAGCAGGTGCGAGCGACATTGCAGGGGTCTATGTACAGCCCCAGCACACACTTCTTGGACGTCCCCATTAGCAAATCGGAGTTTCAGATACTTGTGTTTGGTTCTACGGTCCACTCTTTCTCCAAGTAGATGTGCTTGGCTGGAGTGTTCAATGTCTTCATGTCCGTCTTCTAAGTCGTCACTAAGCAGTTCTCTTTGCACAGAGACGACCTCGGGACTCACTAAGCTACTGTGTGCAGGGTTTTCAGTAGTTCTGAGTCTCACCTCATGTGTTTGCTTTGGCGCAAGGTGATTTTCCGCGCTGGCGACGCGTGCTGACGATGACCCCAGTTGTTGCAGCGCTGCGCTCATCATCCTTGCTGCGCCCTTCACTCCAGTCACGGACCGCTCCTGCAGCATCGGCAGAGGCGCTGTCGGAACCAGCAGATGCTCTTGCTGTGCCGCCGACAGTGGATCCGCACTCCTCCACAGGGACGGATCGGCGTTTGCTTGAAGAAGCGCCTGCTCCTGGTTTGTTGCCACCACTGGATCGCGACTTCTGCACAAGGACGGAGGACGGCTTGGCATCGGAGGCGCCCTCAATTTTCTGGTAATCTCTTTTCCTGATGTTCCCTGATCTTCCAGCGTTCTGTGCTTGCTGCTGTACAGACCACCTGACCGCGCTTGCATTTTCAATTCCGTGATGGACGTCATGCTCTATTTTAGGAAAAGGAAATACTGTCTCTTTCAATGCGCTGTAAACTTCCTTGGAGAAGCCACGCTGATGACCCTCACCCCTCTCAGTTGCCCAACCTAGCACTTCGGATCCCCAAGAACACCACAGCCAACGCAAGTTCTCAAGTGATCTATCAAAATTGAATGCTGCACTCTTGTCTTTCTCTAGTTTAGGGAGGCTCATCAAGTAATCTTCATCTAACATTGATAGCATGTACTGAACTTGCCACTTTCTTGCCCTCTGAGCTGTAAGTAGATGTGTTGTGATCACTCCAGCCTCCCTATCACACCAGCTTGGAGATGGACGAGGATAGGGAAGGTGATTGAACTGTCTCTTTGTGCTGCGTTTCGGCATTGTTGCTAGTACAATTGTAAACTTGTATACTGGAATGCAATCTCTCCACACTTTGGCAAATTCTATTGATGTTTGTGCTTCCTCACTTCTACCCATGTTCTTGACGTCCTTGAATGTGTGAATCCCTAAGCCGCCAGTTTTTCCTCTTCAAATGCCTATTCTAGTTCTTTGATTATTGATAGTGCCGGCTGCAGCAGTTATGAGGGTAAATTTTTTTTTTCCTCCATTTGGCTCGTTGTTCTGTTGAAAACTTTGCTGAAACGGACAACAGCCCTTTCCCACCACCAGGACTGCCCGAATGATGACATGGCAGTATGCCCATAACAAAAATTTTAAACATTTCAACGAACTTGGCAGTGACGGGCAGCTTCTATTAGTGCTGCCCAAAAATTTTGATCCTCCTCAGATGCTTATTCGGTCAGGGTGTCTGCCCTCTGCGTACAAGGGTCCCATACCGGTTTTATTACCCTAATGAATACCAGCTCGCCAAAAATTGTTCCACGGCTGTCCTGACAAGTCCAACGTGTTCCCAACCCAACATACTACATGCTCATACAAAAAAATAATGAAAATTCCTCACCATTTCTCGTCCAGAGCCCCGATTCTTCATCCAAACGCCACAAAATGGCTCTGGCGTCGTTTAGGGGTTAAGGAATCATATTATTTTTCGGATCATTAAAGTTGCAGTAAAATTTAATTGCTTGTATTTTGATGGGTCCAGTTTGATGCACCCAATTGAAATATCCCAACTGATAGAAGCCGCACTTTTTCATTGCCTCCTCAATCCCTGGAGGGTTAAGGTAAGCTGGGTGAGATGCAAAAACTCAACAACACCCCTTCGAAAGCAGACCGGAATCATTTTATTTTAGGTTTCTAAGGACGCAACAAGCACGCTTTGAGCTTTATCCCACGATACATGGAATTAACAGTATTTTGGGGGGAAAAGGGAGCAAGTAGGAAAAAAATTATTCCATTTGAAAAAAAAAAAATTAAAAGCCCAAGCCAAGAGTATTTACTGCAATTATGGACTAAACAAATGTTCACATTTGGTGCTAGGAGTGATGTTTGGAATGTGAATCTAGTCAAGAAGTAGGTCCAAATTCAGTCCTAAGACCTTGAGTAACAACATTCTTTCAATGACGATATTGACAATGATGATTTTTTTTTTTGGGGGGGGGGGATTTGGTGGATCAATTATGTGCAGCATGAGCTCTAGTCTTTGGACCAAAAAAATTGAACCTGAAAATGCATTATATGGCTATGAAAGATAAATTGAATGCATTGCCCAATTCAAAAAATATTTCAAATGCAAGGGCATTAACCCCTAGAATCCTAGTGTCCCTTGGAGGGACAACATGGATTTTGGACAAGCTCCTATCGTCTCAATATTTGTTGTCATTTTTTGAATTATTTGGGGAAGATAGAAAAACACATTAGCTTTCAGAAAGTATAATTTTTATTTCAATTGGAGCCCAGGAGCAAAAGTTATGGCACAAAAAATCCTCTTTTAAGTTTGGCGGGTAGAAAAAAACTTCAAAAATACTTAATGTACAAAAAATAATTAATTAATTTTTCTATATATTATATTTTTATGTATGTGGGAAGCTTTGATTCACTCCATTTGGATTTGCTATGTGAAAGTTATGGACAATCTTGTTTTTCGGGCAATTAGAGCATCTTCTTGAAAAAATAACTTATGGAATTCATTTCTGACTTCAATTTTTACAATTTCAAAAAAAAAAAAGTTTCACAAGGTTAAAATCTCTTGCTAGTACAATCTCACTGTTGAGATAAGTGTATTTCAATTCCATCTTGTAGCTATTAACAATTTAGATTTTCCTTCAATCTTAAACCTATTTCTACTTAACAATTTTTTAATGAGTGAAAACTAAGTGTTTTTCTCTTGAATTTTTTTCCTAAGATTTTCAACTCAATTTCTTATAATTCAAAATTCAAAATTCAAAATTGGTAGAGTAAAAATAATAAATTATTAAAACTCAAAGCCCAAAAATGTAGTTGACCCAAGCGCAAAAAAACTTCTTTCCTTCACTTTAAACGCAAATATATTGCAATCTACCTCGGGGAGGTCGCAATCTACATGGTCAAAGTTTGTGAAATTTCTTTTGCACATTCCTATACTAGTTTAACCCCTAAAGGATCAAACACTATTTTTTGACAACATAGCAATTTTGGGCAGCTCACTACGTCTGGAATTTTTAATTTTTTTCTTTGAAATTTTCACACAAGATGTGCCCGAGGAGTAAAATTTACGGCCCAACAATTTTCATAACTTTAAACTTTGTGGTTAAAAAGTTATTGCATGATATGTCATTTTCATTGGTCGGCGGGCTGCCCGGGCAGCTGAAAAAAATTCTTTAAAAATCACTTTTTTTTAAAATAAAAACTTGAAATTGGTTCTTTAGATTTATATATATGTGGAAAGCTTTGAATCATTCCATTTGGATTAATGAGTTGAAAGTTATGAGGAGTTTTAGTTTGAGGGTAGTTATGGAATCTCTACTCTAAAATAAACTTTGAAGTCTTTTGTTTAACTTAATTTTCAGTAATTTTGAAAATAAAAATAAAAATATTGGGTGTAGATTGTTTATTATAACATTACAACCGTTGGGATTGGCATTTTCATTTTCATATTGAAATTCTTAACAATTTAGTGTTTTGAACATTCTCTACCTCTTTACACTTACTATTTTTTTCCTACATGTTTTACAATTCCAAATGATCTGAAATTTTTTAAGCGTGTATCAAACTTGCCTTGAAGAATGAACCCAAAGAGTAACCGCTATTTTGTACATTTTTTCATACAAATGTGACTTTGTGAAGTGCAGCTGCCCGGATTTTCGCAGGAACAAAAAAAGGATTTTTGTCAATTCAAATGCTATTATCATGCAATCCACAAGGTGAAAATTTCTGAAATTTTTTTCTGCAACTTCTCAAACTAGTTTAACACAAGATCCTATGGTTAAGGTAGACGTGCCAATCACCGCACAGGCAAAATTCAAATTCTTCTCTACGATATTATAGGAACTTGCAAGCTTTTAAATTTAACATGATTATTGAATTCCCTATTAAGATTCACTTCCAAGAAAAAAAATTCAAAAAAGTTGTTTTTTGCAAATTTTATTCCAATTTAAACATAACAAGTTTAGAATATAGAGAAAAAAAGCTTGCAGCCCTTCATCGGACAGTGTGCAGTGCTTGTGCGGTGAACGAAATCACGTTCCCATAGCGTTCCCAATCTTATGCCCAATCGTGTTCCCAAAGTTTATGTGGATGAACATTCCGTTGTTGGATGAAGGACGATTGGTCTACACGATTAGGGTTTCTTTGAAGGCGGCTGGTTTTGCTTAGTATCGTATCTCTTTTTCAAGCTTCCAGTGTTAGGTTTATTGTTCCTTGTTTGTTGTACGTTTGGCTGAGTGTTTGATGTGTCTGCAAGCTTGCATCATTCTTCAAGTTCTTCTCGATGTTCATGGTGTCTCGGTGTTGATCGTCCTAGGTTTCTAAGGCAACATTTTGGTTTTCACATCCTATGTTTCCAAGGCGGCAGTTTGATTTTCACTTCCTCCATTGGCGCATTCTTGGCGCAACATCAAACTTCCCGATGCTGTTGGCGTCGTTTGATATCTCCGTCCACTTTTAGGTTCAAAATCTGAACTTCATTTTTCTGATTCTCCTCTTGCGGTTTTGCATTGATCATCTGGTTTTGTTAGAGCTTCTTAGTGGTTGTATGGAGTTTGGTTAAATCTGCAGCTCGATTCCGTGGTGGTCACAGCAAATGTAGAGATAAATACTGCAGTCCGTCTCTGAGAGTTTTTCTTCAAGTTCTTGACCAATTATGGCTATGAACGCCCAGGAGGGAAACACCAGAACTCTCTCACAAAAACACCTCTAGTACCATATGGTAACCTCTCTGGTGGCATGCACTACCCATGATTCTTGACGAATACATGTACTGTAGAGATACAAACTGAAGGCTGGGCCATTTAAACGCAGGCAGCATCCTGTACTGGACTTGTATTGTCGTACAAGGGGGCCAGGTGGGGTGGTTTCTCTCTCAGTCAGGGAGTTTCATTAAGAAGTAAGGTGCAAAATTTCAGAAGGGACACAAAACAGGCAGGCACTAAGTAAGCGTACTTACCACCAATGGAATGAAGTTCAACGTTATGGTCTCCCGAAGACTGAGCAACCCCAGTGAGGGAGACCGGAGTAGGACACATGCATGCATACATCATGCACTACCCATGATTCTCAAAATTTGGCAGTTCTCCCTCCCTTTTCAATGTTTCCTCACAATTCTTAGTTTATATTTTGGAAGATTCTGTGGCGTGCGGACAGCGTTTGCTGTACCTTCATTGGTTTCTTTCGTACTTCATGTAGCTAGGGGATTGGGAATGTTCTTACATTACTTGAAGAGATTACAAGGAATTACAGGAATTATCTCAAACCCTAATTACTATTTCAAAGCCTAATTGAGAACCCTGATTCAGAACCTTAAACCCATTGATATGTTCTTCAATCAGCCTTCTTCTGCATCTGTTTTATCCATTTTTTGACCATGTTGTCAATCTGTTTCCCTTCTTTTTCTTGCTTCTTTCTATATGATTCTTCTTGCTTTGCCCTTCTTTTCTCCTCAAGGGCTAGTTTCAATGTAGCTTCTCTGTATTCCTTTTCTTTGATTTCAGCTGCAAATGATTCACTTGTAATAAGCCTATTGTGACTGTACAAAGCAGTAGTTTTCCTCCTTGCTTTGGTAGAAATAAATTTTGGAATTGCAAGGATTTGTGAAAGTGTTGCTCTGCTTTGCTCAAGAATCTCACATGGTCTCTGAATTGGTGCAGCAACTATAGGATCAGCAACATGTGGTATGGAAGCAATATTTGGTGTGGATTGTACCAGCTCATTACAAAGAACTCTTGTTGAAGGTATGATTGATCCATATTCTTCCTCTTCTATGTTGCCAAAATTCCATCCTTGGTATTCAACTGGAATGTCATCATTTAGGTCAATTGCATCTTCCTCAACTTCATCTTGGTTGGAGCTGAACATATAAACATGTGTGAGTTGTTACATAATTGAAGTAATTGAAACAATTGTTATAAAGAAATGTACATTGCATTATTGAAATTATGTTCATGTCATAAAAGTTTAGGCAGCCTGACCTTGGATAATTGATTGCTACGTGAATAGGGTCTAATTCAGCTGCCAAGGACAGTTGAGAAAGGGATTCGATGATTTCATCGGGAGTTTCATCAACTACGCCTTGAGGGAAGAGGTCAGGTATCGGCACATCTAGCTCTGGGAATAGGTTAGGTATGGGTGATAGGCATAGCATAGCATGGTTAGCTTGGGCATTTTGTTCCCCTTCTAGTGTCCTCTCTCCTTCATGTACAATATCAGGACCTAATTTTGAATCCATAGCTGTAATGTCAATAGGAAATATTCCTGTAGTTGCAAATCCAGATTTAATATTGTCTGGTTTAAGAGCTTTTATTAAAGCTCTTGAAGACATCTCAGCAAGCATAGACTTCATTGTAGCTCCTTGTGCCCACTGTGGATTATTTCTCATCTTTGTCATTTTCTCCACAGCCAAGTTCAGCTTGAATGGATGGAAGACTGCCACATCTAGTGGTTGAAGCTCATGGGAGCAATGAGAAGGAAGGGTAAGAATGTCCAATCCATTCTCTCTTCCAAACTTGATAGCCTCATTAGTAACATGGCTTGCATGCCCATCCAATATCAACAAATGCTTGTTCTCTTTAGACATTCCACCTGGAACACTGTTTTTGAAATGACATAACCATTCCAGGAAGATTTCAGAAGTCATGTATCCATTTTCTTGGAATGTCATTGCTGCACCTGCTTCACAATTTCTAATATAATCAATTTGTGGTCTGGTTTTTCTCTTGAAGATGTACAGGTTTGGGATATGACAACCAGCAGCATTCACACATGTCATGATAGACATCCATTCCCTATTGTCTGCACAGGTAAACCTAACTGCTTTGCTGCCTTTTTTGGCAACCACTTTGATAGTTGAATTTCCGTCCCCTGCACTCACCCATGTTTCATCTGAATTCCATGTGACTAGGGTGGTAATCTTGGGCTCTATATACTTGCTGTAGAAGGTTGTAGAAGGCTGATGTTGTTTTCTTTGTGAACCCAAGAGCTCTTCTAACCTCCAATCCATCTGCACACCTTAGGCAGATTTCTGGACGCCTTTGCTTGAATAGAGCCCACCATTTAGCTCCAGGAACTCCTTCTTTGAAGGGATGCTTTCTTGGTGAATTTTCCAAGATACTTTTGATAGTGAACTTTAGCATATTCAAAGTAACACACAAAGCTACTTGTTGCATAGAAAATCACCATTGGACTAGTGCCAATTCTTCTTCTTTTGATAGATAGGTTTGATGGCCTACTATTTTAGAAATTGTCTTTCCTTTCTTCCAATCTTGAATGCTAGAGGGTGGTATCCCATAATATTCTCCAGCTTGCCTTATTGACATCTCTTTAGTTGCAATTGCTTCAAGTGCTAATTGCATGTCACCTTCTGACCACTGACCCCTCTTTTTTTGTGTTCTCTTTTTGATTATTCTAGGTTCAAGTCTTGGATCACTTTCAAGTTGTTCCACTGTAGGAGCATTCCTTGGTTCCTTTGCAACTGGCCCACTCCTTAGCCTCTTGGGTACATTCACATTGGTATGCAAATGTTGCCATACTCTCCTAGTAGGGGGCCTCATCTACAAGAAATAGAGCCATAATAAATGAAAAGCATTTCATTGAAAGGTTTAGGGTTTGGAGCTAAAGAATGTTGAAGTTAAGCAAATCAAAAATTGAAATGTAATTACCTTGTTTTTGTAAATCAGTGTGCCACTTTACAGCTCTATTGCATAATCTCCATAGTGCCTCTCTCCATAGCGCCTCTGTCCGTTCCTCTCCCCACGGCGCTTGTGTCTGTGTCCGCTTCATCAATTGCAATAAAGAATCTGCAGTATGGAAGCAGCTTCCATCTAAAAAGATCATCGATTCTCGCAAGTATTCATCCATATAATTGAAAGGTTCATCCATATGCGTTCCTGTCATTACTAACGTTGTTCCCAATTTTCAAGAATTGTCCGGTTTTTGTGCGGTAGGTGTCCGATTCAACGCTGTGTGCGGTAAATGGACCACTTACCTTACATGTGTCCAAATTTATTTTTTTCTAGAATTTGGTACTTATATTAAAAATAGCAATTTTGGAGCAGTTTTGGTGAAAACATAGTCTGTGACCATTAGGGGTTAATACAAGATCCTACAGTTAGATATCCAAAAAATAAAAAATGAGATAAAATAAAACAAAATTTGCTCTTTGCTATAAAAATGGCAGTTTTGAACATGTTTTGCTGTGGAAAAGAGGCCTTGGATCTTTAGGGGTTCATATGTAATGATGGTCTATATTGCAACCTATACTCTCTTTACAATGGCTAATGCTATTCTATGCTCTCAATTAAAAAAAAAATTCAAATATTGTGAGAATCAACATCGTTTGCATGTTTGTCAAACTATTGATAATTTAAATTCTAAAAATGTCAATTTCTTCAATTTATGTGTACAACAATTTGAAATGATATATACCAACATGCCAAGGTGCAAAATATTTTTTTTTTTGAGTTCTAAGAACAAATTGGCAAAAGATAAAGTGGTTCCAAATCATGTTGAACTAAATTGATTTTTAGACATGGCTAACTTTGAAATTGGTTTTCTTTCAAATCACAACTAATATTTTCTTCAAATTTCAATGGTGATGTATAGTATGTAGTACATTACAACTTTTGTGTATCTACTTATAGATTTTGATTTTGATGCTTATGATATGGTTGCTTGAATGAAAACGTTCCAAATTTGTGCTCAGTTTTGTTTGTCATTGTACAAAGAGAATCTAAAGTCTTCTTTTAACTCTCAAATAAATTCCACAGAAGTTTAGGCAATTTAATAGTGAGAACCATACTTAAATGATTAGTACAAATCATATCATCCACATTAGATGATTAAATCAAACATTTATACCAATCTTTTTTGTTTGGCATCCTAGGAATAGATTGTACCATTTCAAAATAAATCTCTACTTCTTACCAAATAAAAACAGTGAATCCCTTTTTTGCAAGCAATTTTTTATTTCTATTTAACCCCTAAGCCCCGAGGGTGTTTTCTCCTAAAAACCACTCAAAACTACCACTTTTGTTGTATTCACTTAAGAAAACCAATTTATTTATTTATTTTAAATTTAACCATAGGATCTTGTACTTAACTTGTCTGAGGTCACATAGTAAAAATTTCATCAAACTTCACCATACGGATTAGAAGATATTAGCATTCAAAGTTGAACAAAAAGTTTTTTTTCAAGAAGATGCTTAAATTGCATGAAAAACTAAGATTGTCCATAACTTTCTCATCCCTAGTCCCAATAGAGTGAATCAAAGCTTCACGTAGAGATAAAAACATAATATTTTAGGGAAAAAATTCAAAAAAAATTATTTTGAATTTCTGTAATTTTTTTTTGGGCTGCCCGCCAATCTCTGTTTCTTGCTCACTATGCCATAACTTTTTCATCCGGCATCCGATTGAAACAAAAATTATATATCCACAAAGCTCTTGCAAAGTTACACAACCTGAAAAAATTCAAAAAAACTCACTTCAAATTGAGACAATAGGAACCTACCCGGACCCAACTTGTCCCCCCGAGGGGACAAGCGGGGCTTTAGAGGTTAAAACATGGATAAAGTTGCCAAATTTGGATGAAACAGTACATGAATATAATGAAAAGTGTTTTTTGGTCCAAAAGATGGATGAATTTAGAAATATATGCTTCACTAAATTTTAAGTGGTCACCATTCCAACACTTTCTTAACCCCTAAAACCCCGCTTGTCCCCTCAGGGGACAATTTGGGTCCGGGTAGGTTCCTATTGTCTCAATTTGAAGTGAATTTTTTTGAGATTTTTTGAGGTTGTGTAGCTTTGCAAGAGCTTTGTGGATATATAGTTTTTGTTTCAATCGGATGCCGGATGAAAAAGTTATGGCACAATGAGCAAAAAATGGAGATTGACGAGCAACTCAAAAAAAATTACAAAAATTCAAAATAATTTATTTTGAATTTTTTTCCTAAAAGATTATGCTTTTAAATATATGTGGAGCTTTGATTCATTCTATTTGGACTAGGGAGGAGAAAGTTATGGACAATCTTATTTTTTCGGGCAATTTAAGCATCTTCTTGAAAAAAAACCTTTTTGTTCAACTTTGAATGCTAATATCTTCCAATCCGTATGGTGAAATTTAATGAAATTTTTACTACATGATCTCAGACAAATCAAGTACAAGATCCTATGGTTGAATTCCCAAAAAATCAAAAAAATTGGTTTCCTTAAGTGAATACAACAGAAGTGGTAGTTTTGAGTGGTTTTTGGTAGAAAACACCCTCGAGGTTTTAGGGGTTTTAAAAGTTTTAAAAAGTCATGATTGTTACCAAAATTTGGAGATATTGCACCTAAATTTGTTTGAATGAACATTTGAACACGTTTTCTATTATCCCTTGTAAAGGCTTGACATCCAATAATTGGGTGTGCCCTAGTAAAACTTGCTTGTAATATTTAGAATATTATTTTTGTATTTTATTTAAGCTAAAAATATAAATCTCGACAAAATTTGCTTCAACTCCAATTTGAAATCTCAAAAAGATTCAAAAGTTCAATGAATTATTGCAATTGCAAGCTCTATGTTTTAAAATCTAAATAAGTCAAGATTGAATAATTTATTTGTTTATATTTTCTATTCTAAAATTTTACTATACTTTAAAATTATAATAAATTTTCTTCTCTTCTCAGACAAAATTTTTAGGTAACAAAATTAGATTATTTTATGACTTTTCTAATTTATATAATTTCATTTAATCATTACACTTTAAAAATCACAAACGTATTATTTTTCCACCAATATTTTTCAAAAAATCAAAACCTATAGAAATTTTCATGTCAATTGTAAATATATGAATATTTTATTAATGAACTATTTAAAGGCAAAATTAAATAGTTCATTGATGGTGGTAATTTGACTCAATGGTCTTTGCCAAGGTTGTATTAGGCGTAACAAATAAAATAATTACTTGAAGAGATTTCACAATATATATTTTTCTATTTGAACTGTATAAAAAAAATTAAATTTATTTATTTAAAATTTATAAAAAAAATTAAAACTAAAATTTGATCATAAAATTATAGCAATGACAATTATTTACAAAACCAAAGGAATTTTTTTATAGTGATAGACAACATAGAGTCTCATGTCATAAAAATATTAAATAGAATATTTAAAATAATAAAGAAGGTTAAGTTGAACTTTAAAATAATGTTTTACCATAAAATAATAGAATTGATCTTTTTGGCATTAACCAAAAGTGTCCCCACGTAGTTTGGAAGTCTAATTTGAAGTGTTGTAACTTTTGCATCCAATGTCTAGATTTTATAAAACCTATTGGAAAATTTTCTTTCTCTTTTTTAGTTTATCTGATAAAATTTTCAAATCAATCTAAGTTGTTCTGTTTTTTTGAAGCCATTTTAAGTTCACAGATTCAATTTGAGTTCACCAAATTGCATTTTGATGGTTGCAATTTTGGAGGCTTGTATCTCCTTCATCCAATGTTTTTTTTCAATAAAATTTGTTGGAATAAATTTTCCTTGGAAGTCTAATTATTATGTTAAGATTTCATATCAATCCAAGTTGTTTTGAATGTTTGAGAGCCATTTGAAATTGAAAATCTAAACATTTTTGGATTACAATGAACTTTGGAAGTCTTTTTTTTTCTTCATATAGCCAAATGTTGTTTCCAATAATAAAGAATTAAGGGGAAAGTTGTACATAGTAGTTTAGTTTGTGTGGTTAAAATTCGATATCAATCCAAGAAGTTATGAGTGTTTGAGAAGCATTTTAGTAGAAAAAGGTTCAACCTTGGAGGATCTTTTTGCAATTTTTTTTTGCAAGTTCTTGACATTTCAAAGCCATTATGCAGATACAATGATCAGCTGAATTTTTAAAAATTATATAAAATACAATGAATTTACAATAATCTAAGATCTTTGTATATAGAAAATGAAGGATAGACTGAAAAATGATAATTAAAAATTTAAATAGAATATAGGAATGAAAAACACACAACAAAAAATGAGAAAATATTTGACAATATATTCTTCCTTTCTAAACAAATGAAATCATTATCTTGTGACCAAATCTTGGTACATAAATTTTCTTATTGGATGAATGTACACACCTAGCATGAATAAATAAATTATCATCCAAAATTTATCTCTCTATAGATGTAAAATGCTTCATCACTCACGTGAAATCTCTTTCTGCATTATCCAAAGCATATGAAACAAAAAACTACCTGCCAATATTTGTTAGGATGTGCAAGTTAGAACTAGAGCACACCATTTGTTAATATTCTTGAGTTTTACCAGCTCGTAAATCCCCACCAAGAAATGTCCCGTTCATTTTGCAGGAGGATTATTTCCCATAATCTACTTTGGGCGCATGAAATTTGCACAACCAATGATTACAAATTTTTTCATTAATCAATCACATATTTAATCCATTTCTAGACGTGCATTTACATTGGGCAATCTCCTTGTTGTTAAAAATTCTGAAAATAAATAGGCATTCTTTGTTGGCCACTTTGCCCTCCTCGTCAGCCTATTTATGTTCAAAATTTCCTACTCCTTGATGATTGCCCTCTACTTTTCCTTGGTTCCCATACTAAACTGTTTTTTCAAGTACCAAATATGTTTTTTTTCTCTATTTTTAACTTTGAATAGAAATTTTATTGAATTTTTTTTTATGTTTTCAAATTGCAACTTTATTTTTTTTCCCAATTCCTAACAATGAATGGACAGAGATTGTCGGATGAAGAAAAGTACGTCAGTTCACTTAGTGGCTGCTAGTAATGAAAATCAGACAATCACTCTGATTCCCTACAGAAGGGGAATATTTGGTGTATGTGGGCTCTCCTACTGTGCCACGTTTCCTCCAAGAATGTCACCTGCCACCTGGCCTATGCCCACTTGGATACTTTCTCATTCAAGGACACCCCCCTCTTTAATGTCACATTGTATGTGTCCAGAACGTACGTGATGATTCAATAGAACTCCTATAAGTGCACCCTCCATGAGTGAATAAACCTCCATAATGTAATAGGTCCGAGCGGTTCCAGTTTTTTGAATAAAATAAGTGGTGGCACTTAATGAGAGCGGGCCAAGTAATAAGTGGTAGACCTCACCTTGTCAAAAAAAAGGGGAAAATATTCTTGTTAACAAGCTTCTTGGCTTAAAGATGTGGCATGTGTACCACAAGGGCAACTTCTTACATGGTGCGGACCCTCTCTAAAGTGATGTTATTGAACAGTCTGGGACCTGTTCCATTAGAGAAGTTCTATTGTATATCAAATTTTTTAAAGGGACTTTAAAAAGTCTCTAACCTAGTGCTAGAACTAAAGATGGTTAGCGCACTTTAAAAAATAAAAAATAAAATTGTAACTTTCTCCACAATATCTACAATATATCATTGACTCACTTAGAGTGTTTTTTTTTGTTATATATCCTATATAAGGGTCAAATTTGATATAGATTAAGCTTTTTCTTTTTTTTTGGTCAAAAAGTGTTACGTGTCATCTTGCGATTAGTTTAGGGTGACATTGACTTCTCAATATATCATGTGGAAATCTAACTTTGGCACTTCTTTGTTGAAACTTGACCCTCATATACAATATATTTTATGATTTTTCTTAAAGCATCCTCAATGAATGTTAATTCCTTCAAGACCAGAGCACATTTCTAGCATAAATTGTCAAAAACTATCACTATTTAGATTAGTAAAAAAAATGAAAAAAATAATTTAAAAAAAATTTCAACTGTACAAACTTGTATTAGATACCCATGGATTTGTTTGGAATTTTTTTCAAAAACTTTGACTACACATATTGAAAGATTTATAGCATTTGATTTTAAAGAATTTAACTCCTTTTAGAGTGAGATTTTTGCATTGCATGTGGGTATTTTTTGACAGTTGCATAATGTATTATATGAGTAACATACCTGCCAAATTTTATAGGTAGATGTGGAATTTAGCAAAAGATTTCATGATTGCTAAACTACTTGAACTTTGTTAGGTATCATAATTCTTTTTTATCTAAACACCGCACTGAAACAAAATTATATACCTAACTAGGGGATAGTTACATCAACATACCTTGTATTAAATTTCAAAAGAATCTGACCATTGAAAATTGTTATTGTAGGAATCTATCCAAATTTTCAATTGGTCGTTCAACAACCACTTGGTCCTTTAGGAGTTAAACAAAGGGAGGGAGATTTTCAAAACATTCATTATCTACCTAGTAGATGGCTCAATATTCAAGAGTTAAAACATAACATTATTAAAGCAAATGCAATGGGGCCCGGGAAGGGTTGCTTGGAATTCAAGTATAGAAGTATAATGCTTTCCATTTGTCAAATTTGTTGAATCTCTTGGATTGCACAATGATTACAGTCATATACTCAATTTAAACTAAAAATGCCTATGCAAGTCACCTATAGTAGGTCACCTCTTAGCTTAATTCTATGAGTTCATCAAATAAAAAAATATATATTTAGCTTCTAGTTCTAAAAATAAAAGAGCTTTTTGTATATGTAATTATATTTTGAGTGTTTAAACTAAAAATACTAATGTTGTTTTTACAAAATATCATAATCTTTAGGAATTCTTCTAAATTTTTCATGTCATCAAATCATGCAAAGCATTATAATTTTTACTTTTTTTAATTGATATATGAAACAATTATTCTTGAAATTTTCATAAAAAATTTCAATTGAATGCATAGTATTTCAAAGGCTTCATTGTCCACCTAGACAATGGTAGAACATCTAGGGGGCTAAAGAAATACTTAAAGTTTTGGATTTAGAAAGTGATCTAAAATTATTCACACATGTTGAAATTATGTTAGAATTTTTTTCTTAAATAAAAAAATAAATACACATATATATGTATATGTAAGTTTATATATACATACAAAATAATATGCATCTTGTTGTGATAGTAAGAACACATAATGAATTTTGAACTCAATAAGTTTATTGTTTAGAGTTTGGTAAGAATACAAAATAATGTGTTTAGAGATGTGAATAAAAGCTAAATGCATTCAATTCCCTCTTTCTTTATACTTAGTATGTTGTTGTCTTTGCATTGTTAGAGAAGAGTAAATTAGCTTATTTTGGCTCATCAAAATAAAATAAAAATAACTTTGACCCTAATATTAACATGGATTAAGATTTTATTGACTCAAGGTCTACTATTTAATCCACATTTACTTTTTTGGTAGCAAATATTCTTAAGTAAGCTACATGGCTTAAGACTATAATAAATGTTACCTGCAAAGTGACATAGATATCATTTGTAAATGTTATCAACTATGTACATGAACTACAGTACTTCCTATTAAATTACATGAATCTAGGTAGTGAATAATATCTAATACAATACTGGAATTTAGATAGCTATTTAGTGAGCCACAGGAAACTAGATACAAGTACACTAAAGATGATATTTAGTGTCTTGTACACTAAATACGAAGGCATACACTAAAAGTCAATTACCCTATGAAAGTAAGTAACATTAAATGTCAATTCAAACACTAAATGTGAACCAGAGTTGTCATATCAGACGGAATATCACTGTTCACGGACAGAATCGGACCGATTAGGGCTAGGCGGCTGCAAACTTCAGAGCCTCGTAACTTTTGCAAAAATTCTTCAAATCAGGAAAATGAGATGTTTTTCGGCATCTACAGTTTTTGTAGATGCCGAAAAACATCTCATTTTCTTTATTTGAAGAATTTTTGCAAAAGTTACAAGGCTCTGAAGTTTGCAGCCGGCACATTCAAGTCTAACACTAATTGTGGACAAGTTCAGATTTAGTGTTGTAGCTAGTAGGGGGGTAAAAACACTAAATGTCTCTCAACACTAAATATCATCTTTAGTGTAGTGAATGATATCTACCACGCTACTAGGGTTTGAACATCTTACTATTAAACCACATGGATTTAGATATTGTTTGTTACCTACTACATTCACTAGAAGAAACTTGTTGTTTTTTTGACGTCTAAAATGTGGATGTCAAATTTTTTAGACATCAAACATAACATTAGGATGCTAGTTTTGACATCAAATTGAGAGAGAGTTTGCCTTCATGCTGTTGCTAAAACTTTTCAATGTTTTTTTACATAAAAACAAGTGTAAGAAATGGCGAGAGTAATTGAAATTATATTTTGTCACTAGACTAATATAGGGCCGCTAATCCCAAATATAAATATATAATATCCAAATTGTATAACATGATGAAAATAGAAAAAGCTCTAGCCTTTTGCATCCACTTACTCAATGCAGGGCCTCTAAATGCAAATATGAATTCAAAATTCTTAAATCTGATAATGCAAAGAAATTATGAAAAATTCAAAGCTTTTGCATTATACTAGGATAATATAGGGTCGCTAATGGCAAATATAAATACAAATTTTTTTAATTTTAAATCTGAAAAGTAGAGGCACTATATTAGTCTAATATGAGGCAAAAGACTAAATTGTTATTCATTTTCATTAAAATACAAAATCTAAAAAATTTAAATTTAAATTTGCAATTAGACCTAATATTAGTCTAAATTCATATTTTTAATTAAAGGTTCCATATTAGCCTATTTTGATTCAAAAGCCTAGTGATTCTATATTTTCAATACATTATAAAACTTGAGAATTTTGAATGCCAATATGCAATTAGAGGCCCATATTAGTCTAATGTGATGCAAAAGCCTAGTGATTTTACATTTTTAACACATCATGAAACTAGGCATACTCTCTCTTGCTGCAATTGGGTTTATCGCTTCTCCTATTATAATGTCCCACATATGACATGCATTGTCCTCAGCCATTGAAGTCACATATGTTGAATCATAACTAAAGCATGCAGTAACACCCTTGATCAACTGAAGATAGCAAGCTAAATATTTATCATCACTCCACATTGAAATGGGCCTCCAATTGTAATTAGGAAGTCAAAGTATCCAAATTTCCTAAGAGCATCTCCAATAATCCATGTTAGATGGACGTGCCAGACTGCTGGAGACCGTGCTCAGACGGGCCAAAGGGGTCGGCGCGTTGTCGGAACCGTAGCAGCACCCGCCTGCAAGGCATGTCATCGGCCAGATTGTCAGCGTTTTTCGGAAATTGAGATTGAGAATTAATTTGGAGAAAGTCGGGCACTATTGGGCAGCATTGTTGAGCCAGCGCATCGGGCACCTCCAAAAAACCTGAGCAGTTTTGGATTGAAGGGAGAGGTTTGCCGAAACTGCGAGCTCTTTTGAAGGTTAGTTTTGGAAGCTTGATTGTAGATCTTGCTTCTTTTTCTTGTTTGGGAGTTATCTTTAGAGGTTTTGTTTGGATTTTTTTGCCTCTATTGACCATGGACAAATGGAGGGCCCGACTTCTTGCTGCTAGAGATCAAATGAGAGAAGATAATTTGGAAGATGAAGCAATGTTAAACTTTGTGCAAGGCTTCGGGTTTGAGGACAATGAACCCATTGTGCCTCGTGTGTGGGGTGGTTCCCGTCTAGGTAGAGGCCCAAACATTGAGAGATTTAGGCATGTCATGCATGAACGTACGATGCAAGATTACTTTGTTGATGCACTTGTTTACAGACCGTCCCTCTTCCGGCGATGCTTCCGCATGCAACATTCTTTATTAGTGCATATTATAGAGAAGGTGTGCACACGTGATGACTACTTCGTACAGAAGAAGGATTGCACTGGTACATTGGGCTTTTCTCCACACCAGAAGATCACCTTTGCGTTGCGTATGTTGTGTTATAGGCTTTGTGCGGATGCCATAGACAAGTACTGCAGGACTAGTGAAAGCACTGCTATGGAGTTACTGAAGTGGTTTTGTATTACTCTTCGTGGTGAATTCGAAGGTTACCATCTCCGGCAACCAACATGTGCTGATTTGGAGAAACAATTGGCTATCAACAGTGCCCGTGGTTTTCCAAGTATATTTGCATCTTTAGACTGTATGCATTACGATTGGAAAAACTGTCTAATTGCGTGGCAGGGGGATTTTGGGGATAGGGACGGGAACTGTTCCATTATCTTGGAGGCCATTGCAGATGGAGGCTTGCATATTTGGCATTTTGGACTCTTGAGTTCAAACAACAATCTCATTGTTTAGATCGTTCTCCACTTATCCAAAATTTATTGACAAATGCGGCTTGGGACATGACCTTTGTGGTTAACGGTTGTCAATACAACCGTTACTATTTATTGATTGATGGTATCTACCCTCGTTGGTCTTGCTTTCATTTGCCCCTGGATGAGAAGAAAGCTCACATTGCCATGAGACAGGAGGCAATTCGAAAAGATGTAGAACAATGCTTTGGTGTTCTCCAAGCTCGTTTTGCAATTATCTAGAATCTCAGCCGGCATTGGAGTATGGAGATCATTTCAGACATCATGTTCACATGCTGCATTTTACACAACATGATCCTTGAAGATGAAGAAGGTGTTGAAGGCTTGGAGGATATTATTAGGGATTTAGAAAGTGATGTAGTGCCTATGCATAGAGATTTGGCATTTGGAGAGCTAGTATCTGGCACACTTGAAATAGAAAATGTGGACACACATTTTGACTTGAGGGGAGATCTGATAGAACACTTGTGGAGTTTAAAAGGGTCTAACTTATCATAGATGTAGGTTTGTAGCTTTTACTATACTAGAAGCAATGATATGGAAATTTTATTTTGCCATTCATATCATATTTTGCATAATATTAAATATATTTGTCATTTTTTGTATTGCATATGTTAACTTTTAATTGTTGCTCAATTTCAATGAAGCGTATCAAATTCGAGTTAAAAAAAGCAGGAATTTCATTTTTTTTGAATTATCTCATTTGAAATTTATGATTTTCTATGAGAATTAATTGCAAAATATTATTGATTAATTTTTATAATTCAACTTCATAGATATGTAGAAAACATCTATATGCACATTTTTCATATCAAGAAATATGCCATTCTATAACAAAAAAATCCTTCTAAAAAAGTTCAATGTCAGGTGTCATGATCAAATTTTGTAAAATAGATATTTCTATAATTTAAATACATTTTTCTATTTGACCCTTAAGCCCATAACACATTTTTAATTTTTCACTTAGATTTAAATTCAATAAATAAAAAAGATATTAGAGTATGCTTTAGCTCTACATAAGTACACTTCAACTCGCTTTTTTTTTTTTTACTTAAATTTAAATTCTAAAGAAAAATCAAAGTGTATTGAGGTGTGCTTGAGCTCTACTTGAAGCACACCTCAACACACTTTGCGCTTTTTACTTAGATTTAAATGTAAAAAATTGTCTGAGATTGGCTCAAATGTGACTAATATCCCTTGGAACATAAGTCACATTAGTCACAATTGTGTAAATTTACCAAAATATTTGTGTGGATGAGTGAAATTCTCTAAAAAGTTGCATAAATATTGTTTACTATATAAGGCACCTACGTGCAAATTTATGGAAGTACTAGCACTTTTGATTTTTTTACTATTTTTTATTGTTTTAACTCCAAATCCAAATAAAATTTCAAAAAAATATTGACTTGTCAACTAAATTCAAAAAATGTCCAATGCTTTCACAAATTTAAAAATAGGTTCCTAATATAATAAATAACATATATAGAAAATTTTAGAAACTAGCACCCATCTACGCAAAAAATTTGGCAAATTTATTGAATTGTGACTTGTGTGACTAATGCACAAAGGAGCAACGACACTAGCATGTGAGCATGTGAGCCTAAGCCTATGAGCGGTGAGCAAGGATTGTGTGAGCCTAGAGCCTAGAAATTTTGAACATGATGTAATTTCTAATTCTTTTGGTTAAATAATTAAAGGATTGATATTTTTTTCAACAAAATTTATTATATTTAGAAAAATATGACCTATTACCATGGGACCCATGACCGTGGACTTAAGATCATAAGAAATATTTTATATTTTTTTACATAACATTATAAAGAAGATTTTATATGTACAAAATACCTTTTACTTTTGATTTGGCATCTTCTATTTATTTGCTCCTTTTTGCCTTCACGCAAGATTTGACATACTCTTGCTGATTCATTTTATTCCTTGCAAGATCACTATTTTTTCTGCATAATACAATACCTTTTCAAAAAATTATAATAAACATATATATATATATATATATATATATATATATATATATATATATATATATATATATATATATAGGCCTATATTATCTTCTATTCTCTATAATTTAGTATAAAAGTAAGAAGGAAACATAGGCATGCTTAAATGTCGATTGCATTATTGCTTGTAGAATCCTTTATTATATTTATGATTATGCTTGGTAATTCATTGCTACAACACTATATATTTACAACATCTATTGAAAAATAACACTAATAAATTAAATCTATAATATTCTACCAAAATTTTTTTAGGATACTTACCGATAACTTCTACACTCCTCCATTTGTTAAATTAGAATAATACAATAGTTCATACACACATACAACTGTACCAAATTTTGTGTCAAATCATAGTAAAATAACATATTGTCTATGTCTCATAATATCAATGAAGTTCGTTTATTTCAAATAAACTTGGATAAAACTTTGTTGCCTTCCAAATCCTATCTGTCGCCAATCTACATAACAAAAACACTCTACTACTCATGTCTCTGCTTGAGGACTTCCCATTGTGGCAATAAATTCAAGGGAATTCAAATGTATATAGCCAAAGACTATCTAATAATGTGCGTTTGGATGAGCAACTGTTCCTACAAGGGCTTTAATCTTAGTAGAATTCTTAAAGTTCTGCACATTTGACATACAAAACATCCTTAAGAAAAAAGATAAGCTTAAGAACTCATTTTACAAAAGTGTTTAGATTTCAGTAAGCACAGGAGGTGCAGGAAATGAAAGAGACAATCTTGATTATATGCAGATTGGGGGTATTCCAACAATGAGAGTCCAAGTTATAGGGTAAAAAAGGAAAATTTCAACACATGAGGCTCCAAATTTTGCTTAAGGTTTCCATCTCTTCACAAGGAGCACTACCAAAGTCTCCAAGTTGGAAGAGAAAACTCTCCATTATCCACCACAATAAACAAAAACCTACAGGAAACAAAATGAAAGAGAAAAATGTTGGAGTTTCATACCTGCCCTCCGTATTTTTTCACACCAAGGTTTTTAGGTTTAAAATCATGGCCATTGTGACGGTGGAACCTCCAGCCTTCTTCGTGGCCCACCTTCAAAACAACAAATTGGCACTCCCAATGCCTTCACCCCCAATTACATCTGCCAAGTAACGAAGCTACAAGATCAGAACAAGTTCAAAGAAAAAAACAAAAACAAATCATCAAGCGAAAATGTCGCTGCCATCTTCAAGACATCACAGAAACTTAAACACACCAGCCGTGCAGCTAGTAGGTAGTAAAGAAGTAACCTCAAAGAAGTGCTTGACAAAGTGCGCAACTCTAGGCATGATCAGACTGACTCATTTCCAAGAGGCCTGAGCACCAGAAATTAGATCTTTGCAGTGCATATAGCTACACAAAATCTTGAATCTAAAAACTTATTATCAATGATTTCCTTTCCAATGCTGAAATTGAACTTCAAGAAGAATTTTTTCAAAATATAAAATACTAATTCTCTTCAGATACAAGTGACAAGTTAACTTGTGCCTCAATTATTAAATTCAGATTCTTGTTATAAACTCTGAAATTTTCAAAGCTTATAATGGACATAAATATTTCTTTCTCAAAATTTAATTTAAATTTTTTTCATGCACACATAATTGCAAAAATGGCAGCCTAATCATGGAAAAAAATGAGATTGATACAAGAAAAAACCTTCAATATGAATATAAACCTAATCAAGCACTGAAATTAAATACCCGCAAAGAACACCTGCAATGCAAAACAATAAAAAATTTAAAAAAATCAAAAAGTGTCCAATGCTTCCATAAAAATTGCACTTTGGTGCATATTATAATAAAGAATATATATGCAATTTGTTAGAAAATTTCACCCGCCCATGCAAAAGTTTTGGCAAATTTATTGAATTGTGACTAATGTGACTAATGCCCTTGAGGGGTATTAGTCACATTAGTCACACTTGAGCCAATGTCCCAAAATACTTGTCTTGTGTATTTTGAATTTGTCCCTAAACTTTCTAGTAGTTGCAACTAATTCTAGGCAATCATTCTAATATTTAGAAACTAAACAATTTTACATCTTTGTGAATTTATTTATTTTGGATTGAAAGTTAAAACAATAAAAAATTATAAAAAATTCAGAAGCCCGTTCAGAAGGTGTCCAATGCTTCCACAAATTTGCATTTAGGTGTCTAATATAGTAAAGAACACATATACAACTTTAAAAAAAAAATTCACCCACCCATGCAAAAGGTTTGGCAAATTTATTGAATTGTGACTAATGTGACTAATGCCCCCGAGGGGTATTAATCACATTAGTCACACTTGAGCGAATGTTCCAAAATACTTGTCTTGAGTATTTTGAAATTGTCCCTAAACTTCCCAATAGTTGCAACTAATTCTAGGCAAGCATCCTAACATAAAAAAATTGAACAATTGAGCATATTTTTGAAAATTTATTTGAATTGTGAGTCAAAACATTAAAACATTCTAAAAATTTCAAGAAGTATTCAAAGCTTCTATAAATTGTCAATAAAAATGCTAGTATTTAAACGTTCATTTAACTTTACTTCTTGTCATATTTCTTAACTCCCTACAGCAAATAATTTCTTCTTCTTTTGTTTGCTTCATAATATAATTTTTTGTTACCCTTATTACTATGAAATTGCAGTTGACAAGTTATTTAAAAAACATTCTTATAAACAACGAGGATGCCACATCAACACTTTTAACTCTCTTTATACTAAGATGGTTGTCCAAAAACTAATTTAAAAATCATTTTTTAGAGTCATTCCAGTGAGCCATTTGAAGAAACCATCTCTCGCCTTCAATTTGAAGATAATGACTTCAACCTCTTGCAACCATTGTGTCAGCCTTGTCATTTTCACCTCAACTTCTTGCTTAAGGGATCTTTTCTGAGTAAGAATTATCAATGTCATCTTCAATTCTTAGGACGTGGACTTCCCCTCTATTGTACAATTTATGAAGTCTTATACAATAGATGTAGGCTCACATCCTCGTCTTACACCTTTAAAGGAAAAGATGAATAAGTTTTGAAATATAATGAAACATTAACACTCTATGACTTCACAATTACAATTGGATGCCTATTTTAATGTAGAGTAATGATAAAAATTAGAATTTTTAGCAAAACTCTAAATGCTTTCACTACTTTAAATAAATAAAAGGACTTTTATACTGAAAATGAATTCAAAATATTTAATTTTTAAAATGATTTAGAATTTTCAAAACTCTAGTTTTTATCATCACTTCACCTCAAAAAATTCTAGCCTTTTGCAACCCATTAGACTATTATAGGACCTTTAAATGCAAATAAAAATTCAAAAGTCTTGAGTTTGATAATGTAAAAAAATTATGAAAAGCTCTAGCTTTTTGCATCGTTGTAAGCATGAGAAAATATAAATTAACCATTATTTTTGGTTTTTTTGTATGTAAATGGAATTTTATTTTTATTTTAGAACTATATGGTAATAGGAATATATATGATGAAAGATATGAGGAATAATTACTATGGACGCCTAGAGCGAAGAAATGTGAGTCTTAACGGTTAAACCGATGAAGATTTGGGTAGACGTTTCAGCGAGTTGATAAGGAAATTTTATATTCATTTCTTTCTCTCTTTCTTTAGTGGGCATTTTATGTATGAGTGTGTGTGTCTCAGTGAAAAACACTTCAATACAATGGTTGTGAATAATCTTTGTGTGTAATAAAGCTTTAAACATATATCTTTTTAATTGTGTGTAAGTCTCATTGATTGGGCATTGTTTGTATGTGTGCGAATTTCTTGAGAGAGGAATATTTATTTTTTAATGCTTAAAGCTGCTAGAGTTTATGTGTGTGTGTGTGTGTCTAATTGATTGAATCATATTATTTGTTTGTACGAGTTTGATATAGTGCGATCTTGTAATGCTTAAAGCAATTGTTTGAGTGAGATTATTGTAGCTTAAGTTGATATTTGTGATAATTTGTATTGATTGATTATATCAATTGTATCCGCTTAAACGTTGTTTGTGTTTTATTTGCTTAAATCAATCTTCTAAATAGTGTATATATGGCCATGAAGACCTGTCTATGTGTGTTTGATGAAAATGGCTTAAAATTGAGTCATGTCTGAATAACGCTTGAAGCGATTATTATTGATGAGTCTATTGTGAGTGCGCTTTAAGCAATACAGTTAAAACTCTGGTTATAGCTTAAAGTTGATTATTGTGAGAATGAGAATATAGATGGAGTGAATGTTTAGACTATAATTGTGTATAGAAATCCAGTGATTGAATATTAATAAACTATGAGACTAAATAATTGTAGAATTATATCAATAAGCTTTAAGTGTTATGACTGAATATAGACTGACAAGGAAGTTTGGATGAGTGATAATATTGTTAGCCTGGTGTATTTGTCTGCTTAAAGCAATTGTGTTAGATAATGAAGAGTTAGAATGGTGCTTATAGTTGAACTGATTATGATGTTTAAGCGAATTAGTGTAACAACGTTATAAGCAATATCAATACAATTCTGCTTAAAGCAATTGAATGAACTAATGTGGATGGTTGTTTGTGTGAGTGACGCTTTAAGCAAATCATGTGAGCTTATGCTATAAGCAATTGCAATAGGAATTATTATCATTGGGAGTTTTAAGCTATGTGTTATGTTTACCTTTACTTAAGCGTGCTTATTGTTTGAACCCCACACTAGAACAAGGCGGGGACAATATACTTGTAATTGTTGCATTCATGTGTGTCAGACATAAACTATTGTTATAGGATAGGAAAATAACTTCCTTATCTAGACCAAAGGATTATTTTAATTATATTATATTTTCCATTCAAGTGTGAGACAAAAAAACATTTCTATTTGTAAATGTGACTTCAATTACAAAACGTTATACTATTTGATCATTCTTTGAATTTTGAACCCCTATACTATTGTTTTAAGTGTTTGTAGATTGGACAAAATTTAGTTTACAATTGTACTAGACTAATATAAAGCCATTAATGACAAATATAAATATAAATTTTTTATATTTATATTTGTCATTAGTGGTGCCGTATTAGTCTAGTATAAAGCATAAGACTAGAATTTTTTTTATATATTCACTATGTTATGAAATTTAAAATTTTTATATTTATATTTGCCCTCATCGGTCCTATATTAGTCTTGTGTGTAGCACAAGATTAGGGCTTGTCATAATTTCTTTGCTAGTTTCTTTGCATTATTGAATTTAAGAATTTTGAATTTGTATTTGTATTTAGGACTCCATATTAGTCTCTTGAGATGCAAAAAAAGTTGAAGCTTTTTATATTTTCTTTACATTATGAAATTTGAAAATTTTGAATTTTTTTTGCAATTAGAGACCCAATTTGAAATTCACATTTGTAAATTAGAAGCTCTATATTAGTCTAGTGTAATGTAGAAGCCTCGTGATTTTATGTTGTCAACACATTATGAAATTTGAGAATTTTGAATTCATATGTGCAATTAAAGGCCCTATATTCGTCTAATGTGATGCAGGAGCCTGGTGATTTTATATTTTCAATTCATTATGAAATTAAAAAATTTTGGGATTCATATTTGCAATTAGTAGTCCTATGTTAGTCTACTATTATTTAAAAGGTAGAATTTTTTATATTTTTAACACATTATAAATTTTGAAGTCATATTTGTAATTCAAGGCCTCAAAATAGTCTAGAATGATGCAAAAGGCTAGAATTTTTTTTTTAAACATATTAAAAAATTTACAATTTTCGAATTCATATTTGCAATTGGAGGACCCATATTAGTCTAGTTAAAAGAAGAAGGCTATAATTTTTAAAATTTTGATCACATTATGAAATTTGAAAATTTTATATTTATATTTGTCATTACCAACCCTATATGAGTCTAGTGTGATGCAAAAGATTAGGGCTTGTCGTAATTTCTTTGCATTATCGATTTAAGAATTTTGATTTCTTATTTGCATTTAGAGGCTCAATATTAGTCTAGTGCGATGCAAAAGGCTAAAGCTTTTTATATTTTCATCATGTTATGAAATTCAAAAATTTTATATTTATATTTGCCATTAACGACCCTGGAACAAGTAGTCATAGATAGAATTAGTGTTAGGATTTTGGTGATTTTCATGTATATAACTTCATTACATGTTACATTTAATTATTTTTTAACGAATCTGACTCGAGTGTAGGGTACTAAACAAAATTACATCTATGTCAAGTGATGTGTACAAGTAGAGACTTTTCTTCGTCCCTTTATCTTCACAGCGAAACTAGTACAACATCATTGCCATCGAGTACCTAACCAAGTGGGCTGAAGCCAAGGCCGTAAAGAAGATGGATGGAAAGCAAATTGCCGTATTTCTCTACAAAAATATTCTATCACAATTTGGATGTCTAAAAATCTTGGTTAATGATCAAGGGTTGCATTTTCTCAATGAGACCCATAAATGTCTAGTATGATGCAAAATGCTAGTGATTATAAATTTTCAACACATCATGAAACATGACAAATTTGAATTCATATTTGCTATTCAGAGCCCCATGATAGTTTAATGTGACGCGAAAGCCTAGTGATTTTATATTTTCAACTGATCATGAAACTTAAAAATTTTGAATTTATATTTGCAATTAAAGGCCTCATATTAGTCCAATGTAATGCAACAGAGCCTATTGATTTTATGTATAGAGCATCTAATAGTAAAGATGAGTTCAAAATATCAAAATTTGAAAATGGTTTGAAATTTGAATTTTTTTAGTCTTTATCATTAGTCTACACTAAAATGGCCCTCCAACTGCAATTGCAAAGTCAAAATATTTAAATTTCATAATGTTATAAGATTCTTCGTGTAAAATATAGTGACCTTTGTATTTAATTCTCATGAATCTTTCGAAACACAAGCAATTTCATGAATGGTTAAGATTGATGAATTCTCCCACAGTAGCATTTAGGAGGAAAAAAAAAAAGACAAGTTGTACTATTTTTTGATGTAAAGTGATTTTTGAAACAAATAGTAGAATCGACAAAAGATGACCAATGAAATTTCATTTTCCAAACTTCATCCGTCCATTGCCGCTATTTTAAGAATCGGATGATGAAGTGAAAGACCTTTTGGGGAAGCAAATCAACCTAATTTAACCTAATAATCAAATAACAAGATAACATGACGAGCAATGACTAATTACCTCGCTCGTCCCTTTTCCTTTTGCTGCTGCCCCTACTCTTGTTGCTTCTCCGTCGTCACTAATAAGTTACCCCTTCCTCCCGTCGACACTACTCCTCTCGCCGTTCTATTCACCGCCTTGAATCTGGCCCCTTCCTTCCTTCCTTGCCTACTTGTCCTTTTCCGCTGCCTCGTATGGTGCAGAGTTCAGTTCGCACGAGCCCAAGTTCTGTCCTTGAGCCCTTTCGAGTTGGAAATCTCGTGACTCCTCGCAGAAGACGCTACAATTTGTACGTACGAAGTGCGGGAGGTCGAGCGTGTGGTGGAGGTTCAGCCCGAATGCTGAAATTGAGTGGTGGTAGACGTATGGAGTGATCGCCGGGGGTTTGGGAAAAGGACTGGGGTTTGGACAGATCGAGTCGTGGGAGGCGAGCGGCGGGGGGAGATTGCGGTGTGATCGGACGAGAAGCGGACCTCCGTGAAGGATGTCGGTGGTGGCGGGCTGGCGAAGTGGTGATGCGCAAGACCACGGTCGATACGAGTAACTGCTTTTAGGGTTAGGTTGGGGGGGAGGGGGAGCAGGCAGCAGGGGAAGATTTTGCATTGGGATTGCGGTCTGGTACAAAGAGGATCTCGGGGTTTCGGACTCGTAAGTTTCGGCAACGTCTTGATTAGGTTAAATCGGGGTGGTGCATCGGGGGGCTGTGTGGCCAAGGCGCACGGCCTTTTGTGAAATTGAGGATGGAATTGAGATTTGTGACGACCCGTGATGGGCGCCGTGGAGTTGAGTTTTCGTTTTTGAGTGTTTTCGGTGTGTTCAGAGTGGCGCTGCTCTGCATGCGGGTGTTTCTGCCAATTTGGAGAGTTCAGCTGAAGCCAATGTGGTTTCGGGGATCTGGAAATTTTAGTGGATTCGGAATGTGGCTGTGTTGGAATCTGAGCGCTAGGGGAGATGGCCTGTAGAAACTTTACAAGAAATAGTTTAGACGTCAGCAGTAAATTCGGTGGTTCTCGAATTTGTGTAGCAGAGGGTTCGAATTGTTGCGCAAAACTTGGATCGATCACATCATAGTTTTGAGTTTGTTGTCCCGAAACCAAAGGTAGAACTTTGTGACGATTGCAGAAGTTATTGTTTCGTCCAGCATGATGCTGTATGCGGGGGCATTGGGGTCCGCAATTGGTATTCGTAGCTTAAGTCGATGAATGATTTGTATTGAAAGATCATCCACGGTGTGTTGTGCGGCTTGTTTTTTTTTGGCTCTAACAGTACTGCAGCTCGTTTATCAGGAGGTGGCCACGAGATTACGAAGGGAAACGACAGGATGCCAAATAAGCAAGAGAACAAGTCGGAGAGTGACGCCATGAGCTCAGTTGACCCTCCTGACGACAAAGATGGGGATGATGTCGAATTCGTTGAAGTTGACCCAACTTTACGCTATGGACGGGTATGTTTTATGTGGTTTCAGTTTCGAAGAACGTGTGTTGTCCTAGTAGTTTATGTTAACGTGGTACAACCTTGTCATCCTTTGAATTGGTTGAGTTGTGAGACAGCTGAGTTTGTTTCTGAACAGGAGATCAGCGAATCTGTAAGAGCGAGAGACAATGAATTGTCAATATGCATTGTTGAATGTGGGAAATCCCTTTTTTATTCATTGATTTGTGAATCTCGGGTTTGGGTGTTGTTACAGTATGCGGAGGTATTGGGCAAAGGGGCCTTCAAGACAGTGTAAGTCCAGGATTTTAATTTTGAATGTTTACATAGCTATATGTTGATTTCACTTGGAACTAGATTCCCCAATTCTGTTTGCATGTGAGAAAGTGGGAGATTACGGGAATTTCTATTTTTCCATGCATTTTGCTGACCTGACAAGACTTTTTTTGAGGCTGTCGTTCTTTTGGTAGCTTTATTATAGTCATTTGTCATCGTGTGTCTTGTTGTGGTTTACTTCAACTAGCACTTCGTCCTCCACATCAGTCTTGACGCGAGCATCCCATGTAGTGGATCCTATTAGTTTCTAGCAACGGGCATTTTGTTGCCCGCAGGCCTTAGGTGTTCATTAATGACGACATCTGTAGAGCGTATGGTCACTGCCTAGATGGGCGGAGAATTCTGTATTGAGTGTTTTGTTCTTTTGTGTTTTGTTCTACACAGCTACAGGGCATTTGACGAGGTTGAGGGTATCGAGGTAGCTTGGAACCAGGTGAAAGTACAAGATGTTCTGCAGAGCCCTGAGGACTTGGAGCGACTTTACTCTGAGGTGCACTTGTTGAAAACTCTAAAACACAAGAACATCATCAAGCTGTATAATTCATGGGTTGACACTAAGACGAAGAACGTGAATTTCATCACAGAGATTTTCACTTCAGGCACTTTGAGGCAGTATGTTCCGACTCAGTCACTTATTGATATCTTTTGTTGCATACAATATTGGACGTGGGTGAATTTGATTACGCTGATAACGGCTAAGAACTACAGAACGTAGAGCTGGGTGTTGTCTATCATTGTAGTACAAAGTATTGAAACTTAAATGGGTTGGCAGGTACCGCAAGAAGCACAAACATGTGGACATCAAAGCGGTGAAGAATTGGTCGAGGCAGATATTGCGGGGTCTGCTATATCTTCATAGCCATGATCCCCCCATCATACATCGTGACTTGAAGTGTGACAACATATTTGTGAACGGCAATCAGGGGGAAGTGAAGATTGGGGATCTCGGGCTTGCAGCGATCCTTCGTCAGGCACATGCTGCTCACAGTGTTATCGGTGAGTGATTATTCATCATTTTTAGTGAGTATATTTGAAGCTTAACGCAGCTGTACATGTTGATTTGGTTGATTGTTGAATCCACTGTAATAGAAGTGCACTGATACTCAATTTTATCTCACTGTACATTGATATGGTGTTGCTGTTGGGAATCAGTGACAAAATTTGTGCAGCTGATTCCTATTAGTACACTGGTTTTTCAGGTACACCCGAGTTTATGGCTCCTGAGCTGTATGAAGAAGAATACAATGAGCTGGTTGACATATACTCGTTTGGGATGTGCTTGCTGGAGATGGTGACTTTTGAATACCCGTACAGCGAATGTACTAATGCTGCTCAGATCTACAAGAAAGTCTCATCGGTAAGATCCTAGTCTGATCGTACAGTAGTTTCGTTTTATTTTAACTCTTCCAAAGTGCGCAAGAGAAAAGCTGGAGTTCATGCAACTTTCTTTGTTGGTAATATCGACTTACCTTAGAGTCTGGAGTATCGCAGTTGCTGGCCTATTCTCACTTGTTTTTCATGCTTCTCAATTCTGACAGTGATCCTGTACTTGGCATCTGTATGCAGGGGAAGAAACCTGCAGCACTGGAGAAAGTGAAGGACCCTGAAGTCCGGGCTTTTGTGGAGAAATGCCTAGCCACTGCGTCGAGAAGACTCCCTGCAAGGGAGCTCTTGATGGATCCGTTTCTGCAGTCCGACGGAGATCGTGAGGCTATAGAATGCCTTCCTACCATCACTCTGTCGAAAACTCGAGCTGACGATTTTGAGGAACTTGGGGTGATTTGCGAGAATCGCGTACCAAGCCTCAAGGCTGGGGAATTGTATAATAGCCTGAAATCACATAATGACGGGAGTGAGAGAAAAAGCCGTGAAGAAGAGAGATCACAAAGTGTTTCGAGAAGGTTGCCAGCTTTGTCTTCCGGAAGACGTTCTGATGACGAGGATGATCCTTCTGGGAGCACTCGGTACTCCAAAGACCGCGCCCGGAGAAGCAGCCGGGATTTCCGAGTGAAAGGAAAAAGGAAAGACGACTTTACTATATTCTTGAGACTACGAATTGCTGATCATGACGGTGAGTGTTTGAAGATATGGTAGTTGGTGCGCGTCTTATGGAAAAGAGTTGTTATCATGATGAAGGATTCCAATATATAATCTTTGTCTCTGTTGTGCAGGTCATAGCCGCAACATCCACTTCCCTTTCGACATAGAGGGTGATACTGCAATGTGCGTTGCTAGTGAGATGGTGGCGGAGCTGGACTTGTCGGACCAAGATGTAACAACCATTGCTGAGATGATTGATGCAGAGATATTGGCTCTAGTTCCGGCATGGCGACCCGGGGTTGCCGTGGATGACGGAGGGCCGGACCCAGACGTTGCATACACAACCGCAGCTGATGGATCCGAAGTGGTGGGTTCAGACGATTCTGTGCTTGAAGATTTGCCTTCTTCTAGTTGGAAGGCTCGCTCCATGTCTCCTAGGTATGGCTTTGGACACGACGTGAATTTTGTTTTGATTAACTAGCGTTTGCATGATCTTGTGAGATGATTGTACTCATGGAATAAAAGCAAGGGGTTAATTTATTCCATTTTTTGTGCTTCTCTGTTTGCTGGTGGTAGAATCAGCCATCTTGTCGCTGCTTCCCCTCCGAGGATGGTGGAGGGTACAATGCATGGGCGTTTCGAAGAAGTGACGTACCCTGCCCGAGCCAGTTCTCGACGTGGTTCAGAGCCCATCTTTACTAGTGAGTCGTCAGAGGAGCGAGATGACATTGACGACCAGGGGTCGAAGTATGACGTGTCACCAGACGAAGGGTCGCCTGCATCGAGCTCAAAACAGGAGGGGCGGAGCCGCTGGAGTGGGAGCTTCAACGAGTTGGTAGAAATTCGGAGGAATATGGGAACTTCTTCATACTCTCATGAACCATGGGAAGTTCTGCATCAGAACCAGGAAAGACTAGATAGTAGTATTCAGGATGAAATGCCTCTTTCAGGGGTGGATGATGACGATGAAGTGATTTCTCGAGAGCTAGAGTATCTGGCGCAGAAGCAGGAGAAGGAGATGCGGGAGATGCACCAGAGGCATGAGCAAGCCATGCTGAGCCTGCGGAATCGACGAAGGGCGAAAGGGGCCTCGTATGGTGAAGTTGGGCAGCCCATTTCACCAGGGTCTCAGCGGACGGACTCTTCGAATGAAGTTTTTCATCTAGCAGAAACAAGGAATCCTTTGACGGGGCGGCAAACCTCGAACCTGGTTTCCAGGAGTGATTCCCAGAAGAAGTTTGATTTAGATAGTCGCAATGGTAAGTCACATGTTGAGGAGGCTGACGAGATGGCCACCCGGACAGGGAAGATCAATACGGATGTGAGATTTGTGGCTACACCGAAGGCATATGGGTTGGGGCATAACTTGCAAGGACATGCTATTCAGGTATCATCTTCCGTGGAAAAGGACTCTGGGAGGACCACCTCATACCACTCTGATGCTTAAGAAAGTAGCCACAGTTTGTTGAAATCTGGTTTTACGTATGGTGTGGGTGGTGGTGAGTGGTAAGGCAGTCACGAGAAGTTTTTGAGCTTGACGAATGCTCCTGTGCTGATGCTATTAGAAAGTCATTAGTCTATTGGATAGGACTGTAACAGTATGTAATTCGTGGATGGACAAAGGTCAGTGATCAGAATTAATATCTGAGTTGGGCAGGGCTGATGTTGCATCTCAATAATTGGTGAGGACCTAATGTAGATGGTGGTCGAAATGGGTCTAGGCATGTTGGTGACGTGGTGGTTTCCTTGATGTTCATTTAGTTTTAAAAATTCCTAGGGAACCTTTGACTGGGTTGATTACCCATGTTCCAGTATCATGGCCTCCTTGATGTTGATGTATTGTTTTCTGTCGGTGCTTATAATTGTATTGAGAGGTGTTTTTGTATATACAATGGACACCTACAATCCTCAATAGGTATGATTCATACTGCTTTCTGTATACACTATTTATCGTTGTTGTGTCGTTGGCTTGTTAAATGACCTGTTCAATGTTTAGATTATCCAGAGCAGTCGGAGAAAGAGCCTCTGGATCTCAAAATTTTGGATGAGTAATATGCAATTAATGCTTACACCCACCTTCAAATTCACTTTGCTCCACTTCTAGCCCACTCTTTATATCATGGGGGAGGACCTTTGCCTACTTTTATATAATGTTATGGTATTTATAAAATGTTATAGGTGTTACCTTGTACTATATACATCTTGTTGTACGAAGGCAAAAGTATTGCATGAATCCGTAAAGTCTTGAGGCCTTTTTCATCAATTAAAACGTTTAAAATTATCAAAAAGAGTTAAAAAATTGTTTTCTCTTTTATATCTAATCATGGAATCTCGCACTAGGTTCTTCTAAGAATGTGTGGAAGAAATTTTAGTAACTTTGATTGCTTAGATTGCAAGATATTTGCATTAAATCCTTAAATGTCTAGGGCTTGTTTTGAGCTTATTGGAATTTGTTCTAAAATAAACAAAAAGTTAAAATTTTGATAAATTCTATCAATTTTTATTATTTGCGATTGTACAAATTCAATCTAGACATGCTAGAGATCACATAGGAAAAGAATACCCAACAATATCATTTAAGATTATAATGTTTGATCATAAGGGTGTTAAAACTATGAAAAATTTTCAGCTCTCTTTTTGCGCTTCAAATCTAAAAAATTGGCCACCAAAAAAATATTAGGTTGAAGGGCCTAACATTTATTGAATTTATGGCTTTTAAAAATCTACTCTATAATTTATTTATTTTAAATTCTAATGTGATTTTCTCTCCAAGATCTAGTGTATTTGAAGCTCATTTCCAAGAGCCTTCAATACTATGGAAAGTCAAGATTGCAATGGAGACCCTTGTACAAAATCTTGAACAAAAAAATCATAATCATTCATTTTCAAAATTAGATTTTTGATGCTAAAACTAGACTTCAAAAAAAATTCGTCAAAAATATAAACTACTAAAAATAACAACTTAGTTAGGTCTTATGTAACTTCCAAATTTTGTTGACATCAAAATTTGGTGCCTTGGGCATTTAGGGATTAAAGTAATGAAAACAAGTTTTTTTGCACTTTGCTTGATTATATTTTTTGGCTTTGAATCTTTTTTAACTTAAAAATTTTTGTACTACTAATTTTCATTTTCTAATTTTTATGTTGAAGAATTGAGTTGAGAATCAAAGAAAAATATTCCAAGAAAAAATACTTAATTTTCATTAAAAATATTGTTAAATAGAAAAAGATTCAAGATTGAACAAAAAAATAAATTGTTAATAACTCTAAGATGGAATTGAAACACAATAATCCCAAAAGTGAGATTGTTCTACTGAGCAAACTTAATCCTCTTTTACAAAAAAATTTAATTATAAAAATTGCATCCAAAAATGAATTCTATAAAATAATCCCATATGATTTGATTGCTCAAAAAATAATATTGTCCATAATTTTCTCATCACAAGTCCATAGAGAATGAATCAAAGCTTCACATTTAGATAAAAAATATAATATTTGAGAAAGAAAAAAAAGAAAAAAGAAAAGAATTTAATTTTTAGTGTTTTTTTTTGTAATTGTCCCTTAAAATTCTTTTTTAGATTTAGAGTGGCATAACTATTGCTCCCAAGCATTAATTGAGATTTTAAAAATTATATTCTTAGAAAGCTAATTTGATTTCCCACCTTCAAAAAGTTTCAAAAAATTATGTCCAAAATTGAGGTCACACAAGCCTATCTAAAATGCCAAGAATCCTTTACAAGGACTTTGGGACTTTAGGGGTTAAGATGTAGAGGCAACCCTTTTTGTTGTCAAGAGCTAAGCTTTGTGAGCATAACATTTTTCAACAATGGACGTGTAGTTTAGAATATGTTATGTCATAAGGTATACGACATGTGATTGACCAAGTCTCCATTTGCACAAAATAAGGTGATCTATTATTAGGAATGAGGATTATATGATGTCAACAAGGGCATTCATTATTGTGTGACAAATAACACATTGACACCTAATGAAGTTGCTAAGAACAACTTTTAATTTTGCACCTTTTAGAAATGGATTTGCCTATACATCAAGAACAAGTTAGATTGTAATCTACACTTTGTTATGTGGTGAGTATCCAAATAGTTTACAGTTTTGATTTTGATTTGAAAGATTATAATGTGCCTTGAAAGATCACAATTTGAATTCCCATATGGATAGGAAATTTATAATGTTTGCAATAATTCATAAATGTGGTTTACAATTATTTCAAAATTCTAGCCAGTTTTTTAAGTGACATTCATGGATGTTCATATCTTAATCCTACAAGGATAGTATAGTTACCATTAAAATCATCATTTTTCATACAATATGAATCATCTACTTAAAAGGAAACCCAAGCAATCAATGGAGGTCAAACTATTGTACAAGACCTTCCCTTTTTGCACGTAATTATAAAGATAAATACATGTACTTTTGTCTTATATAATCTTCCATAAAAGGATTCTTTGTCATCCATTGGACCACTTTGGTTTGCAATGTCCTTATAAAGTTAACCTTGAATAAGGTACCTTAACTTTGAAACATTACAAAGGGCAAAAGTGCCTGATGTGATTTTTTAAGGTTATTATAAAATGCATCTATTTATCCAAAAATTTGATAGTTTTTGGCAATGGTAGATCTTTTCATTCCTCGATGGTTACTTCGGGACTATAAACATAAATCTCTAGAATGGCTAACTTTCAAGTATTACTATGAGTTCATTCTAACATTAGTCGATTAAGTTCAACAAAAGATCACAAACCAATCCATACTTTAAGTTAGTCTATTTGTTTTGTTTGTTAACATTAGTCGATTAAGTTCAACAAAAGATCACAAACCAATCCATACTTTAAGTTAGTCTATTTGTTTTGTTTGTTACATGTTTTTTATGTTGTTTTGTTTGTTACAATGAGATGATTGAGATCTCTAGAACTGTGAATTTCTAGGTTGCATTCTTGATCTTGTTGGAAAGTCTCTTTGTGAAGAGGGGTACATGGGCTTCATTTCATGGCATTTGGACCTACAATGTGAAAGATATTGAATTTCAAAGTTTTATGAATTAAAAATTAGAAAATTAATTTTACTTTCATTTTGGGTTCGGCAATGGCACAAGGCACACTAGTTCATACTTTAAGTTAGGCTATTTGTTGGTTGGTTGGTTACACTAAGGTTCCTTAGACTGTGCATCTATTAGTAGAAAGTTTAATTAACAAATTAACAAAAATTCAACACAAAAGTGTTGATTTTTGAACAAGAAATGTTGATTTAGTTCCATTTTTTATTTTTTATTCTTTTTGGAAATATATTTTTAAAAATACATTAAAAAAAACCTGGCACATGGCAATTGCCGTGCAAATAGCCCAACTGCTATGTGGCAAGTACTGCCACCAAGGTTTGATCCTTGGACCTTGCGGTGAAGGCCCAAGGATCCTTACCAATGCACCATGTACAAATTTACATATAATATTGTTGGTGTAGAATTTTATTTGTATAGTTTTTTCATTTATTTTCCATTAATTTAGAAAATCAACAAACTTTGGAGGTGATGTTGGCCTAGTAAATCTGTAAATGAACTTTCTCAAAAAACTTTGAACTAAGAAAAGTTGTAAAATCAAGACAACTTTCACCTCCAAAAATTTGTTTGAGACTTCAAGCCTTAAATCAAAAGTTTATGGACTACAGACAATGTCCATTTCCACCTCTTTATGATTTTTGTTCGTAAACTTTTGACTGGAGGCCTGAAATCTCAAACAAAGAGGTGAAAGTTGTCTTTATTTTATTTTTCTTAGTAACAACTTTTTTTAGTTCAATTTTTTTTTAAATGTTCATTTACTAGGTCAAAATTGCCTCTAAAGTCTATTGACGTAAAAAGACACCGAGTTGTGAATAGTTAATTGAAAAATTACACTACATTGTACAATGAAGATTCCAAAAGATTCCAAAAGATTTCAAAACAATTGCAATTTTTTTTAATGTTGTTCTTGCATTATCTAATTTTTTTTTTAAATGTGGCCTTTTTGTTAACTTGAGCAAAATTTACAAAAAATTGTGAAAATGGACGTTACAGTATCCAAGTTAACAAAAAATTGTTGATTATTTGTTGATTTGATCACTGATTTTCTAATATTGATCCCATGGTTGCATTCTTGGTATTCTCGGAAAGTTATCTTTAAAGAAGGTTGTACACTTTGTTTTGTGGTGTTCCAACTCACAACATAAAATATATTGAATTTGGAAGTTTTTATGAATTTGGAAGTTTCTTGCAATCACTTTGATTCTTGGTTAATTTCATGTTACACTAGTGTGCCTTGTGCCATTGCCACAACCAAATGTTTTGCGGCAATGGCATAAAGCACACTAGTGTAACATGAAATCAACCAAGAATCAAAGTGATTGCAAGAAATAGATATCAAAACAAAAGAATAAAAATTCAAGTTTTGTTCTTGCCATCCATGCCCAAGAGAATATTTCAATTGATAATTTATGGGAATACTAAGAAGAAAATGCACTTTTGCTTCTTGCCTGTGTTATTATTGTGTTAGAGCATCCCCACCTCCACTCCCTACATCTAGTTGGGGCAAGTTTAGTAGGGGTCAGGAGCAAGGCTTTTTTTTTGGACTGATGTCACCCCTGTAGGTTTCACTGGAGAGGCCAGTTTTTGGAGGAACAAAGCCAGATAGGTCAAATTTCTGACAGTCTGGCAAAATTTCGCCCAAAAAAAAAGCCCTAGTCAGTAGTCAAAACAACCCCTAATGTGGCCCTAAGGCAGGAGGCTTAGAAATGGCACATCTAAGGGCTGGTCTGCCTTTTGTGTATTTCATTAGACAAGAATAATTTTAGCTCATTTTTCAGGCAAAGAGAAATAGATGAGGAATCTAACCCAAGTGGTTTTGTATTTTCCAAGCATTTTTGAAATACTTTTGAATTTTCAAATGAGTTGAGTTATAGGTCCCTATTTATGACCCTAGGTCTTTTATAAACGGTTCACTTGCAATTCTAAAGAAAGATGGGGAAAGCAAAGCGAATGATTGGCTCTTGCAAATGATAATCCTTTTTTCTTTGATTCATTCAATGACTATACGTGTCAATTTCAGAACCAACTCATATCCATTTTACAACCATTTATAGGGTCCGTTCTTAATGCTCGTTCCGTTTTAGAGCCTCCTACCTTAGGTGCAATTTTCTAAGCACTGGGTGCACAAAAATTTTCAAAAAATTACTTGAGGTTCATGTGGACAGGGAAGATTTGACTGAGCTTGGAATTGACCAAGTTCTGAGTTTCCTTACTTAGAGCTTTGAATTTGAATGTGAATTAAATTTAGTTAACAAAAATGTTCAAATCCTAGCCAACAATGGAGGGAGGGGGGGGGGGGGTGATCAACTCTTTCATTTCATAAAGCCTACTATGCCTTGTTTACTGGTAGAAATGCTCTTAGTATTAAGGTGGATACCTCCCAAACCTGCCACTCTTTACTACTATGCCTATTTACTTTTATAAAGATAGTTTTTTAATTCATATTTTCTTGTTGGCAAGTGAAAGGAGGTTCCAATGCACCAAAGAACATGACATTTGGATACCATATGCAAAAGCTATGAAAGGTCAAAGTTTTTTTGGTAGATGTTTTAAACATACATACATTTGACTTTGGAGATGTACATAGAGTGTGATTTTGCAATTTTAGGCAAGGGATAATTTTGGGTGTACCCACCTTAAAGCTTATTATAGGGCAAGAAGGATATGAGTGTTTGAAACATATGACATCCTCAATAAAAGAATTGAAGGATTGCATTGTTAGAAGAAGAAGTTGAGTATGGTTCCCCAAATTAAATGATCTAAAATTTTGTTGGAACTTGTTAGAAGACCCACTACCATTATGCATGCATTTTTGGGACAATGTATGATTAAATTACGAGTTTTAACCCCTAAAGCTCCAAAGGGTGTTTAAAACCCTAAACCACTTAAAACTGCCACTTTTGTTGCGTTCACCAATGAAAACAATTTTTTTTAATCCAACCATAGGATCTTGAACATAACTTGTCTGAGATCATGTAGTAAAAATTTCATCAAATTTGACCGTACGGATTGGAAGATATTAGCATTCAAAGTTGGACAAAAAGGTTTTTTTCATGAAGATACTTAGATTGCCCAAAAAACAAGATTATCCATAACTTTCTCATCCCTAGTCCACATAGAATGAATCAAAGCTTGACATGTATACAAAAATAATAATATTTTAGGAAAAACTAATTCTTAAAATGATTTTGACTTTTTGTGATTTTTTTTATGCTACCCGCCAACCTCTGTTTCTGGCTGATTGTGTCATAACTTTTGCTCATAAGCACCAATTGAAACAAAAGTTTCATATCCACAAAGCTCTCAACATACTACACAACCTCAAAAAATTTCAAAAGGATTCACTACAAATTAAGACAATAGGAACCTATCCAAACCCAAATTGTTCCATGAGGGGACAAACGGTTCTATAGGGGTTAAAGTGCAAAAAATAGGCATACCTAAACTTGATCCTAAACTCTCATGTGTAAGAAGATTTAAGGTAAACATGCCTATGACAGGCAGACCACCTAATGCAGACATCTACAAAACCACTCATTACAGCCTTACATCAACCCATTTCAGATTTTTGTCAATAAATAAGATTATGACTTCATTAGGTTGGTTAGTGGCCAAAATCAATGCCTTGGGAGATGGCCATGGAGTTATTAGTGACTATCATAGGACACTTACACCTTTCTAGTGTAAACTTGTCATAGAAAGTTATTTTTTTTATTCCTTCATGTCATGGCCATGTTAGAAAATCTGGTGATTGCTTTAGGTAGTAAGATGACCATTATAGAAACACTTTTTGCTGATTTGGGGTAGTCTACAGATTCTTTTAGACCAATTGGGTAGAACACTTCAAAAATTCATAATTAATTCATACTTTGTCCAAAAGATAAAATTCCAATTGCTTCCTTCATTTCTCAGATTTGTCTTTGAATGAAAAAAAATCAGAATTTTTTTGGTAATGGCAACATGACAAATCAGTTATTTTACCTGTCATAGGCAGGTTTACCTTACATTGTAGGCAAGAATCTAAATGGGACAGTTTTGTAAATAGGTCAAATTATGTGTAGTTACTCTAATGTGTCCACTTTATTGGAACCCACACTTTAAACCCTGTAACTCTATTGAGGATTGATGAGTGACTTTCAAGGTTTCAAAAAAGTGTTTGAATGAGTGACTTTAGGGTTTCAATAAACCCTAGAAGGACACAGCCCTCGTCCATGAAGACAGAGGAGTGTTTAGTGAATGATGACTTCCTAGAAGACTGTTCTTCGCAGGCTGAGTTACTTTCAGCTCCAGAAGATCAAACAAGGCTTGTGTTGAAGACTTGCGAGTCCATCTTTTCGAGACACCCTTCTCTGCTAGTGAATTCAGTAGCAAAAGCTTGGCTGCAGCCCGCTGTTGTTAGGCTTGAAATTGTCGAATGTTATTGTGCTTTTAAACGGTTAATGTTAGTGTGGAGAGAGTGTGGAGTGCATTCTGTGGTTCTATGCAGCCAATTTTCTTGGTTTGATTTTATGAGTGGTAAATTTCAGCACACAAAGTTCACGAGGTATCTGAGGTGGATTTGCAAGCGGGAGCTTGCGCGATTACGCTGGGTACGTGGCAATTCCTCTAGGGCTTCTAATTGCTCATACACGATGTCGAAGAATTTTGTTTCTGTTCTTAAGGTTTCCGAGATTTCTTGATCACAAGGGTTTCCTGCTTTCAACAACTTGTTGCAAACTGTATTCCAGTGTCAGGTCTGACTTTCTTTGAGAGATTTCATCCCAACCAATACAACTCATGTCAAGTCTGTCCTCAAGAAAATATGTAAATTTTAGTGAAGCTCCAGGTGAATGAATGTTTTTTTTTATTGATCTCACAAGTATTGAGGTTATCAAAGAGTTGGAAGCTCTCATACAGGAAGGAAGCTTTCTGCGACAGATTAGTGTTGGGAAATGGCAGGGGAGTTCACTTGAGCTTGAATTTGGCTACTTGAGAATTGATGCCACAAAATTTTGAAGATGTAACAAGTGTTGTTGAGATGTAGATTTTGACGCACAGAATTTTTGTTGGTCAGGTTCGTGTACTGGAAATGTTCTCTTGGAAGGCAATAACAAATTAAACATGAAAATTGTTGGAGTAAGCTGATCTTCAACGCGTCTTAAGTGGCTGACATTTCAAAGTTTTCCCAGAGACTGGAAGTCTACAACGGCTTCAAGCATCATGGCTACATATTCAAATCCTTTGCCTATGACACAAGTGCCCATCAGCCAATCATTCAAATCAGATCAGGAAGACAATGCAAATGCTTCAAATTGTGGTAAAGCTCAAGAACATCGCTTCCATGCATTAGTTAACAATGTTTCCTTGCTAATGCAGTGATTTTGCCTCCTGTACTCCTAGCGTATTGCTCTTATTACTTCACATTCTTGAACTTCATGGCAAGGGAGCCTATGCTTTGCATGAATCGAACCGTCTTTCACTCTAAAATAATCTTTAATTGAAGCTTGCCCACAGATTGTTACCCATTGTCTTACGAGTTATTGCTGGTACAATTGAGAGTGTAGAAGGATCCCTAGACTCTCTATTCAAGAATGTTATATATTTTCCTTATAACTATGTGAGTTAACCCTTGAAAGGCCCTTGGGATCCCTCTATACAATCTGTATTTAGCCTTATAACTCTTCAATTGTGGTTTATTATATGAATTGTGATACATTGATACTTACACACTACCATGATCATTAATTTACTTTGTATTGAACAATATTTGGTCAATGTTTTTCTAGTCAAATACCATTGTATTCATAATATTTTATATGGTTGCAAAGGGCTTTTAGGCCCTTCTAGGGTTAAGATAATTTTGTCTATTTATATAATTGTATGATTTTTTTCTTTGACTATATTACATACATGTTTCTTGGTTGTATGTGGATAGACATGGGGGAGCTTGACACTAAAGATGAAAGTGGTTACCAAGTTCGAAGTGAAGATGAACTTTCAAAAGTGGAGCGGTTGTATTTAGACACCCTAGATAACAATCCTACGGCCAAAAAGTTGATTAAATTGGATTTTGCGACCTTATTTAAAGGGCCTAAAACTCAATTGGAGACATGGCCATTGTTCTTTCGTTCAAAGGAAGAGTCTGGTATTCAATTGCAACAAGGACTTGTGACGCTTTGGAGTAACTACTTGATTGAAGTAAGTTTCTACCATTCATTTCAATAACTTTGAAATTGCAATATTAATATTCCATAAAGCCCCAAAATTTGGTGCTTTATATTTCATTATTTAAATTATAAACAATAACTATGAAGAAAATGAGTGGAAATTAACTTCCCTTTTGTGAAAACAAACTTTGAACCAATAAAGAAATTATTTTTTTCCACATGGGTTATGTTTTAAACTTCTTATACACCCATCAATTCCCACCATCTTTATATCACTTTTGGTGTGAATGTACCCTAATGACTAGAGTATCCTTGGAATTATATGCAAAATGATCAAATTTTCATGCAAATGTATGTCAGGAGACCTTGATGGCAGCTATATCAATCCAACCACTTGTGACAGTGCCTAATGTAGCCCACAAGTGGCAATTAAAACTTTACGGGTATACATGGATGATGTCCATTATAAGCGACTTGTTGGGCATTGCAATCACAGCCTTATTTGTGGGATTCCTCCTCGGATGTCCAAACAAGGTTGCTTGGAAATGGATGTGTGAAATTGGTTGGGTGCGCAGCATTCCTACTATATTAGTACTTCTAGAGACAGTCTTGACCTTGGTTGCCATTGCATGTACTTGTTGGATTCTTTATGGATACCGAATGGGAATAGTTTGTGTAGTCGTGGAGGCTTTTTTTTTGGGCACCATGTACAAGCTTGCGGACATCCTTTATAAGGCGAGAGACAAGGTTACTGATAAAAATATGTAATAAGGTAATAATACCTAAAATTGTTTAAATCAAGGTTTGAACATGGTTCCTCTTATTGATTTCTAATAGTTTTACTAGATCATGTTGGAAGTCAAAAGACATTCGAGATTCTCACTTTATGCACTTTTGGAATACAATATAATATGTGTGTTCCAAATCAACTCTAGACTTGCATGAATGGATGTAGTATATGTTAGGTAAGAATATAGAGGGATCCATAATTGCTTTTGACTACTCGATGTTGGATTCATACGTAAAGCTATTCAACAATAGACCAAGTTAGGGTGTTTTATAGTTAAAAATACTTTAGCTACTTGACAAAGGCAAAGTAATTGGTTGGATGTTCATCCATTAATCATTCATTTTAGGTTAAGGGTCACCTTTCTTTATTTATCATTCACTCTAATTACAAAAGATTTCATCACGACTTTTAATAATGGATTTATTTATCCTACTTAGTAGTAATATTATAATATGGTCATGAAAATGAAGGTCTATTGCAATGGAAGAACCCGACAATAAGGGTCGTTAGGTTGAATAAAGAATGTTCTTTTATTGTAGGAGACTTAATACATCAAACCTCATATAGCACAAAACCTATAAGTGGAAGTTAATTAATAACTTGATAGAGGTATTCGTACTCACAAGGATTGCTATGAGGCATCTATGTGAGCTATTACAATAATCAATGGACTTGGAGCCGTGTAAGTCCCCAAAGAGTATTTAACCCATGTAGAGAAAAGACAAAAAAATCATTTTTTGGGTCCTTTCTTTATTCTTTCCATTCCACATGCTCTTGCCCTTGTTGTTGCCACACACTTCTTTGAAAGCATACAAATCCAATAACCTTATCTAAATGGTTCCTAATATAAAGTAGGAGACTTGAATGGGATTTATTTGTAGATTGTTTCTTAGCACATGAATTATCTCATTATATTGAACTACATCAAAACGAGGTAAGCTTTTAAGGTGTCATTGGATGAAGATGTTGAACACATGAATTCTTCTTCATTCTTTGTTCACCAAGAATTGAAGCTCAAGCATTAAGGTAGACACACCCATTCCCGTCTCAATACCCAATTCCGTCATCATGTACCAATGGTGCACAATTTTCCCCCCAAATGTACTCTATTGATACATGATGATGGAATTGGATACAAGGATGGGAATGGGTGCATCTACCTTATATACAATTTTTTGCTCCAAGTGATGAGTCAAAAGCAATGTGTTTAGTAATGTTATGACTCACTTATAATTTTTTGAGGTTGAAATGCAAGATTTTCTTGCATGTAGCGTGTTATAACTACCTTTGTTATGAAAGTACGCTCTAATATATGAAAGTACATATAGGTTTTCTTGGGGTTTCTTGTGGTTTGGATGCAAAGTTAATGCAAGGTGGGTGGGGAGTTTGAGTTTGAACACGTGAGTGGTTGTGAAGAGGTTGTTGAGGATTTTAGGAATTTGGTATGTCTTGAAGGTACTGGAATTTATGAGATTGTTGTTTGGAGGGTGCTTCGGGTTTGGAGTAGTTAGCAAGGTTTAGTTGGTCACAAGTTTTGTGGTGCCATGGTATCGGTGCATGTTGTTCTCACCTATTAAGGGCCAACTTACATGTATCTGTAGGTAGGAGCAGTCAGCAATGCCGAAATATAGAAAGCACTTTTATGCTCCTTCTAGAATGTTTTCTACACCAATATCGGTGAAACTATCTCTCCTCCTTCCGCGCTTACCGCTCATCAGTGGCACTGTTCTTGTCTTCTAGTTGCTTTTCTTGCCCACCGGGCTCACATGTAAGCTGAACCTAAGTTACTTTCGATCTGCAGATCTTGGTTGTATGCAACCAGTTTTTTTTTGTTTTTTTAGTGGTCAATTTTAGCACACATAGTTCACGAGGTATTCGAGGAGGACTTGTGGGTACGTGTCAATTCCTCTGGGGCTTCGAATTGCTCATACACGATGTCGGAAAACTTGGGTTCTGTGCTCAAAGTTTCAAATAATTTCCTGGTCACGAGGGTTTTCCTGCTTTCAACAGCTTGTTGCAAACTGTATTCCAGTTGTTGTAGGTTACTGGCAGCTTCGGCACTTTGCTTGTGTCGTATTTATTTTTATTCCAGTGTCAGGTCTGGCTTTCTTTGAGATAATTTTCATCCCAATCAATACAACTCATGTCAAGTCTGATAACATTCAGTAGCAGAAGAAAGGGCTGTATTGCAGTTGTTGTTGGTTAACTTAGAGCAGCTCCAGTGGGCTACTGGAAGAAGCCCGGGAACGGGGCCAACGGGGCCTTTACCGTGGTTTTGGCAAAAACCGCTCCCCAATGCAGCCGTTGTAGCCAATGGCATTTGCCAGGGCTCTTTACATGAGAGCCCCTGCTCGGCATTTTGAGTCAATTTGAAGAGCACGAAAATTGGCACACAATAACAAAAGTCTCCCCTTTTCAAGCCTTGTAACGTGTGCCAATTGATTGGAGCTCCTCTTTTGCATGAAATATCTTTTTTTAACGTAGAATCTTTTCTTCTTCTTCTTTATATATTGCAAAAAGTCCATTTGAAGTTTGGCTTGCCGGCACTGCATTGGGGTCATTTTTTTCTAAAAGTTGCAGGAATGGAATGAGGTCCGCCTCCCTGCGCTTCAAAAGTTCAATACAGTGAGTTTTTCAGTGTTCCCATTGGGCTTGCTCTTACTGGCAGCTTCGGCACTTTGCTTGTGTCGTATTTATTTTTATTCCAGTGTCAGGTCTGGCTTTCTTTGAGATAATTTTCATCCCAATCAATACAACTCATGTCAAGTCTGTCCTCAAGAAAATATGCAGTTTTTAGTGATTGAAGCTCCAGGTGAATGAATGTTTTTTTTTTAAATTTATCTCACAAGTATTGAGGTTATGAAAGAGTTGGAAGCTCTCATACAGGAAGGAAGCTTTCTACGACAGAGTAGTGTTGGGAAATGGCAGGCGAGTTTGTTTGAGCTTGAATTTGGCTACTTGAGAATTGATGCCACAAAATTTTGAAGATGTAACAGTGTTGTTGATTTGACAAGAAACATAGATTTTGGCCCACAGAATTTTGGTTGGTTAGGTTTGTCTATTGGAAATGTTCTCTTGGAAGTCAATAACAAATTAAACGTGAACATTGTGGAGTAAGCTGATCTTCAATGAGTCTTACTAATGGCAGACATCTTCAATGGCAGACATTTCAAAGTTTTACCCCAGACTGAAAAAGTCTACAACAGCTTCAAGCATCGTGGCTACATGTTCAAATTGATTGCTTATGACACAAGCGGCCATCTGCTGATCATTCAAATCAGATCAGGTAGAGAAAGCAAATGCTTCAAATTGTGGTGAAGCTCACATAATATTCAGTAGCCAAACTGAGTATTGCCTCCTCTCCAATGTGAAATATTTTGCATCATATCAATAACTTTAAAAATGGACATGGGCATTTGGAGAATATGTCAGAATTCTAAATAATAATCAACTGGGTCTGTAGCATAATTATTTAATTGCAATGGTTGCGTTGTGTACAATAAAGCCAAACTGTGTCATGGCAATTGCACTTTGGTGGCAATGCTCATTGGTTGGAGGAATAGTTTATCCACTTTCTTCAAGCTATCCTGTGGTCACAAGAAGGTTTCAAGTAATGCGCATGTCAAACATTGAAATCTACTTAAGGTAGGAGGCTCTGAAAGCGAGCATCTAAGGGCTGGTCTGCCTTTTTCATGTGGGTTCTTGTATGGGATTATTTTTAGCTCATTTTTCAGACAAAGAAAAATAGATTGTGATTGTAACACAAGTCGTTTCGTATTTTTTGAAGCATTTTTGAATTACTTATGAATTTTCAAACGTAATGAGTCATAGGTCCCTATTTATGACCCTAGGTCTTCCATAAACCGTTCAGATGCAGTTTCAAAAGAGAAATGGGAAAACAAAGAGAATGATTGGCTCTTGCAATAAATAATATTTCTTTTACTGATCCATTCAATGACTACAGAAGATCCATTTAAAGACCACCTTATGTCCATTTCAGGTGAGTCTACATGAGCAGTTCTAAATGCCCGCTCGCTTTCAGAGCCTCCTACCTTATTATTAACCCCTAAAGGATCAAGCTGTGTTTTTTGGCAACAAAGCAATTTCGGGCAGTTCACCACGGATGGAGAATTTTTTATTTTTCTTTGAAATTTTCACAAAACATGTGCTCAAGGAGTAAATTTTCAGTCCAACAATTTTCATAACTTTTGACTACACGGTTAAAAAGTTATTGCATAAAATATAGTTTTCTTTGAACTCTGGGCAGCCCGGGCAGTACCAAAAACTTCTTTTAAAATCATTTTTGTTTAGAATTGAAATTTGAAATTGGTTCTTTGGATTTATATGTACGTGGAGAGCTTTGAATCATTCCATTTTGATTTGTAAGATGGAAGTTATGAGGTTTTTAAGTTTGCGGGTAGGTATGGTTTTCAAAGTTTACATACAATTGGCACATATTATATTGGTGATAGGGTTGGAGGATGCTAAAATCGTCTTTTGAAGTGGGCACTGCAAGTGAATTTTTTGTTCAATGTGATAATTATAAAAAAATAGGTCCATATTTTATTATATTAATTCTATGCTCGTCACCTCTCCCCGCTAATTTTTGGCCTCTTATTGCAAATTAATATAAATTCAAAATTTGCAATTTTGTCATGTGTGACAAACAAACAAAATCATGTGTTTTTCCCAGGTGCAAATTTACCCTACACAACCCATTTAGTAGGATGGGTTTAGTTACCTACAATAGGGTCTAGTTTTGGATCTGTTAAAATTTCAAAGAAGAGAAATTTCAATCTAGAATTCATGGACCCCAGTAGCTTGGTTCCCAACTAGAACAACACACTATCGGTTTTTCTTGGATAATTGTGTAGGCTATTTTTCTAAGGTAGGTGGCTCAGAAAGTGACCCTCTTCTTTATTTAGGAACCTTGTGTATTATTTTTTGAATGTTGCAGTGCTTTTTTTGGGTCAAGCCATATCATTTTTCAACTACTGCACTTGTATTGATTTTGCAAGGCCTAGGATCAAAAATAGGTGCTCTGTGGCATAATTCTTTGAAAATTCATAAGTAATTCATAAATGCTCTGAAAAATATAAAACCACTTGTGTTAGATTCTGCATCAATTTTTCTTCAAGTGAAAAATAAAGAATAACCCATAAAAAGGCCCAACAGCCCTTAATGGGTTGCTTTTTCAGCCACCTACTTTAATTGCAATTAGGTATTCACTCATTTCTTTCAACACCATGTTCAAGAAAGCACATCATGTTCATTTGAGAAGTCAGTTTTTGAACTGAAACACAATTGAAGTCTTTGAACTATATAATGATAATGAAGAAGACTTTCAAAATTCACATCATATGAATGCTATCACAAAAGACTTTAACCCCTGTAGGACTAGAGTACATTTTTGGCATAAATTGGCATAAACTTTCACCTTTTAGGGCAATGGAAAAAATAGAATTCAAGTGCACAAAATTGTAATAAAATACTATGGAAATGTGGAAGAAATTATAGAAACATTGAAAGATTATAGCGTCTAAAGTTAGAAGGAAGAGATTTTTCTCAACCCTGTGCACTAAGAGAAGCAAACTAAATCTTCTAGGAGTGAGAGTATTAGACCAAACATGTTTACTTTTTTGACGAATGCATTGTACCATGTATCATACCAATTACAAACTTGTCAAATTTAAAAATAGAATAAGAGTTCTACATATGCAACAATTTAATAATTCTTGACATCTTGTATTTCTATATACTTAACCTCTTTGGGACTAGATGTTTGCATTTCTAACAATAGTTGAACACAAATGTGTCTCAAACACTTAAAATCTTGTTTTTTTTAATCCATTTGAACATTTGTAGTTTTCTAAATTAGATCCTAAAGATTCTTTAATTCATGTTGTCAATTTCTCTAACATTTATATGGTATAGATTTTTTTAACTTTTTTTTTGTGGATATTCTATTGATCAAAGAATAAAAATATGTTTCACTTCAAAAATATATTTTTCTAATTCTAAAAATGATCCTTAAAAATTGGCTTGAATATATAAATTAAAAATAAAAAAACCCTTTAAAATCACTATAATTGAACCTTAACCTTTTGAACTTAAAGGAGTTTTTTTGTGAAAATTTCACAAATTCAATCTACAATTAATTTTAGAAAGAATATTTCATCATTAATTATGTTCTTTAACTAAAATATATTGGTAAATTATGTAGCAATAGATTTATTTGTATGAGTGTATGGATACAATCTATAGATTACATTTTACAAAAAAAATTAGAAAGTCATCATCAAATATTTCTTCTAAATTGCATTTTGTAATACATCTTCACAAGTTTGAAAGTATGGACTATCATTGGTCCTAAAATGATTAATATATTTTAAAGTATGAGGATTAAGTTTTTTTAAGTTAAATTTGTTTCCATAGATTCTAAATTCCATTTTCTAGTATTCTATCTATTTACTCAAGTTGTGGAATACATGTTTTTTTTCTTGAAAATCTTAAAAGACATAATCGTGCCTTTAGAAAAAACTACTAAATTTTTTTTTCAAGTTTAAACATTACATTCTCATAGTTGGTTGGATTTTCTCACTTCAAATATTAAGAAGACATACATCAATATGTTAACTATAAGATCCCAAAGTTGAATGCAAAAATAAAAAAAATCTATAAAAAAAAGTCTTGCATTGTATTTAGAAAGGGTTTTTGGAAGGAAAATTTTGCCATCCAAAGTGAAATAATTTTAGGGGTTAATTTGCATTTGTATACTAGATGCTTGATGTTGTCCAAACACAAAAAGGACATCACAATGACAACGGACTAATATAATTGTCAAAATTTGTGCAAATATGAACATAGACTCTACCTCTAGTGCAAATATGAACATGCAATTGCCTCCATATAAGGATTTCACCTCTAATTTGACGTTGAACCTCATTTCAATCTAAAAGATAAACACACCTAAAAGCACCAAAATACGTATTTCAAAATGATTTGTGTTATTAGATTGACTTGATTTTTTGTTTGATCTTGTTGGCAATTGAAAGAAGATTCTAGATTATCTTAGATTATATTTTTTGGACATTATATGTAAGAATAAACTATATATTTTTAAAATGGTGATTATTATTCCGTATCAAAAATTGATCTTTCAAACACTCTCATGCGGAAAATTTTACATGCTTTTTGGAAAGAGGTCTGTTTTGCAAAAGGATAGAACTACCATTAGGGCGTGGTTACCGTATTTGATGTTGTATATTTGAACCATAAAACGGAGCGCTAATATTCAGTCTTGTATTCATTGTTGTTCCAAACAGAAGCCGAATTTGGAATACATGAAGATGAAGATTTTAGTTAATGCTAATGATTTAACTAATGCTAATTTTGAAGATGAAATTTAACTTGATTTCACAACTTTTTTTAATTCAAAGTTTTTTTAATTTTTTTATTCTAATATGTTAAAATGAGGTCTAAAAATCTATTTTGAACACAATTCTTACGTTTTGACAATTAGCGGTCAAGCTCTCACTATCTCCTCAAAAGAGGTGAGGAGGAAGCCCCGCCTTGACTCCCCCCAATCTAAAATCAACAGCCATGCAATGTGAATTTTGGTTGACCAGATCTGTATTAAATTTTTTTGGTAAGTTAAAAAGATGCTTTCAGAAGATGCATTAAAGGATATTGCAATGTCTTAGATTTGTCTTTAAGTTCAAATGTCTTCTAGCTCTCTCTTTAACATGACTTGAATCACTCAGATCTCTTCGGGTGTCTTTCTTCTCTATTAGTATATGCTATGTTTCCATGATTGTTGCTCTTGTTCTTTTTGTTATTGCTAGAATTCACAATTGTTGAGTACCACTCTAAATTTAGAAATTCATTGGGGTGTGCATTTAAGTTATCAATTGTGTTCTTCTTTATTATTAATGTAGGGAGTTTAATTGAATGTTTGGATAGATAGATTCTCTTGCTCAATGACAAGTAAAATATATGTAGGGCATCTAGCCACTTTGAAACATTGAGCAACAAAATTATACATTCAATTGTGATCCACTTAAATCTTAATTAGACAAAAATCAAATTCACAATTATGTGCAGAAAATTGGCAACAACAAAATTCTCCAACGCTGGTACTTACCCCTCTCATGGCCAACAATGTTGCATCCATGTCCTCTTACATCAATATATGATCTTTTCCTTCAACTCATTGAAATAATTGAAATCATGCAATTCCATGTAGCAAGATTCAATACATCTTTTTGCCAATAGCTTCACAAGAGAATTTTCCATTGAATAGTTATTGAGCAACCATTGACTCCATACCTACCTGCAATCTAAAATTCCTCATAACCTTCATTTCATTATTCAAAATGGAATGATTCAAAGTTTTTCACATGTAAATAAATCTTCAGAACTAGTTTCAAATTTTCATTTAAAAAAAAGTGATTTTAAAGAAGTTTTTTGAGCTGCCCGGTTGCCCGCCAAGTAACGAAAACTACATGTCGTGCAATAACTTTTTTGTTATATAGTCAAAATTTATGAAATTGTTGGGCCTTAAAGCTACTCCTTGGAAAAATGTGGTGTGAAATTTTCAAAGAAAAAGAATAAAAATTTCATTTTTAGTGAGTTGCCTAAAATCGTTGTTTGGTCCTTTAGGTATTAATCCAGTTTTGTATTTATTGTGCTTTGATTGAAGTGGTGTGGTAGGGTGTGCAAAACGATGATTGCGGCATTATAAAGAATAAATTGTAGTCTTTCATTAGATCATGAATGTTGTGGTTTTTGTGGAATTAGATTTTGTAATGTAATTATTTCTTTGTTGTACAAAGAAATAAATTGAGAAAGAAGGAAGTAAATTTGGAGATTGAACGTTTCAATGTAGGGAATTGGAAATGATTTATGTCCAATGGCTACATTCCACATGTACAAAAATGATTCTATGACTACCCTTCTAGTGGGTTTGTACATAGTTTTATACTATCACTTCCAAAAAGGCAATAACTTGCCTATCACTTCAAATTATCTTCACCTCAAACTATCTTCAGATTATTCCATATCTTTTGAAGATTCATGTTGGACAATAGATATCATTATAAAACTACCTCTCCACTCTTTATTTTCAATACATGTGAATGAAGTAGTATTTTCATTTTGCCATCAAAGATTTTTTCAATGATAAATTGTCTAACAATAGATTTGAACCAATAGTATTGAACCACGATTGCATTGAATTGTGGACTTTCTTATGTTTGAATTTTTTGGCTAAGTGTAGATGCTTTTTACTTTCATTAAATTATTTTTATTTTCATTTAATCCCTAAACATCCATAGTCTTCTCTAGAATTGACGATTTGGGAAAATCCATCATAAAGTACTATTTGGAAGAATATTTTGAAATTCATATACAAATGGAAGTTGAAGATTTTGAATTTAGACTCCATCTGTATGGTTAGATTCACCAATGCTATCACCTATATTTTTCTTTATAAGTTTTAAAAGAGAAATTTCAGAATTCCTTCTAAATCTGATTACTAGCAAAATATTATCATTTTCTAAGTGAAATTTGTTGGAATGCATTTGAAATGAGGTACTCTTCACATGGTGATTTTTTGAAATTGTTGTGTTCTTTACATCTATGACCTCATTTTTGCAAATCCAATTTTGAACTAGAGTCAATGCAATTTTGGACTTGGTCAACCACTTGACATTCTTCCACGTTTGTAATTTTAGAAAAATAAATACTTTAGTAACTCCAAATCCAACCTTCAGATAGACCAATAACTTCATAAAGTATCTCCGCAAACTAGGATGACTTCCATCCAAGCATAATGAAAAAGAACCAGGAGCTCCAATTTGTGCATTGTCCAGAAATTGTCCAGAAATTGGACGTCAGAGCGCTTACAGGGTACATAACATTCAAGAGCCTTCAGAGAGGCTGCCTTTGCCTCTCTGAAGTCTTCATCCACGAAATGCATCCACATATTATTAATGTAAGCTTCAGGACCGAGACAATGGCAGTACATTTATGGTGCGATCTATTTTTTTGGCTAATTTTAGGACAAAATATACAAACAAATAATTAAAGAGATAGATGGTCTGTCAAAATCCAAAGAATTTTTCGATTATTATACCAATGGAATCTAACCTCTGCCATCAATAGTTTATTTTGAGTATTAGTTGAAAAGAGAAGCTCTTTATGTACACTTTGGGTGGTAGGATATAGAACAACCTGTGTGGGATATGTAATTTAGAGTTTGTAATTTCTCAACCGCTCATAGTTAAGTCTAAAGTAGGAATTGTGTTAAAATTATAATTTCAGACCTCATTTAGGCATAGTGAAATACCTTTCTTCAAAAGCATTTGAACTAAAAAAAGTTGTGTAATCAAGCTAAGTTTCATCTCCAAAAATCTTTTTTAGATTTAGATCTTCCACTCAAAAGTTATGGACAAATTTCAGAGAGGATGTATGAAAATGTCAAAAAAAAATCGTTTCAAACCCCTCTATGAAATTTGTCTATAACTTTTGAGTAGAAGATTATAATCTCAAACGGATTTTTGGAGATGAAATTTAACTTGATTATACAACTTATTTTAGTTCAAAATATTTTGAAAAAAGTTATTATACTATGCCTAAATGAGGTCTGAAATTATAGTTTGAACACAATTCCTACTTTAGACTTAACTATGAGCGGTTGAGAAATTACAAACTCTAAATTACATATCCCACATGGGTTGTTCTACCTCCTACCACCCCATATGTACATAAAGAGCTTCTCTTCCCTCAAAAAAACCAAAATAAGTTAATGATGGCAAATGGTTAGATTTCATTAGTATAATACTCAATGAATTCTTTGGGTGTGACAGACCATCTATCTTTATAATTATTTGCTTATATATTTTGTTCTACCTCCTACCACCCCAGTAACCCGAATGTGCAGTCATGACCTTGGCACTGAGCAGAAGTCTGACATTATTGACGCGTGGCTTATTAGCTAATGTTGGGTGTGGAATATTCCACACCATTTCATCCTTTGGATGAAATGATGTGAAATATACCACATCATTCCGTCAGAGGGAAGGCAGCTGCTCTCACAGCTCTTGAATGTTATGTAATTTTTGTTGACTTCTACAGTTTCTGGTGTTCATTTTATTTTTGACTTTCTTTAAAATAATTATTTACCGCCGCCCCTCCCTACAGCTACGGTACTCTAACTTCCCCGACTGACTTCCTCGACTGACTTCCCCGACTGACTTCCCCTGACTTTCCCAGAAGGTCATAAGTATTTGTTTTCTCCAGACATCATGAGGGAGAGCATAGTCGGCAGGCTAGGGTGAATTGACCCCCTCATTGCCCCACAGGGGTAAACACTCGAATTTTTTATTTGCAACATATGATAATATTTTTAAATTCTGAATTCATATTTGCAACCAGAGGTCCCAAATGAAGTGGGAGAGGTGAAGAATTATCAATAAACGCGGCACAAAATAGGGACAACTTTTTTAAATTATTCTCTTGGTTGGGGCAACGAGGGGGTCAATTCTCCCTAGCCATGGTCGGCACAGGCAAAAAGTTAGGGACAGCTGCAAAGTTATAAATTAGGTACTGCAATTTTATAATTTAATTTTTGGATATTCCAACCTCCACTAATTTAAAATGGTGTCACTTTGGTAGATCACTAAGGTAGCTACACTTGAAAATTTCACAAATAAGCAATTCAACATGGTTCTCATTGATATATTGAAAAACTTTTTGTGTGATCTTGATTGTAATCAAAAGGAGATTCTAGACTTTCTTAGAATGCATTTTTGGGCACCCTATGAATAAACTACGAATTTTCAAAGTAATGAAAATAGGTATTTCCAAAACCGACCATAGACTTCCACAAATAGTGGGAGTGAATTTTAGACAATAATTTGTAGTGGTCGATTTTATAAAGCAACCAAATCTAGGCGTAGTTACCTTAATGTGACATGCCGCATAGAAAAAGTTAAACTAGTGAAGCTGTCAATTCTAATGTCACTAAGTTCTTCATCCTTAGAATGAATTAATTAATCCATAACATTGCATCGATTTTTTGGCTGATGATTGACAAAGAATCTTTCCATGTGGGACAGAAGTACAACCATTCATCTTCCAAATTTTGTGTGAAAAGGAGAGGTCTTCTATAGTAGTTTGACTTCCAATGACTTCTTTTGGATTTTTTTAAACCAATGATTCCCACAATACCAAAATAGATGATTTTCACAATTACTAGTCTGTCCTTTAAGGATTAATCATCCACAAGCAAAATAATTCATCATCCAACTTGACCCCATGCAAAGTATAGTACATCAATCATTAGATAGGATGATTATAAAAATATGAAGCAACCAGCATCAATATCATTTAGCACTGCACCTTATTATGGTAGAACTGTCTATTGTCAATAAGGGATACATAAGCAACTTGTAGGGGGCAACTTTTTCCAACCAAGGTTGGAACATATTTCCAACCAAAGCTTGGAATGTTTTCTTTTTCTTTTTCAAGGTTGAGACTAATAAGGTGATGACACATGTCCCAAAGTAGCGAGAAAGTAGGAAGTAGTGAGTGGGAAAGTAGTTCTTGGATGATCAGAATTAGAAGACTCTATATGTCGGATATGGGTTGAGGACAACTTTTGGCATATAACCCCTAAAGGACCAAGTGTCCGTTCAACGTATGCAAAAAATCTCGGGTAGGTTCCTACAAAGTCATTTTCGGTTGGTAGTTCATGAAATTTGGACACAATGTGTAAACATGTACTTCCTTCGTGTAAAACTAATTTTTTTCCAATCAGGTGCCCAAATCAAAAGTTATGTTGCCCTAAACTTTTCGGGCAATTTGGGAATCTTTGGAGAATCTTTTGCAAAAAGGATCATCAAGTTTTGAAATTTGGCATGTACTTAAATAATAAAATATGGCATACAATTGTCCAAAAAAATATATATTTTAGTTGTCCAATCACATTCTACGAGGAGTCAAACTTTGTTAGCTATGTTGGGGTAGTTTCAAGAAAAAATATTTTCTTCTAACTTCAAACCCTATTATCTTGCAATTAGTGAAGTCAAAATTCTTGAAATTTTTGCCAAATATTCCAAATGTTAGTATCTAATTTTTCACTGTTCGGATTTCAAATAAAATATTTCCTCATTGCACAAAAAAATGACTAGTGTATTGCCAATTCACTAAACCTCCTTGCATTGCAGGGTGATTTAGAATAAGCTAGACTCTATATTTTCTTCTAAATTTTTTTGTGAGTGAACTTGATATCATATACTGATTAATGGTAAAAAATCTCATGTTTGTGTAGAACAAAATTTTTACTCCAAATGAGCTTGAAGTCTGCTGACCCTGTTTCGCAGGATTGAAAAAAAGGATTTTTTCTCACTTCAAATGCTATAATCTTTTAATCCGCCCAGTGAAAAGGGCTGAAATTTTTTCTACACTTTGGTAAAATAATTTACTTTAGTTTTGTACGGTTGAAGCTCCAAAAAAAAGTTTTGATTTTCTTTTTTGAACAACATACTAAAAAGTCGCAGTTTTTGAAATTTCTCCCTGGAAACCCCCCATGGTCCTTTAGGGGTTAAAATTTGTAGAAATTTCAATTCAAGGCATAAAATTACCAAAAAATATTGCAATCCCCATGATTTCTATTTTTCTACATGACATAAATTTTATGTTGCCTTACTCTACTCCGAAACATATGTGAAATCGCTGAAGTGGTTGACTATGGGTGGTTCTACCATATTCATTGAACTCTATAGAGTCAGGCCCTTGACTGTAGGCAAATGGCCTGGGAACACCCAAGTCCCTGTCCATTGAGTTCCCCACTTCCCTCCAGCTGAGAACGGAGTGAGGTTTATTGCATATGGAACTTATGGAAGGTGCGGGACAGGGCAGGATGCTAAACCCGTCCCGCAAAGTGGAATGAGCAGGGTCAAAACATAGGAATTTTATCAAGGGGCAAAATGCAGGAAATTGTTTTTGCAAACTTTAGATTCATATTTGCAAGCAAAGATCCAAACTTAGTGAGGTGTGGTCTAGAACACACCCTAAACACAGCACAAAACATGGGGCAAGATTTTTACCTTTAACCCGGAGAACATGCGTTTTCACCCTTGTTGGTCCTACTTCATGGGATTTAGCATCCTATTTGGATAGGTGTGATTTAACCCTTCAAGGACATTGCAAGCTCACAAACATGCATTTTGAAAGTCAAACTTGATTTTTTCACATTTTTTTTAAATTTCAAATGTTTTTAAGTTGAACTAAGAAAACATTGGTTCAATAATCTACTTTCTATCCCATTTGTATTTTTTTCAAAATTGTTAAAATGTAATTTTTGTGACACTTTGAAGATAGTTTCTTAACCCCTAAAGCCCCGCTTGTCCCCTCGGGGGACAATTTGGGTCCGGGTAGGTTCCTATTTGTCTCAATTTGAAGTGAGTTTTTTTGAGATTTTTTGAGGTTGTATAGCTTTGCAAGAGCTTTGTGGATATATAATTTTTGTTTCAATCGAATGCCGGATGAAAAAGTTATGGCACAATGAGCAAGAAATGGAGATTCTCGGGCAGCCCAAAAAAAATTACAAAAAGTCAAAATAATTTTTTTTGAATTTTTGTCCTAAAATAGTATGTTTTTACCTGTACGTGAAGCTTTGATTCATTCTATTTGGACTAGGGATGAGAAAGTTATGGACAATCTTGGTTTTTCGGGCAATTTAAGCATCTTCTTAAAAAAAAACTTTTTGTTCAACTTTGAATGCTAATATCTTCCAATCCGTACGGTGAAATTTGATGAAATTTTTACTACATGATCTCAGACAAGTTAAGTACAAGATCCTATGGTTAAATTTCCAAAAAAACAAAAAAAATTGGTTTCCTTAAGTGAATACAGCAGAAGTGGTAGTTTTGAGTGGTTTTTGGTAGAAAACACCCTCGGGGCTTTAGGGGTTAAAAGCTCAAAATACACTACTTTTGAATTTTCTCTACTGAATTTATTTTGGTGTGAGCTCAAAGAATAAAGCAATTGCATCATAATGTTTGTCACAATTATTTTGAGTTTTCTTTTAAAATTTCATGTTATTTAAGTATTTATGGAAATTACTATGATTTTAATAAATAAATATCTTTAAAAAAGCACATAAAATTCATTTTGATGTTTTTAATTACAAAAAATGAAAATACATTTAAGACACATATTTCTATATGTGCAAAATATCCAATTTTTGAAATGTATGTTCTAATGTAGAAATCTAATGAAGTTTGACAAAGCCCAAACATGAAATGTCCTTTAAGGTTCAAAAGGAAAAATGCACAACATTCATTCAACTAAATTTACTGACAATGGATAAGGTGGACACACCCATTCTTGTCCATGTATCCAATTCCATCACCATGTACCAACATAGTACATTCTTACTACAAAAATGTGCACCCTTGGTACATTATGACAGAATTGGGTACAATGATGGTTTAGGGTGTCTTCATCTTAGAGTGTGTAAAGTCGCCATGAGAAGCATCCAACAGGTTCTAAAATTATCCACCTATTCAAATGTACAATATGTGTACATATTGCTTTTCATAGCCTTTAACAATATACAAACAATGCACATTTTAGAAGATGGGTGATTTTAATGCCCTATGCCATTTCAACTTCAAAGTTTTATAACTAATTCCTCAACACTCCTAAAAATATGAAGTGACTTGGCTTAGATGCCAATTCCACTTGTCTTTCAAGGAAAGTTTACTAAAAATTATTTCAAGCAGCTTTGCTTCCTCAAAATTCAATTTTAGCTCTTAGGTGGGCAATTTATAGACCTCTTACCTTAAGCAAACAAAATCTAGGGCTTGCAATATGATTTGAATAGGAAGGGGCCAAGCTTTGTTATTCAAGTGGGCTGCAATGACATTTTATTTATTTTTAAATCTTAGTAATTAAGATAGACCAACCCAATTTTGGCCCCTACTTTTGGCCCCAATTCCGCTTGTCTAAACATCTAAATTTGCCCAAAAAATATCCAAATCCTTTAAAGATTCTAACAAAATCAGTGAATTAATGCCAAAATAGGTAACATGTCAATCCTTGGTTGATGGAAACTCAATGTCAATAGATACATAGAAGGATGGTTACGGAATGTTTATGACTCCACTCTATGGATGGTTTTGTAATTTCAAGGTAGATCACTTCAAAATTTCACAGAAATTACAATTTTAATTGAAAAATTATAATTCCACTTGGATTTGATCTGTGAAAAAAGTGAATACCTTTGAAAAATATGTGCCTCTCTTGGAATTGGCCTCAAGATATTCAAAACCCAAATTAGGGTGGTAAAAGGATTGTGTATGATACATGTTGTATCTAGGGACCACAATAGAGAGTTATATTCAAATTGTTGACAATAAAAAGAATTCTAAAGCACGTTGGAGTCCCAAATCCCCATTTCTTTTACTGAACCACAAGACAAGCTAGAATGTCCCAAAAAACATATTGAAACTCATATAAGACACACAAGAATTTCAAGACTCATATACTTAGAGAGTCCACTCTATAGAACATGAAATAATAGCTCTAGTAACAAGGAGTTTCATATATGTAAGCTCTAAGGTAGGGACCTCTAAAAACGACCTGGCTCTAAAAGCAACCCCTAGTACAGAAGTACATTTTACTTTCTTCAATGTACTAACATTGTACATTTCAAGAGGGGGTTGCTTATAGAAACCACTTCATTTTAACTTCAAAAATTTGTAACTAATTCCATGAAGGTCCGAAAAATATGAAACAACTTGGATTAGATGCCGATTCCATTTTTCTTCCTAATAAAATTTACTGAAAATTGTTTCAAGGAGTTTAGCTTCCCTGAAAATGCAATCAACTCTTAAAGGGTTGCTTTAAGAGCCTCCTACCTTATCACACCCAGGACACATATGACAGCACTTGCGACGACAGACTTAGTAGAGCCTCCTTACCTTTGCCATATAGGCCACACTCTATGAGTGTCCCACATGCTTGAAGAAAAAGTTGAGCAGCAATAAGGTGGGTACACCCAAAACCGCCACTTTTTGCTATTGAGCCTAATTACTATTATTAGACTGGCCAATTTTTTGTATGTTCTTGATGGCAAGGGAAAGGAGGTTCCAACGCACCAGAGAACGTGGCATTTGGATACTGTATGCAAAAGTTATTAAGGAACAAAGTTTGGTTCTAAAATGGTTTCTTCCACATAGGTACAGAATTGATTTTGGAGATGTACACAAAGTAAAGATGGCAGTTTAAGGTCAATGGCACATTTTGATGTACCCACCTTATGTTCTGCTAGCCCACTTACTTCCCAATTTCTTTACTAACTTCTAATTGCATTTGGAATGCAAGATGCAACTAAGGGTTGGTTTACAATTTGAAACTAAGATCTGAGTATACAAACCAAGAATGAACAGTATATAAGGTAGAAGGCTTGAGAATAGTTTGGGCATTAAGAACCACCAACCTGTAAAATGTACACGATTTGTACATGCTGTTTTTTCATAGCCTACATTGATGTACAAACAACGTACCATTTTAGGGGTGGATGATTTTGGAGCCCTATGCCAGTTCAACTTCAAAATTTCATAACTAATATCAAAAAGCTCCAAAAAATATGAAGTGACTTAGGTTAAATGCTAAATCCACTTTTCTTTCAAGGAAAATTTACTGAAAAATATTTTGAGAAGTTTCGCCTTCCCAACATTCAGTTTCAGCTCTTAGGTGGGCGATTTCTGGACCTGTTACCTTACGTCAAATACAAAATGAAATAGATGATGCCACCGTGTATGTTTCTATGATTCTACAAATGCATGGGACTTATTTCCACAGGGATTGATTTTTTCTTATTAGAGGGAGATGTTAGACTAGCATGAGTAGAAAGCAATGGAATGGTTCTTTTGTCTTTCTTGACAAGACAACAAATTTTTCCATAAGAATGCATGCACCAATTTGTCCACTCTAATTTCTTTTTTCAAGTTATTGAACTATTCCACTCACATTCCTTGGTACATACTTTTGATCCCCTCTTAATAAATGAGTTGATTGCCATGATTTCTCACTATAACAATTCCAGAAAAAGAGGAACAAAAATTTAAAAATTATTTGTGGTAACAATTTTGCCTTGATTTCTCACTTTACAATGAAGAGCAAAGCTTGTTCATGCTTCTTTGTCCTTCTTTATAGGGTCGGCATATAACTAGGAAGTTGTGCTTAATAATGGTGATGTTGTGGCCCACACTTTGTTGGAAAATTTTAGTGGAAGAAGAGAGATTTTGGAGTGGCAATCGGCGGAAGAAATAATTGCCAAGGTTGTTCCATCCACAAGGGAACTACTTTACTACAAAAATCTCTATAATGATTGTTAGCCCATCACTAATTTTATCAGTCGTCTCACAAATCATGGTTAGAAAAGTAATTGTATCCATACTAATTTTTTTGTATCAAGGTACAATTGCCTACGATTGCGTTGGAGTACCGTGTGCCACTTTTTGGCATCTTTCTATCCAAAATTAAATGTTGCCTTCAGAGCATGGCCACCGTAGGGCGACCAAATCCCCACGGCAGGCTACCGTTGGCGAGTCCTTTGATGCCCCCGGGCCCGGTCTTGCCAAGCTCCCCCATTGTGACACGGACACAGTGAACCCAATCCTCAACTCCATTAATGAAAAAACTATCTCATTGTGTATGCAATGGTGACATTAGAAATTTTTAATTAAAAATAATAATTTTATACAACTAACAAGATCAATGACGTTGTGATGTGAGCTCTATTTTCAAGGAGCATAAAGTTGGATTGTGTCATCAATTAATGCCAAATCCGTTTACCCCGGGCCTAAGCTAGAATCTCACTATGCACACCAATCTAAGGTACCTTGGGCAAAATTAAGCATGCCCGGTGCTTGGAAGGGCGTGCCCCAAGCCACGGTGGGGTTTGATTCATCTCTTGGACCCGCCCAAACTTGCCTTGGCCAAGTTGAGCGAGTAAGGGTAGACATGCTTTTAGTGAGCAATTCTTCAGTTCTCTATAACTCACAAAGCCACTAGCCAATCAAAAAAAATTGGATGAATTTTGAAATTCTTGTGGTCATTAGAGCACTTTAAAGTCATTTATCAAATCACTCTGGCCTACAACCTCATTCCAAGGTTAATTCCCTTTAAGATCTCCCAAAGTTTGGGGGTCCATTTAATCTCTAAAGGAGAATTGTCCATTGAATGGACAATTGAAAATCTAGGTAGGATAGGTTCCTATGAAGTTAATTTTGGTTGGATGTTCAAATTTTTTGGACATAAGGTACAAATATGTTACCCCTCAATGGAGTTCAAATTTTTTTCCCAATTGGGTGCTTGGATCAAAAGTTGTGCTGCCTTGAATTTTTTAGACAGCTTAGGCAACTTTGGAATTTTTTTGCAAAACTCCTCCTTTACTTCTGAAACTTGGTAGGTATGTAATTTACACAATACAAGATACACATGTAAGAAAATAACCATGTGTAGTGCAGAAATCTCACTCTAGGAGGAATTAAAGGTAGTTGGCCCTGTCGGGCAAGGAAAAAAAAGATTTTTCTTCTAACTTCAAACGTTATAATCTTTCAATCCGTATGGTAAAGGTTTCTGAAAAAAAATTCCACACATTCCCATAATAATCTAGTACAAATTTATATGGTTGAATTTCAAAAACAAACTTTTTTTTTCATTTTTTTCTGACTACCCTAAAAAAGTGACATTTTTTGCAATTTCTGCCCGAAATATGCCTTGGTCCTTTAGGGTGATTAAATGATGACTCTCCTTGTTGATATCTCATAATTGATGACGGACACTTGATCCCAACGGTTGGAGACTCTGAATCCATGCTCGGTTTCTGTCTAAGGTAGTATGCTCTTAACCCCTAAAGGACCAAACACCGCTTTTTGACAACATAGTGTTTTGGGGCAGCTCACCACGAATGGAATTTTTATTTTTTTTCTTTGAAATTTTCATACAAGATGTGCCCGAGGAGTAGCTTTAGGGCCCAACAATTTTCATAACTTTTGACCACATGGTTAAAAAGTTATGGTATGATATGTAGTTTTCATTGTTCAGCGGGCAGCCCGGGCAGCAAAAAAAACTTCTTTAAAAATCATTTTTTAGAGAAATAAAAATTTGAAATTGGTTCTCTAGATTTATGTGCACAAGGAAAGCTTTGAATCATTCCACTTTGATTTATGAGATGAAAATTATGAGGAATTTTAGTTGTGGGTAGTTTGCGGGTAGTTATGGAATCTCTACTCTAAAATAAACTTTGAAGTCCTTTATTTAACTCAATTTTCAATAGTTTTGGAAAAAAATATAAACACGAGGTGTAGATTGTTTATTACAACATTACAATCGTTTGGATTGGCATTTTTCAATTCCATAATGAAATCCTTAACAATTTAGTGTTTTGAATCATTTTCTACTTCTTTCTACTTACTATTTTTTTCCTATATGTTGTACATTTCCAAATGATCTGCAAATTTTCAAGCATGTAGCTAACTTGCTTTGAAGAATGAATCCAAAGAGTTACCACCATTTTGGACATTTTTTCATACAAATGTGACCATGTGAAGTGCAGCTGCCCGGTTTCTCGCAGGGACAAAAAAAGGGGTTTTGTCACTTCAAATGCTAATATCTTGCAATCTACACGGTGGAAATTTTTGAAATTTTTTCCACATCTTCTCAAACTAGTTTACTACAAGATCCTACGGTCACATGTGTCCAAAAATGTTTTTTTTCCAAAATTTGGTACTTGTACTAGAAATGGCAGTTTGGGAGCGTTTTTTGTGAAAACATAGTCAAAAACCTTTAGGGGTTAAAGCGACCACTTAACCCCTGAGCGCCCAAGGGGCCAAAATATGGCCTCTCGGCTTTGAAAAATTTCCTTGTTTTACCATTATAATCTTTTCAATGGTACTATCAAAGGACGTTTCCCTTTCCTTGGAGCTCCAGGCCTATGTCCACTACCAATTGGTACGGTTAGTTTATGCGGATCTCTTTTTAAGTGATAGTTTGATTGAAATGAATTCCAAAGGGTCTAGATTTGAGCAAATTTGCACTGGGCGCTCAGGGGTTAAGAGCAGATCGCCTTTTCAGGGAAGTTAAACTTATTGAAACAATTTTCAGTAAATTTATATAGGAAGAAAAATGGAATTGGCATCTAACCCAAGTCGTTTCATATTTTTCAGATCTTTGTAGCATTAGTTATGAATTTTTGAAGTTCAAACACAATGGTTTCTAACAGCGACCACCTTCTGAAATGTACACAGTTCGAACATTGAAGAAAGCAAAATGTACCTCTGTGTCATGATCGCTTTTAGAACATGGGCGCTTTTAGAGCATACTACCTTAAAGCCTCTAAGCTTTAGATGACCCACAGCAAACTCCGATATCTTGAGCTTTTTGTAGACTCATGGTAAATGGTGTGGTGCAACTACATTGTAATTACAGCTTTGTAAGGTTGACTTTCTCCTTCTTATGATTTGGGGCATGAAATTTTGATGCAAGACGTGAACGTGTCCACCCTTAGTGGAAATATAATTTTTTTTCAATTAGGTAGCCAGATCAAAAGTTATGTTGCTTTCCAATCTTTTGATCAAAAAATTGGAAGAAAAAACATTTTTTTCCATTCTACAGATTAAAGTGAAGTCATCCCAAGGACATTTTGTCTTCAACAACATTTCAAGATTAAAATCCACAAATCCAAACAAATTCAAGATGAGTGTAAAAAGCTTTACACAAGAGGGAACTTAAGGTACTTCATTACCTTTGAAAGGACACGGCTCCATATGACCAAGGTAGTCACCACAATGCTCCGATTATTGGACCAATATGCGTATTCTTTGTTTCTATAGTCAAATGTGCTTGCATCTTATTGGATCTTACTAAAGTATAGGGCAATCACGGAGATAAAGGAATTCTGAAAAGAAATTAGGATGACGACAAGGACAAAGCCCAAAAGGAATGCATAGGTTTTAATAGAATCCCCGACAACAAAGAGATTAACTGATGTAAATATCCATCTAAAAATAAATGAAATATGTGATCAATGAATAAAAAATCCCTAATCATCTATTACACAAATTTTATGTGCTAGGAAAAGATTAAAAGAAACAATTGTCTAGCAAAATAAACGGGACATTTTTTGATAGGAGCTTGCATGACAACAATGATGTATATTTAAAAAAAAATTGCACATCTAACTATAGGATCTTAAATCCAACTAGTAAATTTCAAATTTTTTTATCGCATAGATTGCAAGATATTTGCATTTAAAGTGAACAAAACAAGTTTTTTTGTACATTGTGGGATTAGATTACTTGACTTTGTACCTTCTTAACTTAAATTTTTTGCACTACTGAGTTTTGAGGTTTAAATCTTTATGGTGGGGGATCTTGTTGAGAGTCTAGGAGTTTTATTTTATTTAGATCTAATTTTTATTCTTAAGAAAATTGGTAAGTAGATTTAGTTACAAGTTAGAAGGAAAACCTAAATTATTAATATCTCTAAGATGGAATTAAAACGTACTAATTTAAATGGTGTAATTGTTTTAGCAAAAAAATAAACCATGTGGAACTTCTTTTTTTGAAAATTATAAAAATTGCATTAAAAAATCTAATTTGTCTATCAAAGGATCAATGGTCCTTTAGGGGTTAAGATGTAGAAGAGGTACCCTTTTGTTATTAGAAGCTAAGCTTGTGGACATAACATTTTTCTTCAAATCAATAGAACTTTAGTTCAAAACATCTTATGTCATATGCAGTGAGTATCCAATAAGCTTACAATTTCAACCCCTAAACGTCCAAAGCATCAAATTTTGGTGTCGACAATAATTTGAAGTTCAATGAAACCTAACCAAATTACTACTTTTTATAGTTTATATTATTGAAAACTTATTTTTGAAGTCTAGTTTTAGCAACAAAAATCTGATTTTGAAAATGAGTGATTATGATTTTTTTATTTCAAGATTTTGTGCAAGGGTGTCTATTGCAAATCTTGATTTTTAGTGTAGAAGGCTCTTGGAAATGAGCCTCAAGTACACTTGATCTTGGAGAGAAAATTGCACTAGAAATTTATTTAAAAAAATTATAGAGTAGATTTTCAGAAGCCATAAATTAACTCGAGTTATGCATGTTATGCCCTTTAACCCCTAAAGGACCAATCACCGTTTTTTGACAACATAGCAATTTTGGGCAGCTCACTACGACCAGAATATTTATTTATTTTCCTTGAAATTTTCACACAAGATGTGCCCAAGGAGTAGCTTTAAGGCCCAACAACTGTCATAACTTTTGACTACATGGTTAAAAAGTGATTGCATGATATGTCATTTTCATTAGATAGTGGGCAGCCCAAGCAGCTGAAAAAACTTCTTTAAAAATAACTTTAGAGAAAAAAAAGTCAAAATTGGTTCTTTAGATTTATATATACATGAAAAGCTCTGAATCATTCCATTTTGATTAATGAGATGAAAGTTATGAAGAGTTTTAGTTTGAGGGTAGTTATGGAATCTCTACTCTAAGATAAACTTGGAAGTCCTTTATTTAACTTTATTTTCAATATTTTTGAAAAGAAATCAAAACATTCGGAGCAGATTGTTTATTACAACAATACAACCATTGGAATTGGCATTTTTCAATTCCATATTTATATTCTTAAAAAATTGAGTGTTTTGAACATTCTCTACCTCTTTCTACTTACTATTTCTTTCCTATATGTTTTACAATTCCAAATGATCTGAATTTTTTTCAAGCATGTAGCCAACTTGCCTTGAAGAATGAATCCTAAGAATAACCACCATTTTGGACATTTTTTCATACAAATGTGACCTTGTGATGTGCAGCTGCCCGGATTTTTGCAGGGACAAAAAATGATTTTTGTCATTTCAAACGCTATTATCTTGCAATCCACACGATGAAAATTTCTGAATTTTTTTTCATAACTTCTCAAACTAGTTTAATACAAGATCCTATGATTAAATTTTTCAAAATTTTTTTTTTTTTCTAAAAATTGGTACTTGTATTCAAAATAGCAGTTTGGAAGTGGTTTTGGTGAAAATATAGTCTCTGACCTTTAGGGGTTAACCTCATATTTATTTGGTAATCTTTCTTTTTAGGATTCACATGTGCAAAGAGGATTGAAAGACTTTAAATCATTTTTGCAATTTTAACACCCTCATAATCAAACATTATAAACTTTCAATCCATAAGTGACATTGTTGTCTTTTCTTTTCCCATGTGGTCTCTGACAATTCTTATTTGAATTTTTACGGTTACAATTCAAAAAAGATTCATAAAACTTATCAAATTGTTAGTTTTTAATTCAATTTAGAGCAAATTTCAAGATGCTCAAAAAAAACCTAGGGCATTTGGGGATAAATTTTGGATTGAAAGATCATAATGTGCCTTAGAAGATCACAATTTGAATTCCCACATGGATAGAAAATTTAGAATGTTTGATGTATTTCATAAATGTGGTTCAAAATCTCAAAGTTCTAGTCAGTTTATCGGAATCACAATAAGTGACAATCATGGATTAGCATACGTTAAGTCATTAAGGTAATCCTAAACACAATACCTAAATTTGAAACATTACAAGCGTCAGTGAAAATTGCCTGATGTGATCTTTTAGGTTGCTCAAGAATGCACTTAATCACCCAAAAATTTGGCAGTCATAGACCTCATCCTTTGAGGATTATTTTGGGATTATGGACACAACTTTTCAAATCTCTAAAAAGGCTAACTTCCAAGTACTTCTTTAAGTTCATTCTAGCATTGTTCAATTAACCCCTAAAGGACCAAACACCGTTTTTTGACAACATAGTGATTTTGGGCAGCTCACTATGACCGGAATTTTTCTTTTCTTTCTTTGAAATTTTCACATAAGATGTGCCCGAGGAGTAGCTTTAAGGTCCAACAATTTTAGTAACTTTTGACTACATGGTTAAAAAGTTATTGCATGATATGTCATTTTCATTGTTCGGCGGGCAGCCGAGGCAGCAAAAAAAACTTCTTTAAAAATCACTTTTAAAAAAAACTAAAATTTGAAATTGGTTCTTTAGATTTATATGTACGTGCAAGGCTTTGAATCATTCCATTCCGATCAATGAGTCAAAAGTTATGAGGATTCTTAGTTTGAGGGTAGTTATGGAATCTCTACTCTAAAATAAACTTTGAAGTCCTTTATTTAACTCGATTTTCAATATTTTTGAAAAAAAATAAAAGCATTGGGTGTAGATTGTTTATTACAACATTACAATCGTTGGGATTGGCATTTTTCAATTTCATAAATAAATTCTTGACAATTTAGTGCTTTGAATCATTCTCTACCTCTTCCTACTTACTATTTTTTTCCTATATGTTGTACAATTCCAAATGATCTGAATTTTTTCAAGCATGTAGCCAACTTGCCTTGAAGAATAAATCCAAAGAATAACCATCATTTTGGACATTTTTTCATACAAATGTGACCTTGTGAAGGGCAGCTGCCCGTTTTTTTGCAGGGACAAAAAAAGGATTTTTGTCAATTCAAACGCTATTATCTTGCAATCCACTATGTGGAAAATTCTGAAATTTTTTCCACATCTTCTCAAACAAGTTTACTACAAGATCCTATGGTTACAAGTGTCCAAAAATGGTTTTTTTCTAAAATGTGGCACTAGTATTAGAAATGGCAGTTTTGGAGTGGTTTTGGTGAAAACATAGTCAAAAACCTTTAGGGGTTAAGGTAGGTAAGCCCAATTCTTTTCATAGTCCAACCCCATCATCCTATTTTTGGCCCCAATTTCGTCGTCCAAAAAAACATCCAAATCCATTCATTTTTCTGACAAGATCAATGCATTAATGCCAACAAGGAATAGAGTGTCAATCATTTATTGGTGAGTATTTAAGTGCCATTAAATACATGAATGGCAGTAGTGAATTGTTTATGTGACGTTTATCACTCCACTATGTTAGCAATTTTGTGATTTCAAGGTAGACCTCTTCAAAAATTTAGAGAAATCACAATTTTAATTGCAAATCAAATTTCTTCTTGGGTTTCATTCATGAAACAAGTGTGCACCTCTAAAAAATATGTGCCCTTTTTAGAATTGGCCTCAAGATATTTAGATTGCAAATAAGGGTGATAATAATCTCATCTACCTTAACCCTTGAAGGTATTCAATGTTTTTAGGCCCAAAACTTCTTCAAAGTACTTAAATCCACATTAAGGCTAAAATCTTCATCTATATTTATTCATTAATAAATCTAACCATAGGATCCTTTAGTTAATTTATAAGAGTATGCTCTTATAAAATTTTAGAATAAGAATCCTTACCAATTGCATGTTCAAGTTGCTTGAATTTTAGAAGAAGTATTTTCAACTCTTCCTAAATGGTTAGATTTCATCTTTCAAACTTTTTACAAAAAATTGTGTAGATCCTACAGCTTGTTACTTTCTTTAATATGCTGAAGAAATAAGTTGGAAATACATATAAAAATTTTCAAGAAAAAATGTTTCATATTCATACTTGAAAAGAATAGTAAGTTGAAAAGAAATAAAGTATGATTTAAAATACTAAATTTTTAAGAATTTAGTTATGGAATTAAAAATGCCAATTCCAATAGTTGTAATGTTGTGATAAACAATCTACATCCAATGTTTTTATTTTTTATTTTTATAAAAATATTGAAAATTGAGTTAAATAAAGGACTTCAAAGTCTATTTTAGAGTAGGAAGATTCCATAACTATCCACAATTGATAAAACTCCTCATAACTTTCATTTCATACATAAAAAAAGAATGATTAAAAGCTTTTCACATATATATAAATTGAGAATACCAATTTCAAAAAAATTATTTCTCAAATAGTGATTTTTTTTAGTTTTTCATCTACTTGCCAAGTAATGAAAATTACATATCATGCAATAATTTTTTAACCATGTAGTCAAAAGTTATGAAAATTATTGTGCCTTAAAGCTACTCCTTGGACATATGTTGTGTGAAAATTTCAAATAAAAAAATTGAAAATTTTCTTAGTGAGCTCTTCAAAATTGCTATATTACCAAAAAATGGTGTTTGGACCTTTAGGGGTTAAATTTTGTGAAGATTAGGAACCAATGTAACATATAATTGACTAGGAAAGTGCTCGCAAGAAATAGATACCAAGACAAAATATAAAAATTTGAGGATACATCATGTCTTCCACACCAAAGAGAAATGGTTCAATTGATAAGTTTACTCCTAGAAGTCAATTGTTTGTTGAATGGATAATTGAAAATTTGGGTAGGTTCCTAAACAATTAATTTTGGTCGGATATTCACAAAATTTTGACACAAGGTGTGAACATGTAACTCCTTAGTAGGAATATAATTGTTTTTTTTATTAAGTACCCAAATCAAAAGTTATGTTGCCCTTAATTTTTTTGGCAACTAAGGCAATTTGGGCATCTTTTGCAAAAATGATCATCAACTTTTGAAATTTGGCATGTATGTAACTAATGTAATATAGAATACAATTTTCTAAAAAGATTTAGTTCTCAAATCACATTCTAAGAGGAGTCAAACTTTGTTAGCTATGTCAGACCGGTTTCAAGAAAAGATATTTTCTTTGAACTTCAAGCCCTATTATCTTGCAATTTGTGAAGTCAAAGTCTTTAGTCTAGATGTGGCCCTTGAAGGCCATATGTTTGAAAAAAAAGTCTTTAAATGTTTTCCCTATATTCTAAATGTTTGTCTCTAACTTTTCACCGTTTGGATTTCAAATAATAAATTTCTTCGTTGCACAAGAAATGACTAGTGTATTGCCAATTCACTTAACCTCCTTGCATTGCATGGTGATTTAGAATAAGTTAGGCTCCATATTTGCTTCTAAATTTTTTAATAAATGAACCTAACATCATATACTTATGAATGGTCAAAATTCTTAGTTTTGTGTAGAGCAAAAACTATACTCCAAGAAGGCTCAAAGTTTGTTGATTTTGTTTCACAGGAAATTTAAAAAAAATAAATAAATATATAATTTATTTCTCACTTCAAACATTATAATCTTTCATTCCACTTAGTCAAACGGACTGAATTTTTTTCTACACATTGATTTATTTGTTTAGTACACTTTTGTATGGTTTGAATTCAAAAATAAAAATAAAAATTTGATTTTGGACAATGCATTAAAAATTGGTAGTTTTGGACTTTTCCTCATCCGAAAGATCCTCCAATCTTTAGGGGTTAACCCTGCAACTCTGTTGAGAACAAAAATGTTTAGTGAGTGACTTTCAATGGTTCAAAAAGTGTTTGAGGAGTAACTTTCAAGATTTCAAAAAAGTCTTTGATGAATGACTTTGTCGGCATGCCCCCTCGCTTGTCCTGCCAAAGTCCATCAAGGGATGCACATAAAAAATATCCCCTATTTATTTGCAATTTCTGAATCCATATTTGCAATCTGATTGCAAGTATGAGTTCAGAAATTGCAAATAAATTGATGCATAGAAAATTAAAAATATTCAGGGTTTTCCCAGGGGTACGAGCAAGGGGGTCAGTTCCCCTAGGCCGTCGGCATGAAGGACATCATGGCGTTCCAGATTAAGCTATAGGAAGGACGCAACCCTATCTGTAAAATAGTCAACAAAAAAATTATTCTCAGATGAATAGGAGCATTCATTTTTTTCTCCCCCATGGGTTCCCTAAAAGTCATTCCATGGTCCTGGATGTACGTTCTTAGTGAGTAAAGAAAACAGAGGCGTGTACGTCAGTTTTATTCAGTGAATGATGACTTCCTAAAAAAACTATTCTTCACAGGGCTGAGTTACTTTCAGCTCCCAGAAATATAAGACGACTTGTGTGTTGAAGACTTGCAAGTCCATCTTTTGGATTCGGCACCAAAAGCTTGGCTGGAGCTCGGTGTTGTCAGGCTTGAAATTGTCAACTTTCATTGCTGCCTGTAAACTGTTAACATTAGTGTTGATAGAGTGTGTGGAGTGCATTCTGTGGTTCCATGCAGCCAGTTTTCTTGGTATAATTTGACGAGGTATCTGAGGAGGAATTGCGAGCAGGAGCTTGCGTGACTACGGTTGGTACGTGGCATTTCCTCTGGGGCTTTGAATTGCTCATACAGGATGTCTGAAAAACTTGCAGGTTCTATGCTCAAAGCTTCCTCATCACAAGGGTTTTCCTCTCCTTTGAACAACTTGTTGCAAACTTTATTCCAGTTGTTGTTGGTTAACTTACTGGCAGCTTCGGCACTTTGCTTGTGTCGTATTTATTTTTATTCCAGTGCCAGGTCTGGATTTCTTTGAGATAATTTCATCCCAATCAATACAACTCATGTCAAGTCTGTCCTCAAGAAAATATGCAAATTTTAGCGATTGAAGCTCCAGGTGAATGAAAGTTTGTTTTTTATTGATCTCACAAGTAGTAGGGTATGAAAAAGTTGGAGCTCTCATACAGGAAGGAAGCTTTCTACACGAGAGTAGTGTTGGGAAATGGCAGGCGAGTTTGTTTGAGCTTGAATTTGGCTACTTGAGAATTGATGCCACAAAATTTTGAAGATGTAACAGTGTTGTTGATTTGACAAGAAACATAGATTTTGGCCCACAGAATTTTGGTTGGTTAGGTTTGTCTATTGGAAATGTTCTCTTGGAAGTCAATAACAAATTAAACGTGAACATTGTGGAGTCAGCTGATCTTCAGCGAGTCTTACTAGTGACCTGACATTTCAAAGTTTTACCCCAGACTGAAAAAGTCTACAACAGCTTCAAGCATCATGGCTACACATTCAACTCGATTGACTATGTCACAAACGCCCATCTTCACGTCACCCAAATCACCATGGAAAGGTAAGGCAACTGCTTCAAATTATTTGTGGGAAAGCTCCAGAAAAAATATGAGGCCTCCGGAAGGCCGTTAAGCCTGGACCCCCGTAGTGATACTACGGAGTTTTTTTCCCAAAAAAAAAATTCAGAAACTGAAATTCTGACGTGGTCGAAGTTCCACGCCAGCGCTGACGTCAGCGCCACGTCAGCGCCACGTCACTTTTTTATTTTTTTTTCGGGAAAAAAAAAAAGAAGTTATTTTTTATTTTTATTTTTTTTCCCGTAATATCACCCGCGGGTCCCGAAAATCAGCACTCACGGCCTTGTTGAGGCCTCATATTTTTTGTAATGCTCCAGAACGCCGCGCTTCCATGCATGCATTATTTAACAATATTTTCCTTGGTAATGGAGTGATTTTGCCTCCTATAACTCTAGCCCGTTGTCCTATTACTTCACGTTCTTGAACTTCATGGCAAGGGAGCCCATGCTCCCCATGGACGGAGTCTTGTTTCACTGTAAAAACATCTTGAATTGAAGCTTGTTCATGGATTGTTAACTACTATACTGGGAATTATTTTTGGTACATTGACACTGCAAAAGGATCCCCCTAGACTCTCTATTCAAGAATGTTATGTATTTGCATTGTAACTAAATGAGTTAAGATGATTTCATACATTTATAAAACTATATAATATTTCTTTTGGACCATAATACATATATGTTTCTTGGTTGTATATGGACAGAGAGGCGAGGGGGTGACATTAGAGATGAAAGTGGATATAAAGTTCGGAGTGAAGATGAACTTTCAAAAGTGGAGCTGTTGTATTTACACACCCTAGATGACCATCCAACGGCCCAAAAGTTGATTAAACTGGATTTTGCGACCTTATTCAAAGGGCCTAAAGCTCAATTGGAAACATGGCCATTGTACTACCGTTCAAAGGAAGAGTCGAGTATTGAACTACATCAAGGACTTGTGACACTTTGGAGTAACTACTTGATTGCAGTAAGTTTCTATCACTCATTTCAATAACTTTGAAATTGCAACATTAATGTTCCATGAAGCCATGAATGTTGTTGCTTTATTGCATGATTTAAATTATAAATAGTGACCACGAAGAAATGAATGGAAATTAACTCTCCTCCAGTGAAAACAAACTCTAAATTAATAAATAAATTTTTTTCCACATGAGTTATGTTTTCAATTGTTTGTAGCGTACATCCATGAGTTTAGACTAATCCCCTCTTTTTCATCTCCTCTGGTGTGAATGCATACTAATAACCATAGTATCTTTGGAATAATATGCAAGATGATCAAATTTTCATGCAAACAGGAGATCTTGCTGGCAACTATATCAATCCAACCACTTGTGACAGTGCCTGATGTAGCCCATGCGTGGCAATTAAAGCTTTACGGATGTATATGGATGGTGTCCATTATAAGCGGCTTATGGTGCATTGCAATCACATTTTTGTTCTTAGGCTTCCTCCTTGGATGTCCAAACACAGTTGCTTGGAAATGGATGTGTGAAATTAGTTTGTTGCGCAGCATTCCTACTATACTAGTGCTTCTAGAGACAATCATCACCTTGGCTGCCATTGCGTGTACTTGTTGGATTCTTTATGGATACCAAATGGGGATAATCTCTGTAGTGATGGGATTGTTTTTTTTTAGCACCATGCACAAACTTCAAGCCATGCTTTTTAAAGCAAGAGAGAAGGTTAGCATTAAAGACATGTAATAAGGTGATAATATAGAAAATTGATTAAATAAGGATTTGAGTATGTATAGTAGTTTTATTGGATCATGTTGGAAGTCAAAATCTATTCTAGATTATCTTTTTATGCACCTTTGGATTAAAGTGTAACATGTGTACCCCAAATCAATTCTAGACTCTTATGAATTGATGTAGTATATGTTATACAAGAATATAGAAGGATCCAAAATTGCTTTTGAGTGCTCAAAGGTTGGATTCAAATGTAAAGCTATTCAACAATAGACCAAAGGTATCTATTATTAAGAGTACTTTAGCTACTTCACAAGGGCAAAGTAATTGGTTGGATGTTCATCCATTCATCATTCATTTTAGGTTAAGGGTCACCTTTCTTTATTTATCATTCAATCTTGATTGTGGGCCTGACAATTACAAAAGATTTCATTATGAGCCTTTCAATAATGGATTTTCAAAATTATACTTAGTAATGTTATAGTATACTTATGAAAACAAAAGCCTATTGCAATGGAAGAATCCCAACAATAAGGGTTGTTAGGCCTTGTTGAAGGAGAATAATGACCTAATTAGAAATTATCCTTTTAGTATAATAAGTTCGTTTTAAGGGAGACCGTCAAGTAGGAAATCTATGCTAATAAATTTATTTCCCAAGTTGAATAGCACAACCAAATTTTAGAAATAAAAAAAATTTTGGACACATGTAACCATATAATCTTTTAGTATGTAAATTTGAGAACATGTGGAAAAAAATTCAGAAATTTCCACCGCATGGATTGCAAAATATGAGCTTTCAAATTCACAAAAACCCTTTTTGGGGCTTTGCAAAAAGTCGGGTAGCTGCACTTCACAAGCTCACATTTGTATGAAAAAATGTCCAAAATGGTGGTGCTTCTTTGGAGTCATTCTTCAAGGCAAGTTGCCTACATGCTTGGAAATTTCAAATCATTTGGACTTGTACAACATATAGGAAAAAAATAATAAGTACAAAGAAGTAGAGAATGATTCAAATTACAAAATTTTAAGAATTTTTATTATAGAATTGAAAATAAAAAATCCCAGTGTTTGTTATGTTGTAATAAATAATTCTATGATTTATTTTTTTCAAAATATATTGAAAATTGAGTAAAATAAAGGACTTCAAAGTTATTTTATTTTAGAATAGAAAATCCATAATTGATCACAAACTAGAACTCCTCATAACTTTTGACTCACTGATCAAAATGGATTGATTCAAAGCTTTCAATGTATATAAAAATCTAGAAAACCAATTTCAAATTTTTATTTTTGATTAAAGTGATTTTAAAAATTTGCTAGGATTGCTGAGTTACAAAAAAAAATAACATGTTAGGCCATAACTTTTGATTCATATTTTCAAATGCCCTAAATTTTAATGCACATGAAAGATATTCCTCTTCTACACCTTTTATTAAAATTTGGGCCAAAAACATGGAAATTTCCAGTCACGCGTACTTGCCCAAAATTGCTATGTTGCCAAGTTTAGCAAATTGGTCCTTTAGGGGTTAATAACTTAATGGATGCATTGATGCTCACAAGGATTGCTATGAGGCATCTATTTGAGCTATTCCAAAATTCAATGAACTTAGAGTCCTACAAGTTTCAAAAGAATTTTTGAATTTGTTAGAGAAAAGACAAAAAAGTGATTTTTTTGGTCCTTTCTTTGTTCCCTTCCACTCCACATGCCCTTGCCTTTGTCTTTGCCACATCCTTCTTTAAAAAGCTCGTGCATCTAAAAACTTTGTCTAAATGGATTCAAATATAAAGTAACATATGTGAATGAAATTTATTTATAAACTATTTCTTAGTACGTGAATTATTTCAATGTATTGAACTACATCAAAAAGAGGACAATTTTAAGGTATCAATTGATGAAAATATTAAGTTCATGAACTCTTTTTCAATAATGTTCACTATGGACTAAAACTCAAGCATTATGCACAATTTTTTTTGCTTCAAGTGATGTGTCAAAAGTGTGTTTAATAATATTATGACTCATTTATAATTTGTTAAGGTTGAAATGCAAGATTTACCTATATGATATGATGTGCTAAAGCTACCTTTGTTCTTGAAGTACTTCTAATACGGAAGTACATATATGAGTTTTTATTGTAGAAGAAATGATAAAGTTTTCTAAAAGAAAAAACACTCAATAAGTAGGCAAAAGCCCAATACAGAGGTAATATTTCTCCAAAATCTTAATGAGTAATTGATTATTTGTGAGTTAAAGTATTGATATGAGAATTTGGATGAATGTTTTTTTTTTGAAGATGAATTTTTGGAATTCTTGGTCATAGGATTTTTTTTGAAATCAATACAAACTCTAATTCTACATTAGAATCTTTCTTGAAATCACAAGGAAATTCATTGAGGTAAAAACACCCAAAATTCTTTGTGTATCCATTCTTGACAAGTTGACTTCTATTGAAAGTATCCCATGAAGTTTGCATACTTAATTGCAATTAGTTAATTGTTGATTATCTGGATTTCACTTTAATAACCATCTAACTATGAGGCTATGTGACAATTTCAATGGCCTAGGAAGCTTTCACTTTGTAAATTCATAGTAATTATATGTCTTATCTAATAATTCATTTAAAAATAAATTAATGATTTTCAATTGTTAAATTTTTCTTAAAGAAGGTGTCTCTAACTATATTGAGTTGCTTATTTTGATAACTTTGAATGTTTTCACTTTAATGGAGTTTTATTTTTAGAAACTTAAGGTGGGAACAATCTTACAGCATTATGTAGGTGTTTAATTACCCACCCTTGGTAATTAGATGTATACAATTAGGTTCTAATTTGGTGTTGGATTTATGCTAAATGGGTACTTAGGCATGGCACATTGTGCTTTTTCAAGCAATGGATATTTTCTAAGTATTTAAATGTACCCAAATTTGCAAAAAAAAGCTCACAAAACCTATCTAACTACAAGAAACAACCTACTTAAATAGGTAGTTGACTGTGGTTTTCTAATAGAAATTGCAATAGTCTAAATTTAGCAATTTTGAGTTGTAAAGTATCTCATGCCAATTTCAAAAATATAAAATTCATCAAATTTTAAAACTCCTCTTCAAAGTTATAAATGGATGAAGTTTGACCGCTAATCGGTACTTGAAACTTCATCCACGATTTTTTTTATGCTCTTAATTCCAAATGAATTTAGAATTTTGCTCCGTGGATCTAGGTTAAGGTTAAATTCTGAAAATCCGAATTTGGCCCTGGATTAATGGATTCTACCTAACGTCATCCATTTCCTAGTCTATACTTCATCCTTCATTATTTTTACATCTAGGTTTTCTAATCTTATTCCATATGAATGATTTTATCTATTCTTCATCCAATCTACATACTAAACTTTATCCACATGTATCTTTTTTGTTTCATTTCTAATTTCTATTTTTAAATTTTTTTCAAAAAACTCTATTGGATTTTAAGTTCAAACTTAACTTGACACTTTGTCTTAATGGTTTGACTTGACTTTAGGCCTTGGCCCTAATAAAAGCTTGCTAATTAAGACTTTGCAATAAAGGAGGAAGGTATTAGTGGCCCACCTCATGTAGAATGTCAGTGATGATGTTGTAAGAAAAGTCTTCAACCTCTTCTCCATCCTCCATTTGCCTTCTTGAATTCTTGATGTTTTTATAAAGTTGTTTTTTAATACAATTCTTGGGTGTCTATACTAACTCCTATTTCCTCCTAACTCTAGTCTTTTTTCCTACCTCTTCTTCCCCTTCTACATTGTTCCTCTTACGTCATTAATTGGCCTAATTGAATTTCCCAACACTACCACTACACTTTCCAAGGCGAGTTTAATGAGATCCTTCTCATCTCCTATTTGAACCACCTAATGCCTACTTAACCCTCCATTCTAATGGCTTACTAGGATCCTTGAGATTTCTTCCGAACCTTATCTTGGTGTTTGGATAACCTTCAACCTCTCATCTTTTGCCAAACTCTGTCAACACTAAAAAAACATCAACAATTGCTTGCAAGATAGCTTTTCAAACCCCCATTGGACTTCAAAAATTCAAACCTTCATAATTTTTAATAGTTTGTCAATTTTTGATAGTTTTGTTGTTTCTGAAAAAGCTCTAACAGTTCTTAACATTCTTAAGAACTAAAATTGAGAAATTAAAGAGATCTTATACCAAACTTTAGCACAAATCCAACAATTCTAGCAACTCTCAAAGTTTTTGTACCTATCTTCAAAACAACCTACAAGTTGCAATTTTTGTTAGTTTTTTTTAAAGGGTCATTGCAAGAAAGACCGGTCAAAAAGCATAGCATTTTACATGGTATTCATTTTTTTCTTTAGGAGTACTTTCAAATTATAATTTTTTTTAAAATACAAAAAATAATTTAATATATAAACCTTCAAGAACAAAGTCACCGAGGAAAGAAAGACATAGAAAAATTCTCTAAGTAGAAGAACTAGAAAAGTGCAAATTTCTAGTATTTCTAATAAATTTATACTGAAAATCTCCATAAAGGTCATTAGTTAATATCTTATCTCTAGGACTATACTTAAAAACACACTTAAAACACCCCTTTCTCTTATAGTGTCAAGTTGCACAATAACTATGTATGACAAAATATGTATGACTTCAATGATTTAGCAATGGGCAATTGACTTCGTGTAGCATTAGCGCTTATTTAAGACATATAAAGTTAGTACAATAATCACATAATATCATGCCCGTGCACAATTATTGCAGTAACATTGCATTTTTATATCTTTTACAATTTTAATACTAAGTCAATTGAAAAGCAAGAATTGTGTTCAAAGTAGAAATTCAGATCTCATTTAGGCGTAGTAGAATAACATTTTTCAAAAGAATTTGAACTAAAAAAAGTTAGAAAATTAAGTTAAGTTTTATTTCCAAAAATCTGTTTGAGATTTTAATCTTCCACTCAAAGTTATAGACAAATTTCAAAGAGGATGTTTGAAAATGTAGAAATAATTGCCTTCCAACCCCTTTCTAAAATTTGTCTATAACTTTTGATTGGAGGCTTGAAATATTAAACAGATTTTTGAAGATAAAACTTAACTTGATTTCTCAACTTTTCTTAGCTCAAAGTTTTTGCAAAAATCTGTTTACTATGCCTAAATGAGGCTTGAAATTTTAGTTTTAATACAATTCCTACATTTGGGCAATGAGTGGTTCAACTCTCATCTTCAAATTATCCTGTATCTTTTGAGTGTTCATTGAATGGATTTCAATATAAAAAAGGTCTCTTCACCTTCTATTCTCACCAAGTGTCAGTGAAATGATTCCTTCACTATGTAATCAAGTTTTCTGTTGGCGTATTGATAGATTCAGTTCAAACTAAAATTTGATGGTCATTAAAATATATACTAATCAAGTGATGACAAACAAAATGCAAGAAATTTAATTAAATAATTTTTTGTTTTTAATTAGAATGATGATCAATAATTGAACATTGACAATATTTTTTGGAATACTGATACTATTTTATAAGTACTATTGAAGTGCAAATAGCAATGACATTATTGGCATGGATTTTTTGTATACTTCAACACATGAAATGCATGACAAATATAATAAGTTTTTGTACAAAATTTGTGTCTTTTGCACACTTATGATGAATGTATAGAAGTCACACAATTAATATTGATTACAAAATAGAACCAATTCTTTGTAGTAATTGTGTGCATTGTAATGATGCAATAAGTTGTAAATTAGCGTGCACACCAATGAAATAACAATAATCACACGATACTCATTAACAATCCTTGGTTTTGAACTTTGTGATGTAATATTTCCACAACCTAATCTTAGAATACAACCCTTGATATCTATAAGATACAAATAGTAGCACTTGAAACCCTCTCAAGTTTGCCAACAATGCACCCTTCCAAGCTCTAAAGTGTAATCCTTGTAAAAATCCACAAAAATAAAAGCAATTTGCAACAAAGCTCAACAACAACACTCAACGAAAAGTATAACTTATGAAAAATATGATCCTGAAAAATGCAATATATAATAAATCCTCAAATCTTTTCAACTTAGATTGCAAGTTTTTTTCAATCCAAGACCATCCAAATCAAAAGAGAATGTCAAGTATTGAAATCAGGAGAGATCCAAAAATCCCATAATATAAGAGAGCAAGAGTCCTTCCAAAGAGAGAGCTCAACCTTTAAATACCTGTCAAAAGGATACAGCGCTACCAACCATATGGGACAAATGTCCAACCAATCCTAAGTATCTAATGAGGCTAGCAACCTCAAGAATTTATCCCCCCCAACGAGGCCAACCACCTTAAGAATCTAATCCCTTACGAGGCTAACTACCTATTATGCCCAACCACCTTTCAACTTGGAACCTACTTAAATTTAGTAAGATGTTTGTTTCAACTAGTAGACGGACTACATTATGACAACAGCCATGTAGTGTATTGTGACAGGCCTAAGCATGGAGCCTCGGCTACTAACTGCCAAAGCTCTGGCTATTGAGCACAGAGCCCAAACTTCAAACCAACAATTTTTTGCAAACTTTAGGTGGCATAACTTTTGCTCTCAAGTACCAATTGAAATAAGAATGATATCTATGTAAAGCTTATCTATTCTTCTATCTTAAAAGAAAGGTTTGAAAATCATGCTAAAAAATGAGACTATAGGTTTCTATCCAAAATTTTATTTATCACCTTGGAGATTAAAAACAATTAGGAATCCAAGACAAAGTTTCATGAGAAATATGGGATATGTATTTTTCAACTTCATGAATTTTATCTAATCTCTCTTTAATATTTAATCCTTTGAACACAACTTATAAAAATTTCTAAAATTAAAAAGATGTAATATAAAGCTCAATTTAGAATAACAATTTAATGAAGATTTTCAAAGAAGAATTGTAAAATATGATCCATAGATTATATTCATACAACTAGATCAACTAAATTAAAAACCAATATTTCTCAATAAATGCCATATTTAACTACTTTTGGACTTTTAAGGGAATTTTGGACTTTTAAGGGAATTTTGGACTTTGTCCATCGGGAGATCTCCCGATGTCATAGATATCTAAAATCTAAACCTGTTGTACATTTTTCAAACCACCTAGTCCAAAATCTATATCATTTCTAGATTCATAAAATCTATAGAAGTCAAAGTCTACAACTATCTTAGATGTCCCTTTATCAATTTTGGACTTTGCAAAGTCCAAAAATAGTTAAATATGACATATAAATTTGAAGTCAAAATTTAAGAATTCCTCCTAAAATCAATTGTATATTGAATATTTATGATTTTTACTAAATTTTTAAAATTTTAATCATAGTGGTTTTTAAAGATTTTTATTTTATTTTGCTATTCAAGTCATATTTTAAGGATTATTTTTCAAACCAAAAAAATCATTTTTTGAGGTTAGACCTACTAATATACTTTGAATAACTATTGAATATTTACAAAGCAAAATCTTCAACATATATAATGTGCAAATGTTAAAGAACTAACACAAGAATCTTCAAAATAATCAATGGATGAAAAAAAAAAATTTATATGCTTGAGATGTGTTTGTGTTCATCTATTGTTCAAAATTTGAATGCCTCGTCTTTAAGGGATTATGAAAAAAAATTAAGTTTTCTATCATCCAAATGCACCTCTTTGTGTTCTCTTCTATCTACATTTCGGACCTTAGATGACCACCTACAATCACCTAGAATTGCCGCAAGTTTTGAAGAGTACCCAATCAAAGTTAAAGAGTTTATTTAGACAACCCATGGGAGTTCAAGCATTTTGTGTTTCAGAGGTGTCTACATGTTTAACGGATTCAAGTGAAAATCATGTGTAGCACTTTCTATGCTTTCAACTTTGAAAATTCACATAATATTAACAGAATGTCAAAAAATTACAAAACAATAAGTTGGATTGAATTTCTCATGAAGACATTCACACACTTATAATTTTACCCCCTAAAACCCCGCTTGTCTCCTCGGGGGACAATTTGGATCCGGGTAGGTTCCTATTGTCTCAATTTGAAGTGAATATTTTGAGATTTTTTGAGGTTGTGTAGCTTTACAAGAGCTTTGTGGATATATAATTTTTGTTTCAATCGGATGCCGGATGAAAAAGTTATGGCACAATGAGCAAGAAATGGAGATTGGCGGGCAGCCCAAAAAAAATTACAAAAAGTCAAAATAATTTTTTTTGAATTTTTTTCCTAAAAGATTATGTTCTTAACTATATGTGAAGCTTTGATTCATTCTATTTGGACTAGAGATGAGAAAGTTATGGACAATTTTAGTTTTTTGGGCAATTTAAGCATCTTCTTAAAAAAAAACTTTTTGTTCCACTTTGAATGCTAATATCTTCCAATCCGTACAATCAAATTTGATGAAATTTTTACTACATGATCTCAGACAAGTTAAGTACAAGAGGATATAAGTACACTAGATCCATACAATTTTGGGAAAACCCTGTTGTACTATTTTGAACTCAGAGTACTAATTAGTACTTTATGTACTTTTGCGCAATTGATCTCTGCCATTGGTTTTGGATCGTCAGGGAGTAATTAGCTGTGGGATAATCGGCGGGTTTATTTGACACAATGTGCCAAGGCTGTGGCAGACCATAAAACAACGCCGGCAGAAGTACTTAAACCATGCATTTAAGAAATATTCCTCCGGCCAAAGTGAAAAATGTACTAAAAGTATTACTAATATCAGAAGGACATAATGGAGCGTCCAAAAAAATGTAATGGAAAAACTTAGTTTTTTGTTAATTCCACCTGCCGCCATTGTAAAACTCCCTGCCGCCATCTAGAATCTTCAATCCAATTTGAAAAAGATAGATTTTTCAAGTAGATATCCGTTGCAAACCAAAACTAACTGATTTCTAAGATTTCTGCCAAATGTGAGCTGTAAATATACAATTTAGAGAAGATTCCAAGGCACGGCCCCTCCTTATCTTAGATGCAAAAAAGAAATCAGTACTTGAACTTTCTATAACCAAGAATTTGTACTTTTCTCTAAAATAGTACACTGTGACTTCTTACTAGTAATCCAAAAGGTACAATTTCTCCCACTAAACTTGATTTTTCAAGAAGCGAACTGTACACACGGGCTCTTCACTTGTATAATGTTTAGAGTACCAAAAAAAATTGGGAATAAATAGCTTCTAAGTTCCAGTAATAACAAGCACAAAGTCATGTTGTCCTGAAAAATGCCTTTGTGACATGAAAAAGTACAAGGTCTAGCATACTTATACCCAAGATCCTACGGTAAAATTCCCCAAAAAACAAAAAAATTGGTTTCCTTAAATGAATACAAGAGAAGTGGTAGTTTTGAGTGTTTTTTGGCTGAAAACACTCTCGGGGTTTTAGGGCTTAAAATAAATATATAAATCATAATGAGATCTACATTAGTGTTGCTTCCAGGCGCTTTTACACACCTTTTTAAGTCATTTGTGAAGAAAATGAAAATCCTAGGGCAAATCACCAATCTACACTTCAAAAATTATATAATTATTTCAAATAAAAATGCTTAACCCCAAAAGGACCAAGTTGCATTTTTTGACAATATAGAAATTTTGGGCAAGTACCTGTGACTAGAGATTTCCGTGTTTTTGGCCCAAATTCTAATAGAAGGTGTGGACAAGGATATCTTTTGTGTGCACTAAATTTTAGGACAATTGGAAATATGAGTCAAAAGTTATGGCCTAATACGTGGTTTGCTTCTCAACTTGAGCAGTCCAGGCAGATCTGAAATTTTTTTTTTTTCAGAAAGCAAAATTTGAAATTGGTTTTCCAAAGTTATATATATGTGGAATGCTTTTAATCATTTCATTTTGATTAATGAGTCAAAAATTATGAGGAATTTTAGTTTGCAGGCAATTATGGATTCTCTACTATGAAATAAACTTTGAAGTTCTTTATTTTACTTAATTTTCAATATATTTGGAAAAAAAATAAAAACATACAATGTATATTGTTTATTACAACATTGCAGCCATTGGGATTGGCATTTTTCAATTCCATAAATAAATTGTTAACAATTTTGTATTTTGAATCATTCTCTACATCTTTCTACAAACTATTTTTTTCCTATATGTTGTACAACTCCAAATGATCTAAAATTTTTTAAGCATGTAGCCAACTTGCCTTGAAGAATGAATCCAAAGAAACACCATTGTGGACTTTTTTTTTGATACAAATGTGACCTTGTGAAGTGCAGCTGCCCGATTTTTCGCAGGGACCAAAAAATGATTTTTGTCACTTTAAATGCTAATATCTTGCAATCTACAAGGAGGAAATTTCTGAAATTTTTTCCACGTCTTTTCAATCTAGCGTACTACAAGATCCTATGGTTACATTTGTCCCAAAATGATATTTTTCAAGAATTTGTTACGTGTACTAAAAATAACAATTTTTGAGCGTTTTTGGTGATAACATAGTCAAGGAACTTTAGAGGTTAACACCCATATAGGGCGGACTTCCATAATTTTACCGGAATTATCTCAAACTTTGTAGAAAAGATGTTGAACTTTCTTGAAATTCTATATGGAAGTGTGCAATATTTGCAAAATGAAAATAGTTGGATGGCAAAATTATAGGGAGAGATCCATGAAAATATAGCAAAGCAAGTTTATGACTTCTGGAAAACTAATTTTGACATTAGACTTGAAGTGGTTGATTTCTTTTTGCTTGACAAAGAGACAAAGCTACATCTCCTAAAATATAGTTTGATTCCGCCTACTTACATGGAAATTTTCATGAAAGTCAATGAAAGCACTTCTAATTTCGAAAAATTTGAAATTTGTTTTTTAATCCAACTTAACATGGAAGTTTGCCCTAGTTATTATAGAAAATCAGTTTGCATTTTGGGTTGGTTTGACCCCCATTTCTCTCCAAATACTGCAACTTTAGTTTGAGAGTTCTTGAGATCAGGCCATTGGCGATTGAATTGGATTCTTCTGTTTTTTTGGCTCTGTGCCGCCAATTGATCCTCTTAAGCCGTGCATTGTGGTTGTACCTAAGAAAATATTCCACCAAACACACCAGACCAGGATTCACCATAGCGTCTCGTGGCAACATGAATATCTTCAAGCAACCTTTACAAAGGCTATGGCATGGATTGTGGAATATGGACGGCATCGACTGTGCCTGACTAGTGCTACCACTACTTTGCTTCGTGTCGAGGTAGTAGCACTTGGTGCCACTGGAGTTGTACTTTTGGATCAAACGAGTGATATCAAAGTGGGCGTGCACTTCTATCTCTCGGACCACATATTGGTAGCTGGTCTTGAACACTTGGATTTTGTTATGCTGAAAATGAAGGCCATTGGAGATTTGGAAAAGCGATGCGCAAAGGCCACCAATTTGGCACTGTAGGCAAAAGAAATTGAAGCAAGAGCCTTCTTTGCCATCGCACATTGGACAAGGTTGGTCCAGTAGGTACTCGGCTTGTACCATCCTAGTTAGTACCCCTTTTGGCTCCTCAACATTGGGGTTGTTGCTGCAAGCTTCCATACCAAGTCTCTTGAATTGTCTTTGGTCACAATATTTCCATTTAGGAAAGAGGGATTCACATATGGACAACATTTCCCTTACTTTGGCACAACTTAAAAGGCGTGGCTTGAAACCTAAATTTATACCTATTCTAGCTAATTTGTAGCCTAATTATAAAGATATGTGTCACAAATTTTGGCTTGTGGAATATTGCCAATTTATTGAAATTGACATTTAGTATGTCTTGCAAAAATTGGACTCAAAATCATACATAGCTCAAACATGAAAGGAAGAAGAGAACCTTGCTATGAAGTTATGGACTGTCACCTCAAATTTGCACTCTTGTTGAGTACTTGTGAAAGTTTCAAAATCTTCTTGTATCTTTCCACTTTTGCAACTCAAATTGATGAAGATTTTGTATACAAAACCTACCAGAATTGTTGCTTGAGAGCAGATGATTGACAAAAGCCAGATGTCCAAGCGCTGCAATCTTCTTTTACAAAAGGCAAATATGAGAAGAGTATTCCACCTCAAAAAAGTTCCTTCTGAATTTTGACACGCAGAACCAAAAGCATGATGTAGTTAATTACAAAAAGATTGAAATAAAAAAAGGATTGTTCAAAATATCTTAAAACTATGCTATCAATTTTACACATACCACAACCTAAAATTTTTTTCTCTATGATGAATTAGCTCTTATAAGAATGTATTTTTTATATAGCTTTCATAAACTTAACCCCTAAAGGTCAGAGACTATGTTTTCACCAAAATCGCTCCAAAACTGCCATTTCCAGTACAAGTACCAAATTTTGAGAAAAAAACATTTTTGGGAAAATGTAACCGTAGGATCTTGTAATACACTAGTTCAAGAAATTGTGGAAAAAAATTCAGAAATTTACACCTTGTGGATTGCAAGATAATAGCGTTTGAATTGACAAATATCCTTTTTTTGTCCCTGCGAAAATCCGGGCAGCTGCACTTCACAAGGTCAGATCTTTATGAAGAAATTTACAAAATGGTGGTAACTCTTTGGATTCATTCTTCAAGGCAAGTTGTCTACATTCTTGAAAACTTTCAAATCATTTGGAATTGTAAAACATATAGGAAAAAAATAGTAAGTAGAAAGAGGTAGAGAATGATTCAAAACACTAAATTGTTAAGAATTTAGGTATGGAATTGAAAAATGTCAATCCCAATGGTTGAAATGTTGTAATAAACAATCTACACCCAATGTTTGTTTGTTTTTTCAAAAATAATGGAAATTGAGTTAAATAAAGGACTTCAAAGTTTATTTTAGAGTATAGATTCCATAACTACCCTCAAACTAAGAATCCTCATAACTTTTGACTCATTAATTGAAATGGAATGATCAAAAGCTTTCCACGTATATATAAATCAAAAGAATCAATTTCAAATTTTTATTTTTTCTAAAAGTGATGTTTAAAGAAGTTTTTTCAGCCCCCTGGGTTGCCTACTGACCAATGAAAATGACATATCATGCAATAACTTTTTAACCAAGTAGTCAAAAGTTATAAAAATTGTTGTGCATTAAAGCTACTCCTCGGGCACATATTGTGTAAAAATTTCAAAGAAAAAGAATAAAAATTATGTTTGTAGTAAGCTACCCCAAATTGCTATGTTTTCAAAAAATGGTGTTTGGTCCTTTAGGGGTTAAGCAATAAAAATTTACATATTTAGGATAAAATTTCATAGTAAAAAATAAGATATGGAATTTTTTAACTTACTAAAAGATATTATCATTTTATTATTGAAGATGAAGTCAAAAAAATTTATGTTAATAATTTTATGATTATAGTGCATATTTTGGTTACTAAACCAATTTTGAAATGTTTTCTGAAAAATATAGTTTAAAAAATTTGGAAAAGATCCACAACATGTAGTCATTAAAATATAATATAAAATATCAATGCTTAAGTTTCTTGAAGAAATAATGAATAAAAATACATGTTATTCTTTGTAAAATCAATATTGCACTTTACTCCTCATCTGTCTTTAAGACTCTAAACAAAGAAACTATCTTTCAAAAAAGAAAAAAACTCCAAATAGATAAAAAAGTCTAGATGAAAAGATAACATGCGTTTCATATATTCACCTCAAAAGAATATATGTATAGAGTCCTAGTCTACTAGCAATAGGTCATGTAGACATGTAGTTTAGTACATATTTAGTTTTAGTCTTTTCTATCCCGGTGAAAATTTTAAGGTAAGGACATCCAAAATATCTAGGAAGTAAAAAAGGTGTCAATATTTTTTTTTAGGAATCTTTATGTTAAAATGTGACACATTTCTTTAGAAAAAATTGGATGACTACAAAAAACAATTGTTCTATTTTGTGTCCCCATGCCAGCTTCAAAGAATGGTAGATTTTTAGCCATAATATTTGACACATAGAATTTAATTTACAATTCATTTGTATACAATAATTCTACACCCTCTATGATATTTTAATGTATTTTACAAATAGCTTTCTATATTCTTCAATTGAATGTCTATTTTGCAATTTAAAAGATTTTATGTTGTTTTTAGCTCAAAAAAGAATTTGGATTTAGAATTTGAGATTTGAGGTCATCAATTAGAAGAACTTGTTTTTAGAAGCTCTACACATGCACTCAAAGTATATTCTTCTCCAAGATATTGTTGGTCTTCTTTATATTTTTGTTCATATTTATGTCATAAAGCCAATACAAGATTGACCTTCTTGTTGGATTTTTACCAAGTGACAAAAGCATAATGATATTTTTCCTATTGGAATTGACTAAGGGGAAACTTTTAGCATTGTTGAATAATGCTTCGTTGACTCATAGGAACAATTGACTTGAATATTTGTATAATGTTACAATAGTATTTTTGTTTCAAAACTATTGCACCCCAAAAGAAGAATTACAAATCTTAATAAAAACTACACTCTTGCAATCAAAGAAATTTTTCATAGTTGATTACTAGTAGAACAACCATTGTATAATTTGCAACAACACTTGTGTTGTATACTAATCATTCTAGTTTTTCTAGTTTTCTAGAAATAATTTAAAAACTCAAGAGTGTTTTCAAATGTTTTGTAGGATAAAAAACAACTACACTACAATATATTCTTTCCTTCTACCACTCACTCTCTTTTCAAGTGAGGCCCTACCCAAAATTTCTCCCATATCATGTCTATTTGTGCAAAATTTCGTCTATTCTTTTGCATGTAGTCAAGAGTCTAGGAAGATCTTCCAATATTTTACTTTGTCCTAGGTTGTAAAACATTCCACTTGTGAGCAATTATGCTCTTCATGGACGCATGCACCATTTTGGAATAACTGGTGTATTTATATTTATAAACATTGGGATAACTAATATGATACGGGAAGTATATCCCAGCCCACGAGTAAAATCCAACAACATTTAAAGACACAAATTTGAGAATCCACATGAGCATAGTGGGCATGACATGCATTGTAGGTTTCAAGTTCAAATTTAGATAGTACCCATGCATGTAGTGGCCCATATCGGCATACTTCCCAAATCCCCATGGTACCAAACAATAGGTGGCGATGGTTGGCGGTGCCATGATGCAATGTGCATACACGCGCAATTGTGGACGTCCATCACGTAGAGGATCATGTCCAATAATACAGGTGTTGTGATGTTCGCAACGTCTTTTAGAAACTTCAAGTTGTATTAGCCCCATAAATGAGGCTTGAGTAGACTGTGGAAAGTATGACGCCATGAGGATTTTGAGCCTAGTCATTGGCTTTGTCCTAGGTGGCTTTCTTTGTGAGTGTCTTGCTGCTTAGGTAGTCATATTTCACAACTTCATGTCCGTCTATTCATCCTTGTTGATTTCCATTTTGTTGCAGGGATGGTGCGAATCTTCATTTCATCACTTGGAACTCATGATTTTTTTTTCAATTTTTGTAATTTTGACTGTAATTTTACATACAAAAAGCCCTCCCAAAGTGTAAAATCAAAATAGGTATGTTACATGGTAATATAGCATTTGGTCCTAAATAGAATTTTTTCCTTTAATTATAGTCAAATCTTGTATGTAAATAGGATAGAAATCCAAAATTTGTACAAAGTAAGTGTATTAAGTAGAAATTGCCCAAATTGTCTAAATTTGCCTTGCATGTGACAAATACTAGCTAAATTGGTCCAAGGAAACTATGTGAGAACCCTAGGTTGATTCTTGGAGAGAGGCTTTAGTTTCCCATTCTATTTTGTCAAATAGTAGATACCCCAATTGTTTGCCTGCAAGTGAAAAAAACTCAAGATAGACCAGTGGAGGGCATCTATGACCAGATTATGGTTGTTTGAGGTGAAAATCATGCTAAAAGTTCAATGGTGCAGTTGATTTTCCAAGATTTTTTTTTGTGTAAAAGATTATCTATTCATCGAAAATCAAAGGAAATATTGGAATTAAATTCTCCTTCTTTGTATGTCCAAAGTAAGAATATGAGCTTGCACATTTTTTGGAAATTTATGAGTAGTACAAAAAAATCCCGGAATTTTTTGGTAGCTAGAAGGTACTCTTCTGGACATTCAACCACCCAAATTCACGATGAAAAATTTGTAAAAATTATCCAAGGTGCAGTAAAATCTCACTAAAAATCATGAATAGCTTCTTTTAAATCCTTTTTGACATTAAGTTGTCACTAGGTTTTGTTGCATCTTTTGTATTGGAAAAAAATGTAGAATTCATCTTCTCTAAAAGCGACCTTTAAAGACAATGACGCTATCCATTTGTGATATGGAAACTTTCTCCCAAATTCAAAATTTGGATTAACATAGAAAGTCAAAAATTGACAATTAGAGTGAAAATCTGAAATGATAAGATTATTGTTTGAAAATGAGAGGAGGTGGGTGCCCTTGGAAGAGTATATAAGGACATCCATTCTCCTCTCAAAATACCCCTTGTAGTCATTTTTTGGCACTTGACACCATTTAGAGTCTATTTAGTTGGATTTCTGGATTTTTTGAGCCAAATTGCCAAATTCGTGTATTTTTGGAGCATTTCAAGCTCCAATTGTTGTTATTTTGACAAGCTTTGAAGGACTTAGGGGTCCCTTCAAATCTTAATCCATTAAGGACCAGGTTGATGACTGCAAATGAATATTTGGCTAGAATTGACATGTTTTCATCAATAGCCAAAGTGACTACTAATGAAAACTTGTCATTTTTAGCCACAATCATCTACCGGTCATCGACTTGGTCCTTAATGGGTTAAACTTGTTTGGTAGTTGTTGGAACTATTGGTTCTAACTTCTTGAAGTTTTTGTTGAAGTTTGGGACTTTTTTGTTGGGTGTACTAAGGGTGGCTTCATACTACAGCAAAGGGTTGAGAGGTCGTCGATTTTGACCAATCAAATTGTAGGAATCCATGAATTTCTAAAATTTTGGCCTCTTGACCGTTCACACTAGACGGCCCAATCAATAGTCCGTCACCCTCCAAACTAACAATTTTGACAGAAAATTAATTACATGTTGACGGACTCTCGACCATAGTTTGGGTCGAGCAAAAATGAAGACCCAAACTATGATTGAGAGTCCGTCGAATTTTCTTTCTAGAAAATCAGATTTGTTCTTTTTTTTCACACACTTTGTTATTTGTTATTTGTTATTTGTCGCCATTGGGGTTTGAAACCTAGTCTCCATTGTTACAATGGAGAGTCTTTGCATTCAATTAACCTACTAGGCCATCCTTCGCCGGACCTACGTTAGGTCTGGTTGCGGACAGGTATAAAGGCGGACGGCCTTTTCCTTTCTTCTTCACTTCTTCTCTTCTTTAGAGGTTTCACATCTGTGTCGGAAGTGCTACTGTTGCTTCATTGTGTCAACTGCTTCTACATGGTGGAGAGCTGGGATCAATTATTTGATATCACTTATTGACAATCATGAAGATGGAAGGTACGAGCAAGGGTACTGTAGCAATGGCTTCAAGAGGTGACAACCGAGGGAAGGCAAAACCAAAGGGGGCTACCCACGAGCTCTACTATGAGATTTTAGATGATCCAAATATCAAGGCGGAGAGCGGATGGGAGAAGGAGGAAGCAAATTATTGGACCTCCAAAATGTGCAGGAAATATGTGAAAATGTACCACATCGACAAGTTGTGGCCTCGTGAGGCCCACACTATTCACATACGGAATTTCAGCTGCAAGCCATCGAATTGCAACAATGGGCATTTTGTCCATCGATTGCTTGAGGTTCGGCGGGCCCTCTTCGGGGACAAATCAATGAGTAAAGAATACATAAAGTATAGCGTGGCCTCTATGGTGTATGCTGAGCTCGTATTGGCTCGGAAGGTGGATTGGGGCGCATTTCCAACGACAGCTGCGACTCGATTTTTGCTTAGAGAAGGGCAAAAAAATATTCCCGATTTGTATGATCCAAAGGCAAGTCCAAGTGAGGCACCAAAATCACATAAGCTTCCAAAAGATGGTATAATGCAATATAAAAAAGAGATCATTTGGGTTCTATGAAGATCTCAACTACAATGACAAATGCTGCGGTGGAAGGTGTTGACGGAGAGGTGTTTCTAACTCCTCGGGCGGATTTGATATGCACACCCAATTTTACAACTATGGGTGAACAAAGTGGTGCTTCAAATATGCGGCCTATTTTTAAAGAACCGGTGGCCTCGTCTGCGCCACAGAAACGTGAGGAAGAGGTTGCTCCAGAACAAATGGCAAAAGCTATTGCATCAATTGATCATCTCATAGACAAGAATGGTATAGACTTTATGACACAAGTACCTTTAAATCAAGACTTGCCAATCACACCAAGCCCCGTATTGAGCCCTGTACTGAGCGCAAGAGTTGAAAGGCAGGTGTCGCCAAAAAATGGAAAGCAACTCGATGGCATGGTGCAAAATGTGTCTATTGATGATAGCCCCTTGGATAAGAGCTATCCGCATTTGTCAACTCAAAATATGGCACAATTGGAGGGTCTTTGTCAGCTGCCAAATGTGAGTGAATTAGAAAGCTTGTTGGAAGCTTCTTATTTGTTTAGGGGACATCAAGAAGACCTGAAACTTCAACTAGATCGAGTAATCAAGACAAACGAGGCCAACCCTAGTAATCCCGCAAACGAGGCCGGCTCGAGTGAAATCGCAAACGAGGCTGGTCCAAGTAATCCCTACGCCAAATATAATAGTGAATGGCCCAATTTTGTGAAAACCTCAAAGAGATTGTCGCATTAGAAGAACCCCGTGTTCTTTCTGACGTCCAAAAACTGGATGATGGCCATATTCGTGATATTGAGACTTTTTGCAGATTTTGAGACAAAATGCTAGTTATTTGAAAATTCATTTAAAAAAATAGTAACTGAAACCAAAAATAATTAATGCTAAAAGAGTGATTCTATAATGGAATTCTAAAAGTTTGTATTGTTACCTATTTATAAAAAAATACCAGTAAAGAAATAAAGCATTTTATCCTTGAGTCGAGGATAAAAATGAGACTGCGAAAAGTCTCAATATAATAAATATGACCTTGATGTCAAATTTTTTGGACATCAAACATAACATTAGGATGCTAGTTTTGACATGGATTTCGTCATGTCTTTGAAACCATTATTGGAAGAGCGGGTCTAAATAAGGCGCAAGCTGTACATTTTATTTCAAGAGAATGAGAAATATAAGGCCTTAAAGGTAGAGCACGAGCAATTGAAGGTTGCATTTAAGGAAGTGTGTGGTAATTTGAAAAAAATTGAGAATGCAAAGAAGCACCGATATAACACTCTATTTGCTCAAAAGGAATTTATCCAGAAATTGGAGTAAGAAATTATAGCGCTCAAGCAAAAAAATTTCAAGGATAGATGATGTATTCTTCCAGAAATCGGCGGAGCCATGCATGTAGAAGCGGTTGAGGAAAACAACCAAAAAGAAGTAATATCCGAAATTGCCATGGATAATCCACCTCCCACATTCCAAGACGCATCCATGCAAACAAAAGGCCGCGAGTTCGAAGAGGTGAAGCGTGAATTAGAGTCGGTAACCCAACAAAATGTCTATTTGGAGTCAGAGTATCAAAAGATAATGCGAGTAGTAGAGCTGGATAAATGCTTGCCAAAGAGTAGTTTTAACATTCATTGGTTGACGTGGGTTTAAAAACTACAAGACAAACCATCTGTAGTGACTCAAGCAATGAAGGGGCTTCTCAAATTAGCAATGAATTCAAAGGAGCAATGCAATGCCATGCACTCCGATCTCGTAGCTATTAGAAGGATGTTTGAGGTACATCATAGGGGGTCGATTGACGTCACATATTGGAGGACATGGATGCAATGTCCAAGCGATTGAATGAAACGAGGAACGATGCAATACAGTCCATCAATTGGACCTTGGAACCAGAAGAGGGTTGGGCTCCTTACAACACACATTCAACGCACATCAAAGAAGCAAATAAGATAGTAGTGCATGGTGAAAGTTCTAATGCGGAACTATTGGAGGGTAGATTTACCCTTTGTCTATTTCATTTTGGCCCCGAGGGCGCCTTAAACATAGGCCAAAATCGCCACACTTTCTATATCACGTGCATGGTGAAAGCATCACTTGTTCGTTCGATTTGTCCCGAGTGTCGTTCTCCATTGAGCCCTAGGTTTTACGAAATGGTTGTGCACGAGGACAGCATGCTCCCTAGTCACGAATACAATCAATGGACCCTTGTACTTGACCAAAAGCCATTTCAATTCCAAAATTACATTCATTGGGGGCAACCTATAATTTGGAATTCGCAAAAACTCATGCATGATGTTTATGAGAACTACAATTCCGAATTGGATGACTTTAAGTGGATGATGTGCAATAGAAAGGTGGAGTTGCGGGTCAGGGGTATTGAAGACCTGGAGGCTCAAGAATTGTTTTGTCATAGCATGGGGGAGCACTAGAGCATCTCACATCAAAAGTTTTTCCGATTTCCTGAAAAAGAAGTGTGAAAAGGAGCAAATGGCGTCTGGATAGAAGTGCAACCATTCCAAGAGTTCAATGAGCAGTACGGGACATACAATCACACTTTAATAAAGAAGGCCTTTTTTTTTTTTATCAAAATTGGAAGAAGCTGCAAAAGTTCGTGTTGCTTTTAATGTAGACGGGCAATCAAGCACAGAACATGCACTCATGGAGGTGGCAAGTGCATTTGATAAGAGGATCACCGACATTATAACGACTTGAAGGGCTTTTCTACAGGGCATAGGTCAAGCGTTTTGGTTGGTCCCCAGAGATGATGACAAAGCGGTCAATGCTATGATAGAAAAGATTTATTTGGCTTTGAAAGCGTTGAAGGTAGAGGAAGTAGATTTGTCTCCCACAAGGAAGAATAAATGAAAGATTGAAGATGAGGATGACCACTCTCTAGAAACCAAACAACAATTCTCCGCCGTGGACATGGAAGTTCGATCAAGAGGGGGCACAAGCTCCGGGTTGAATGGTCCTCAAACTTGTAGAACAAGTCGAAGACTTAAGAAACAAGAAGGTCCTTCTCATATTTCCGCGGAAAGTAGCGGTGATGCAATATAGTGTTTGTATTAGAGGGTGACCAATGAGATTTATTTTGTACTTATTTGGATCTCATAAGGATTCAATATTAGTAATGCACAATATTCATGGTATGTCATGAGTTGCTTTTGATTAATATATAAATATTTATGCAATACAAATGTGTTTGGATTTGATTTTCCATCATAATAAATTTTGCCTTATTTATTTGTCAAATATGTTTTTTTTGTGTACCTATTGTACATTTGTACAAGATCATTTTATGTTCTTTTTATGTTATTTTCTATAACCCCGTGCCTATGAATCATCCTTTTTCATTTGCACATACATTTCCATAGCCCAACTGCCCGTTCACTGTCTGTCTGGCTGTTATGAGAGGAATTTGTGGGTTTTTTTCCATATGCAACGGTCACCAACAGATGAAGACTATAAAAGTCTTGAAATTGACATTTACAATCACTCCTAAAAACTAGACACTAAGATTTCCAAGGGCTAGGAGCTACAATTTTTTGTGTCCCTTGCTTGGTAATGCATAGTTCAGTGGATAAAGGGGCCTTGTTTTTCAAGGCTTTGTGCACAAACATTATATTTCATTTTCGAACGATTTTATCCAATTGTTACCATTGTATTTTGAACTTTTGATTCCAATATAAAGAGCCTGAAACAGTCACCATGAGCAAGGATTTGTCTTGTTGGTACGGAACCCCGTCAAATGGAAAAATACAATGCAAGGCTTGCAACTTGGTATTTGCCAAGAAGGCGGTCCGTATGTTTAACCATTTGGGATATGAAGGCACATCGAGCAGTCGGAACAAAGGAATCAACTTTTGTTCATAAATGACATCTGAAGTTCGAGGTCTATTTGTTCGTTGCAATGAAGTGATTCTACAAAGAGGTACTCTATACAATGTGGATGGCAATGACGCACCTATGGCTATGGTTGTTCGCGCTATGTCAAATGCGAGAGACACTATGAATTCTACCGAAGAAAACTCATGCATGGCATTAGAGGAATATGTTGGTGGTTCTTCCTAAACAAACCCAAGTACACAAGCATCAGGTGTATGTGAAACTCAATGGACATCAAGCAGTAGGCCTCAAAGACAGAGTAGACTAGTGGAGGGATTTGAATAAGCAAATAAACATAATTTAAATGCAGTGTTGGCCAATTTCTTTTATGCAGCAAACATACCATTTGTTGTAGCTCGAAATCCAGCCTTTAAAGAAGCAGTGAAGAAAACAGCGGAGTTTCATCAATTCTATACCCCACCATCATACCATGACCTACGCCATAAATTGCTTGACCAAGCAAAGATAGACCTGGAGGTCAATCTCCGTAAGCGGACATAAACTAGTACTAGGAAGTTTGGAGTTACATTGTCTATTGATGGGTGGACCTCAGTTTTGAATAGGCCATTGATAAATGCCATGTTTGTGTCATCCGCGGGTGAGCAATTCCTAGGATTGGTGGATACAACTTGAAAAACTAAAGATGCTTCATATTTGGCCTCTATATTAGAGAGTTTCATAGAACAAGTGGGCCCTGCAAATGTAGTGCAGATGAATACAGATAATGCGACTGTAAATCCAACATCATGGAATTTGGTATCTACTACCTATCCCCACATTTTTTCCAATGTTGCGTGGTGCATGCCTTGAATTTGTTGCTAAAAGATTGGGTAAACGAACAATAGATTGATGATGTCATGAAAGATTCCCAAAAGACAGTCGAATTCTTTAAGAAGAGGCACATGCCACTTGCGATACTTCTCAAATATTCAACGCAATACAATTTGTTGTTGGCGGTGGAAATAAGATTTGCCTCTAATTACAACATGGTTGCACATATGCTCAAGGTGAAAGCACAATTGCAACAAATTGTGACACACTCGCAATGGGAGGAATACACAAGGAAGCACTCGCAAAAATCAAAAACTCATTTAGAATCCGAACGGGTGAAGAAGACCATTCTAAGTGGGTGTTTTTGGCGTTGTTGTTAGAATTTTGAAGATGTGACAACTCCAATTGTCAATGCTCTTTGTGATTTGGATGCGAAGATATCATGCATGGGCAAGGTGTTACATACTATGAGGAAACTAGAGAAGCACGTCCTCGCTTTAGACAAAGAGCCTTTTTGTTTGGTTTTGGACAAAGCCATCCCGTTGGTGAAGTCGTTCTACGAATGACGTGATATGGTGAAAACAGATTTACATTATACATGAGCACTTTTGAATCCCTACTTTCTTGAAAATAAATAACTAGCCGACGACATCGATGCCATGGCCGCATGCAAGCGCGTGCTAATGCAAATATATACACCTTTAGAGTACACAAAGGTTGTAAAGGAATTTGTAGCCTTCCGTCATAGGGAACCTCCGTTCCACAACATGTTGGATCCGGATGAACAATAATTGTTGGCGCATGCTTGGTGAGATTTTGAGGGCGCGTGCAGGAGTCTCATTGCTCTAATTGTCAAGAGGATTTTAGCCCAACCGGTGTCATCGTCTTCATGTGAACGGAATTGGAGTAGCTACAATTTGTTCACAACAAATATCGAAACAAGTTGAAGCCACAAAGAGCACAGGATTTGGTATATGTGTACACCAATTCCAAAGTCCTCGTTGGATCAAAGCAAAACGACGAAAAGAAGTGGTATGATGAGAACCTCGAGTCGGAGGATTTGGCCGTGTCTTCATTGGAAGATGAGGCTGGTGAATTTGGTGAAGAAGTTGATCTCCTCATGGACGATGAAGATGAAGATGACCACGGCATCTACAATTCCAATGATGAACCACTTCAAAGTCCACCTTGTTACGATAGAGACATCGGAGACGATTGTAAAGACCCTTACAACTTCCCGTTGAATGAGGACGATTGTGAATATGATGAAGGTGGACCTTTGATAGCTAAATACTTAGATGAAATCGGATTGTTTCGTAGTAAAAACATTCTAGCAGATAGGGAAAATACTCATGCAAAGGTAGCGGAGGAAGATGAGGCATTGTTTATAGATGATGAAACTCCCCAAACGGATGAAGTTATTCCAATTTCCAAGTGTCCATCCATGACAACGATAGGAGCGGAAAAAAATGATCAACACAATAACATAAGAGAGTGTGGGGTGAAGTCCCACACAAATGTGGACAAACAAAATGTTGAATTAACAAGGGCATTGACAAATGAAAATATTGGGCTTTTAGGCATTCAAAATGTCCAAGCACCTCGAATAGAGGAAAGCCAAGATCCATGTGTATTGGAGTCCATGTGCTCAATACCAAACCGCAATGCCAAAGGTATGAAGTAGCTTGTGCGGTTCGGAAGAAAGACCACCTGCGGTGAAGGAGTACAAAAAAGCTAAGAGGAAAAGAATAATGGAGCCTTTTGCAATCTCTCCATTGAAGAAATAAAATCTAGGTAGAACCCTCTTTGATGCATGTTTGCCTCTAACCAAACAAAAGGTGAAACCAATCCACAACCTCAAGGAAGGTATTGGAAAGTCTATACTAAAAGCCAAAAAGGACCATAAGTTAGGTAGACCAATGAAATTAGGCGCATTGAAACAAGTAAAGAAGAAAGAGGGAAGATTGTACAATCTTCATCAAACTGTATGTAAAATTCATCCAGCGATGATGATTCCGAATGGGATACAACAGGTCATAGTAGCAAGGTTGAAGTGAAAGGAGATAGCAATTACCAGCTTTAGTCCATAAAGATTGAGAAGATGTAGACTTGGGTGCTTAGTTTCTTGTGATAAACACATTATGTTATGGCAATTGATTGTTTGAAATTTACATTGTAATACAAATTTGCTCCTTGATGCTGGATACACCATCAAGATTTTGTTTTTTCAAATACCTATTATCTCAAAAGAAGTTGGACTGCCTGTCCGTCCGTCTGCCCATCTATCTTTCCCCGCGTCCACCCCGTTGCCCCTTTGGCTTGTCCGCCCTGTTGCGTTGGCGGCTCGGCGGTTGCCATCTGATGGATGGTGACCACTATGTCCGCTGCGTTCGGACGTTCGGTTTTTGGACGTGATTTGTCTCCGGACGTTCAAATTCGTCAACCCTCACCACCTTCCACTAGATTTAATGATATTGACATCTTTTAATTCAACCAATTCAAATGCCTTTAGCTTGAAATGGACATCTCATATCCGGGTTTGACCAACTTCAATAAATTTCTTTATAACAACAATTATTTCAAAATTGAGATTTCTTACAATATATAGTAATATATGGTTAAAATCCAAATAAATTTTTGAATAATGAGATCTATGAGCTATGATATCAAAATTTAGATGATTTTAGGAAAAAAAATCTCCAGAAGATCTTTCAAGATGGTATTTTCAAAATACCATCGAGATGTTTAATTTCAAGATTAGACTTCAAAATATCATCGAGATGTTTAATTTCAAGATTGGACTTCAAAATATCATGTGCAAATTGAAGAATGGACTTTGAAAAGGCTCGTGGGGATTACAATGTCCTTTAAGGATTCACACTGGATGCTTGTTGTCATCAAGGGGCACTCTTTGGAGGTGAACTGACGGTTTTCAGAATCCTATGCTTCACCAAACTACTGCAAATGGGAAAAAAATATGGACTCCAGAATTGGTGGAAACCTGATCGGACAGTCAAATGGGATGGTTCGACGGACTGACAGGATGGTTTGATGGACAGTTAGATGGTCAGACGGGTGGATAAGATTGTTCGACGGGTGGACGGCAAGACCGAATTGGACGGCCGAGTCCACTTCGGGAGGCTATATAACTCCATCATGTGGAATTCTCACTGCCATTCCCGAGTATCCATCCATGACAACGGCACAAGTAGAAGAAAATAACCAACACAATGACATGAAAGAGTGTGGAGTGAAGTCCTACACAAATGTGGGCAACCAAAGTGTTGAATTAACAAGGGCATTGGCAAGTAAAAATATTGGGCTTCCAGGCATTCAAAATGCCCAACCACCTCGAGTAGAGGGAAGCTAAGATCCACGTGTGTTGGAGTCCGTGTGCCTAATGCCAATCCGCAACACCGAAGGCATGAAGCAACTCATGCAAGATCCTCAATTACCACCACGTAGCGGTCCTCCACATGCACTATATACAAGCGATAGTACAACCTTGAACAATCTCGGAGACTCACGGTTTAAAGAACAACATTTGAGCAGTTTGAAAGAATTGCGTACTTGTGCCAATCCAAATCCATTCGTTTCATTAGGCAACGGTGATGTGGAAACATTGAAGTCTATGTTTGGTTGACTTTCTAGCCATCCAATCCGTCTTTTGCTCAAATCGTTAAACCTTACATCGGAAGCTTTGTTTGTAGAGAAGACAAGCATTCGAGGAGGGTCGCAAGAAAGACCAGCCACGGTGAAGGAGTCCAAAAAAGCAAAGAAGAAAAGAGTAATGGAGCCTTTTGCAATCTCCTCATCAAAAAAACAGAATCTAGGTAGAACCCCCTTGATGCATGTCTGCCTCTAACTAAACGGAAGGCAAAACCAATCCACGACCTCAAGGGAGGCATTGGAAAGTCTATACTAAAAGCTAGAAGGGACCAAAAGAAGGGTAGACCAATGAGATCAGGTACATCGAAACAAGTACAAAAAGGGAAGATTGTACAATCTTCATCTTACAGTATGCAAAAATCATGCAGCGACAATGATTTCGGATGGGATACAACAAGTTATAGTAGCAAGGTTGAAGTGAAAGGAGATAGTGATTACCAGCCTTAAGGAATAAGCTCGGGAATAAGGATTGAAAAGATGTAGACTTGGGTGTTTAGTTGCTTGTGATAAATACAACATGTCATGGCAATTAATTGTTTGAATTTTTTGTTGTAGTACAAATTTGCTCTCTGATGTTGAGCACACCATCAGGGTTTTGTTTTTTCAAATACCTATTATCCAAAAGTAATTGAATGAAATTTTCAAATTGTGAATGAAAACCGATTTGTAAACATGTAATATGTACTAATATGATATTTCTATCCAATAAATTATGAAATGTTGAAATCTAGAACACCAATAATTTACTGTAATATTTTATGATAACTTTGACGCTAGTTAAAAAATGAAATAGAAGGCCCTACCTAAAACCGTATTTGACCAAAACTATCTGTCAGCTTGTCAACCTACTTGCCCGCTTCCGTCGACCCGTCTTTCCATCCACCTGACGGCCCATCCGTCCACCTGTCCGCCCATCCGCGAGCTGCTATTCAACGGACAGTAACCACTGCGTATGCTGCATTGCTTGTAGACGTCTGGTTTTTGGATGTGATTTGTTCCAGGACGTTCAAATTCGTCAACCCTGCCCGCAATCGCCCTACTCAAACCTGCATGCGCCCCAATCCAAAGTCGCCCTAGATGATGTGGTTCTCTCTTTCCACATTACTCTTGACAACTAGCCACACAAGACAAATTTGGACAGCCCAAGGTTAAAAAAAGTAGAAACCTAAATTTCTACGCAACACCTTATCTCCTTTTGTCAGACACTTGTTCTATACAACAAGCGACGTCACACGTCCAACATGTCACCAATTTCCCAAGACATGCCCGATAAAACAACCCTGCGTCCGCTGTGTCCAAACATCCAATTTTTGGATGCGATTTTTGGCTAGACATAGTGATTCATTAACCCTGTTCCCTAGGTTGTCAATTAAAAGGAAACCGTTGTATATGGTTTATGATAATATATTCAGCAATAAGATCCCCACTATCATTAAATCAAAGACTATATGCATTCGCCTGAACGTGAAGGAATTTTTAGACGAGCTCTTTAAGACCTACCATCGCGTCGTAGTTTAGAGTTTGATGTAAAAATAGACAATAGAGCTTGTAGCCAAAACCTTGTTTCAAAACTGCAGACTGTCCTTTGATATCTTAGGACAAGATAAATGTAAGATGGTATAAATTTTTGATGCAAAATTCTTTACAGTGAGTGGAAATGAGCACAAGACTCTTCTTCTCAAAGTGTTGGGAGAGTACTTGTTCTTTGATCCGAATAATCGCCCGACTTTTAGTAGAAACAACAATGTTCTCATTGACGATTTTTCTCAAAAGATTGTCCTCAATGAGAATAGAAATGTGATATTTCTTCAGAGCTGGGATTATTCTCAATGGGGGGACAACTTCCTCATATGAAGCCTCATCCCTTAGTTGAATCAAATCTATGAGGACTGTCAGACCAGCCGCCTAAATGAGTTTGTAGAGGCAAACCGAATTGGCGTACCTCCCTTGATGGCTTTGTTAAATGCATTAGATAATATTTTGGACAGATTCAGGACGTCTACGAAGAACTTTGGATCACGTTTCATGCTGTATGGGATGAAATTAGTGATAGATCTCGAGAGGTGTACTAAAAGATAGTCTCCTCCCTACACGGTCCATTGTGGAACTCATTGTACATAGTGTAATACATATTTTCATGTATATTTCATTTTATGTATAAAATAGTTTTGAATTTCAATTTTAACTTCATTTTGTGGCCTCTATGGTTGGGTGCTATTGTTTCTGATGATTGTAATTGTGTTTCATCTTCTTTAGTTGTCCAATTATCCTTGGCTTGAGGATAATTGGTTGCATTCATATGATGTCTAGTTTCAGTTGTCCAATTATCCTTGGGTGGAGGATGAGCATTGCTAGTACGTGAGTGTGGAGCAGTGAGCGGCAAGCGCGGAGTGGGGATTAGTGAGCGGTGAGCATAGATTTAGATAGAATAATGAAAATTTTAATGAAATTAGAAAGAAAGTATGAATAAAAATAGACAAAAATTTGAATGAAAATTCTTTTAAAATGGATGAAGGGGGATGGAAATATTGATTAAAGTAGATTAAGAACTGGATGAAAATTTTTGGATGGAAAAAATAATGAAAGAGGATGAAAATATGGATGAAAGTGGATGAAAAAAGTAGACAAAAAAACTCAAAAATAGATAAAAGTAGATGAAAATATTGATGAAAATAGATAATCAATAGAATGAAAATTTTGGATGAAAAAAAGTAGAAGAGGATGAAAGTATATGAAAAAATGGATGAAAACATATGAAAAATAGATGTAAGTAGATGAATAAAAAATGAAAAAGGATGAAACTACATGAAAAATTGGATGAAAATATTTGAAAAAGAGATGAAAGTAGATGAATAAAAAATGGAAATGGATGAATAAAGGATGAAGAGAAGAAGGAAAAATGGGGCAAAGGAAAAAAACTTGGGAAAACTTGGAAAAAAAATAAAAAACAAAAAGGGAGACAAATTAGAAAAATAAGTACAAAATATTCTAAAAATGGAAAATAAAGACTAGCATCCATTCATTTCAAATCTTTGGTAGCAAGGAACCTATGACCATGGAAGTACATAATTATGCGAATGTGGAGAAATTTAGGTTAGGATTTTAAAGACATAATACATCAAATCTCAATTATACCTATTATCACAGAAATTTGCAAGTGTTCACATTGAAAGCCATTGTGCATGCATAAAAAAAGACTATTACAATCCGAAACCAAAATTCTTTTTTTTTAGAGAATTAGGGATTAATGTAAGAAAATAGGCACAATGTTAATACTTAAAGGATGGGTTGGTCATCATGGTTGCTGGTTCCCTATGACCGTGAAGTGTAGAAATAAAATTTTCCAGTGGTTGATCTGATTTAATAGCTAATACATGTAGTTGACAACACACTTCAATAGGGGGACTCAATAAAGACATTAGGCACACATGAGGGAATGAATATCTATACTTCAAAGAGTCAAAGCAAAGAGGATAAAAGATGAAAATAAAGCATGCACTTTACTGTTTTATCATTGTGTTAAAGATGTTGGGCACTCTACAAATTCCATATGGCAATGCAAAAAATTGGATGAAAAACGACTCTTTTTCATTCTGCAAATTGTTTCAAAGTCAATCATTAGTAAAAAAATGGCCGCAATGTCCTTCAAAGATTAATGAATGCAAAATACAAGCAAATGAGGAAGATGATGGAATCTTGATTCTAAAGCCATATGCATAATATAGGTACGCTGAAGATATATTAGCTTGTAATGTTAATGGTAAAATTAAAATGCAAGTAGTGGTCCTTTTAATCTCACTACAACTTTATTGATGAGTACAATACGCACCTAAACAGAACCTCTTTTGTAGAAAAGCATTCCTATTTTGAACTTTGAGAAAATCGATAATTAATTCCAATTTGGGCACAGCGTAGATGTTTATTTTTCATCCCTTATGAACAAGACGTTGAAAATTTGTACTTTATCCAATTGTTATTTAATTATATATATGGCTAAATGAATCATCTATTTGAAATTTTTTTGGAAAATAAAGTTTTGAGAATTTCATACTTCAAACACTCCAAAGTATCTCTCAGGATAGAAAAATATTTCTAAGGGTGACAAAGTATAAAAAAAAAATTTAAGAAATTGAAAAAAAAAATTGGAATTATTTTCTTGAGAGTTCCATGCTTCAAATACCCCAAAATGATCTCTTGGGGCTCAAAGAGGTTTCTAGGGGTGACAACGTATGAATAAAAGAAATTGAAAAAAAAAATTGAATATTTTTTTATTTTTTAATTTTTTTAATTTTTATAAAGCTTTGAGAGACCCTTCAACATCCCAAAAGGGTCTCTCAGGGCCAAAAGAGGTTTTTAGGGGTGACAACCTATGCAAAAAATAAAATAAAATAAAAATTGAAAGAAAAAAAAATTATTTTTTTTGGAAATTTTTTTTTGAGAGTTCCACACCTCGAATACCCCAAAAGGGTCTCTCGGGGCCAAGAGAGGTTTCTAGGGGTGACAAACTATATAGAAAATTAATTTAAAATTTTTTAAAAAAATATTTTATTTTGAAAAAAAGTTTTAAGAGTTCCACACCTCAAATATCCTAAAAGGATCTCTTGGGCTGAGAGAGGTTTCTAGGGGTGACAGTGTATCTGTGTATGTAAAAAAAAATTGAAAAAAAAGTTTTGAAAATTCCATGCTTCAAATAGACCAATTCTTAAACCATGGTAATAGGTTTGAAATCCAAACAACACACTAAAAACCTCACAACTTGAAACTTTGAGGCTCTCAGACTCTCAAACTCATCCACTCATGCTCTAAGGCTTACAAAATAGCACTTTTGCAATTGTGCATTTGTGCAAGTATAGAAGGCTAGTAAATTTTTGCTAAGATTAATTCCAAAGAGGTAGCAGTTGAATAAATTAATTTTGTTTTCATTGAAAAATGAGAAGTTTTTGAATGGACTAAGATATCGGGTTATTTTTGCTTAGGTATGGACCCCTCAGAAGCCTCTCGGCACTAAAAAGGGTTTCCAAGGGAAGACCTTATGGAACTTTTTAAACTTTTTCCAAATTCTCTTGTTTTATTTTCCAATTTAAAAATAAATAAGTTGTTCTAATTGTAGACATTGGCTGCAATAGTTGTATGGGGGAGGATCTTCCATGGGGCCTCTTGGCATTGAGACGGGTTTCCAAGGGAGGACCTTTTGAAACTTTTGAAACTTTCTCCAAATCCTCATGTTTTATTTTCCGATTTTAAAAAAAAAAAGTTATTCTAGTTGTGGACTTTGACTATAGGAGTTGTATGGGAGAAGATCCTCCATGGGGCCTCTTGGTACCAAGAGGCTTTTCCAAGTGAGGACTTTATGGAACTCTTAAAACTTTCTTCAAATCCTCTTGTTTTGTTTTCTAATTTAAAAAAAAAATAAGTTGTTCTAATTGTGGACTTTGACCATAGCAGTTGTATGGGGGAGGACCCTCCATAGGGCCTCTCGGCACCGAGAGGGTTTTCCAAGTGAGGACTTTATGGAACTTTTAAAACTTTTTTCAAATCCTCTTGTTTTGTTTTCCAATTTAAAAAAAAATAAGTTGTTCTAATTGCAAACTTGGCTACAATAGTTGTTTAAGGGAGGACCCTCCATGGGGGCTCTCGGCACCGGGAGGGGTTTCCAAGGGAGGACCTTATGGAATTTTTAAAACTTTTTCTAAATCCTCTTGTTTTGTTTTCCAATTTTTGTTAGGCAGCTTGTTTTGATTGTGGACGTTGGCTGCAACAATTGCATAGGGGAATACCTTCAAAGGGGCCTTCCAACATCGAGAGGGGTCCTAAAGGTGGCTTATTGAGCCTTGATACAAAATTTATTTTCATTTTGTTCACTTCAATAGTGGGTGGGTGGTTTGTATTATGAGTTCAAATTTTTTATTTCCCTTAATCTTCAAGAACAACTTGTTGCTTCATGGTAGGTATAGTTGCAAGACCATAGTTTTAAGGATCCTCATGGTACCAAGAGAGGTCCCTCCATCCTCAGCTTATGAGTTTATTTACTTTCTAGGTTAAAAAATTCCCACAAGAGGTGTTTGTGAGATGACATAAAATTAGGTTTAGTAGGTAGGTTGGCAGAAGGAGAAAATTGTACCGCAAAGCGGCTATGAGCTCCAAGAATTCTCTCTCTTGGACCTCCTTGTGCAATTTTTGTATTTTTATTATTAATTCTTGAATGGACTGATTTTTATTTACAAATGGCAAGTTACGTCAAATGGATCAAATTTTATAAGCTTAGCTTCACATAAGTTAAATTCATACTTGAAATTTGTGTTTTTATATTTGTAAAATTCTCTAAAATTTTCTTCTATGTGTGGTGGTATTTCAAGTATGATTTATATGCCAAAAAATCCATTTAAAAGGCGGATTTATAACTGTTTCATATAACTTGGTTGGATCTAATTTATTGTTTTGTTATCTGTGTAGGCAAGCTTAGGAATTGAGGAATTCCAAATATTTTCCATTTTTTGCAAATCTAGGATTTTTTCCAAGCCCTTCAAAATTGTTTCAGCTACTCGTATATACAAAGGCTCTTTGTACAAATTTGCCACTCTAAACCATAAGCCAACTTCTAGTACCTTTTTAATAGATCCTCACATTCTATAGTTTATAAATGACTATGTTGTAGAGTCTAATGGTGAGACACAAGACATTGAAGACAATTTGACTTTAGCACATTTAAGCTAAAGTCTTTTCCTATATAATTTCTTATGCATGATGTAAATACCATATTTGAAGTTTTTTGTTGCATTTATGTTAGATGTCATTGCATTTGTAGTCTTCACATCAGATTTTGTTTTTATTAGAGATTTTTGGTTGGATCACCAAAACACCACTTGAGTTATTGCAAGGAATACTGTTTAATTTTTCTAGCGTTTTGGCAAAACTGCATTTCTAGTATCCAATATTACAAGTACTAGGAGTACTATAAAAGACATGTTTACAATCAAATTAGACAATTTCAATAGAAATTTCTAACTCATCATATTTATTCTTCAAAATCTATAAAAGATGACAAGAGAGTCACTCTCATTGCGACAAAAAATAGAACCAATGTTTCTTGCAACAACCTACTTTTGTTATAATCATCATGTATTTTTTCTAGTCGTATGACGTAGTCATCAATTACCACCTTTGAACTCCTAAATTACCTACCCTTTTTATCACAATTTCACCATGGTATGATGTTGTGGTATAAAGGGCACAAAATAGAAAAAGCAACATGTCCATAGTAAGGCTGTGGTCAATTGGACATGGAGTTCATTAATTCAATGGTAATTATTGAATAAATATGTCATTTGATGGAAAAAATACATGTTGATTATCAAGAAGATGGTAAGATTGTACTAGATAATGACTTTTAATTTAGTTATTAAAGATAATCCAAGTATTTACGATTGCTTAAGGCTCAAAATAGAGCCCTAAATTAGAATACAGGTTTTGATGTTAAATTTAGGGTGAACCAACACCATGACAACTTCCTAGCCTGCCAATGATTGGGCTTCATTTGGATTTCTACTATCCAAATAGGATTCTTTGTCATTACGCACAATGCATTAGTCATTGGTATTGTTAATTTGTTATCAATTCATGGAATTAAGGATTTTTTGTTTATTCTTCCTATATCAAGCACTTGTAAGGTAATTATGTACTTCTTATGTGCATTTTTATTCTATTCTTATATCTATAATTGTGAAGCTTCTTGTAGAATTGTTATGTTCAGTTCATGTGCATCAATATTTGCAGTCAACTTTTCTACTTTAGGGATGAAACCATTCCAGATTTCACGGCTATAGGTCCCTTGCGGATATTTGAATTTGAAATATGTAATTTGTAGAACGATTGTAATCCACAATTTAGATACACATTTTATACGGTTATAGGCATTTTTTTTTACAAATCCCAAACCGCGTATTTTCCATCCTATCTTTATTTATTTTTTTCATTTTATCTTCTTCCATTTTTTCATATAGCGTCATCCATCTTTTTCATTCAACATCATCCATTGTTTTCATCCAACATCATCCATTGTTTCATCCAACATTCATTCAATTTTTCATCCAGACTCATCCTCTTTTTTTCTTTTTTTGTTCCAAAAGAATGCTCCCCGCTCACCATTCCCCGCTCCCAGCTCGCTGCTCGCCGCTCCACGCTCACGTGATAGCATTCCCTGGGGGAGGATAATGAGTATGTTTGTTCTCTAATCTGATGTTCCTCCAAGTCAGAGGATCCATTATGCACCTACTTCGGTAGAGGCAATCGCTGACCAAAAGCTTATTAATATCTGGATAGGAGACTTCATTCTCAAAAAGGTCTGTCTCCGATACAAAAAGTTACTTGCTTTTTGATTATTTGAGGCCTTTAATACTATGCTCAGTCACGAAGTCACGAATGCAGCTTCAGCAACCATTGACTTCTCCAAGAGAAATGTGGAGGAAGCGGTTGTTGACAGCCCCCCTAATTGAAGACCGGGTAGGATTCCTATTTGCTTGCCGTCCCCTTTGAAGAGAACAACCTCTACACCGAGTCGATTGCGTTCACAGTTGTCACCTCCATGTATAGAGATCACGCTGCAGAGAAAACTCTATGTAGATGACAAAGGAATTCTTGGGGTTTTTTGTATTAAGGATGGAAGTCAATTTTCAAATCCACCAAGGCATCTTTTTGTCCAAAATAGAGACTTCAATGTAGATTTGAGTGGAAGGGATTGTAAAAGGAAGATGTCTTTGGATGCATTCAATGTAGATTTGAGTGGGAGGGATCGTAAAAGGAAGATGTCTTTGGGTGCATTCAATGCAGGTCGGAATCCGTGTATCCTAGACATTATGGGGTCCCTACCCTCAAAATCCATGAGAGGCAGATCTTTGCCTTCTTCTATACATGTTTTTTGTCGGGCCTTTCCTCAAGACTTGAGGTGGTCTAACGACTCACGATCAACTGGAATTGTAGATCCGAATATAGGTACAATGAATAGATCACTACCAAGGCCACCTACTTAAAGTGCTACATCTCTTTCAAGTGATGGCATTTCGTGAAGTGAATGCAAGAGACAGAGGAAAGTCAATGACCTAATCAAGATGGAGATGGGAGGTCCTATCCTTAGTGCAAGCAAACAACCTAGGCCTTCTCGGCACAAGGATATTTTTAGAATGTATGCAAAGCTGAAAGCCCTAGAGGCAGCAAAGAAGGCAAAGAAGAGTAGTTTTTCCACCAAGAACAAGAGGTAGCCAAGTGAATCTTGTTAACGAATCAAGCAACTTTGTAAACATTCATTACTATTAATAGAATAGTCATTCACATACACAAAATAATTTTTAGTTTAGTTTAGTGCTTGATGTAGACATATATAGCCTCCACATGTTTATACAATTACACTTAGTCTTTAGAGAAATCAAGGATTCATTTTTCATGAAGTGAATTATATATACAAGTGAGATAAATTGTTTCATATGTACATGGATTCTCAAGTAAATTCATGTCCTTCAATATAAAGTGACCCGCTTTTATAAATGGCACATATTTTTTGACTTCTCAATCGTGTCTAATTTCATTTCTCATATTTTCAAAATTTTGATTGCCTTCCCAAAATGTAACACACTTTCATCTTTGTGTCTAATTATAATTTGAAATTCCTTGATTAATTGGCTATAAATTGCCTATATTTATCTTTGCCTTCAACAACTTATTTTTGAAATGATGGATCCTAAGGTCTAGATATCACCGGTTTCTCTCATTTTAATAAATATGGCCTTAAATTGGTCCACAGAAAGAATGCACGCAACCTTCCAATGGTATTACGTGGCAGCCAAAAGTGACATCTTTGCTTGAAAAGTTATGTTCTCTTCACCCATACTTAGTTTCTTCACCGATTGTACAAGACGCGGAAGCACTGGAAAAGAAAGAGAATCTTGAGTCCCTTGCAAATAATTCGTGTCAAGATTGATAGTGTCTTCCGTGATGATTGGGAGAATTGCACTTGGAATAATCGAAGAACGCTTCATTCACTTCGTAGTAGGAGGGTACAAGCATTGCTAGTGAGCAAGGTCGTCCGGACATCTAGCATCCACGGATGCAAGGTCCCCGGACGTCCCGTGACAAGTGGACTTTACTGTCCGTCCGCCCGTCGTCAGGCCAGATGTTGAGGTTCCACAACGTCCGCTGCGTCTGGACGTTCGATTTTTGGATGCAATTTTGAGTTGGACGTTGAAATTCGTCAACCTTGCTAGTGAGGTCTCTAGCGACCTTGTCCAACTACAATGGATCATGCTCAAAAAAGGCATTGTCCATGCCTGACAAAGTCAGAGTTTCACAGTCATTTTCATGAAGGCATTGTAGGTCTTTAGATTGCTTAGAAATGAGAGCATTTTGTATTCGCAATCTAAACATAATTTCTTCACATCACTTTCCAGCAAAGCAATTGTGGTGTCCTTGGTCTTCAAGAGGTTGAGAGCAGCCGCAAAACTTAGTGTGTTCTTAGTTGGAGCCACAGCAAACTAAGGAATTAATGTTCTAGCACTTGCATCCACGAGCATTTCGTCATTTGGCTCAAAGTCAAAGATGTTGTAGGCATCATGTGGTGCCAAAAGTGGTACCTGAACCACTGTTGAGGTTGATGCAAGTCCAATGCACGTGGTAGAATGTCGGACCTTGGTGGACTTTTCCGTCCTCTTTCCTTGTGATGATGCAACTCCCTCGGTATCATAAACACGGAGCTCAATGAAGGGAACAATAGGCTCCCTCACACATATTAGCTTAGGGACCTATGTGCCAACGGAATTGTCATCCTCATCCGGTTCCTCAGTTTCTACCTCTTGAGTTTTTTTGTTTTGAGGATCACTTTGAACAGGTCCAAGTCCATCCTCTGGGAATTTCAAAATCCCCCTTGGAATTAATCTAATCTCTGAACGTTCCACATACAAACTTTCTTTGATTGTGGACTAGTCGACTTCTTTATTTAGGGCCACCTCAACATAAGCACCCCTAGAAATGAAGAGAGGAACCTCATTCCTCTCCACACTCCACAATAGGGGTTCTATAGAAGACCTGCCACAATTCCACGCACCTTTTTAAGAAAGCTAGATTTTCACAATATTTCAGTTTTGCCTTGTTTGTGTACCAATGGATAATGATGGCGTCATGCCGAAAATAGCTTATCAATGTGGCACCACTCAATGTAATCTTTGCACACTGGCATAGTCTATGGCTCAGGCTTCTCTCCCCACCCTTTAAAAGTGAGGTAGTCAACGCTGTTAATTAAGCACATGCCATTGCTTTTAATGAAAGTTATCCCTCCGCTTCCAATACTTGTCTTTGGTTGCCTTTTTGACAGTACCAACAGTGTGGGTAGACTGTCAGATAGAAAGTGATCCATCATTGTTGCCAACGGTTGCCATGGGATTTTTGGATGTCCAAAAATCATGAGAACGGGATGAATGTAAAAGATAATAAAAATTCACAAGAAGGATAATGCATGCAGCTTGCTAAAGATACAAGATAGTAGCCTCTTTGGAGAATGAAAGTGCCAAACACCGCACAAGCGACTAAATATATAGGTGGGTAAGGGCGGGTGACTGTAGTGAGTAAGGACGTGTGCATGTTGGCAACCGCATATAAGGTGACCTTGGGTAAGAGGAGGCGCATGTGGGTGACACAAAGTGTCGACCGTGAGACCAGATGGAGTGTGCACGAGTACGTAAGTGGTGACTATAGATCCAGATGGGGCATGTGTGGGTATAAAAGTGGCAATTTCAGGTCCTAGAAGGGTGCTTGGAGGTCCAAGAAGGGCGACTTACAGTCTTGCCCTGCCACCCATGGTCGTGCCTTTAACACTCTAGTATTTGCAATTGCTTACGTGCACTCTTCCACCCTCAATCTCTCACCTATGGTCTCCTACGCATAATCTCCTACTTGCAGTCGTGAATACACAAGGTTACACTAGAAGAAACCTTTTTTTTTTTTGACACATTATTTTGGACGTCCACTTTTGACATCAAATATAACATTAAGATACTAGTTTTGATGTCAAAACTAGCATCTTAGTGTTATGTTTGATGTCCCCAAAAGTGGATGTCCAAAATAATGTGTCAAAAAAAAAAGGGGGTTTTCCAGTGTCACCCCAACTCACATTCTCCCATACGCGGTCGTCTCAAACTGAACGACCAGTACGCCCCCCATATTTTACCACATGGCATCCAAGTAGCCTAGATAAAACTCATAAAAGGTTGGTAATTTTTTTGAAAGTCAAAGATAATTTGACTTTATTAGATATTGCAGGGACTCTATTAGATGTTTGTTTGTTGAGTTGTCACAATGTCCGCCATAACAGCCATGCCCAAAAATGCATAAAAAAATAAATCTAGAATGGCTTTTGACTGTCGTCATGATCTATAAAACTATTGTTAATTCAATGTGTCAAAGGCAATGGATTTGTCATTTGAAATGGCAATGAACATTGCTACCAGATTGAATTGGCATGACACAATTTGGCTTTACTTTACACAATGTAGTAACTGCAATTAAATAATTATGCTACTAATCCGGTTGATTGTTATTTAGAGTTCTGACATTTTTGCCAAGTGGACCTTTCTTAACTTATAGATATGATGTGAAATATTCCACATCATTATGTTGAAGAGGAGGCGGTATTCAGCTTGGCTAATGAATATTATGTGAGCTTTACCACAATTTGAAGCATTTGCATTGTCTTCCTGATTGGATTTGAATGATTAGTAGATGGTTGTTTGTGTCAAAGGCAATGGATTTGAACATGTAGCCATGATGTTTGAAGCTATTGTACACTTTTAGTTTGTAAATACTTCCTTGTCATTATCCAACACTACTTTGTCGTAGAAAGCTTTCTTCCTACATGAGAGTTCCAACTTATTGCACTTCATAGCAAGAGGCCCCTATGCTTCCCATGAATCAAGTCTCCTTTATTGTAGAAAAATCTTGAATTAAAGCTTGTTCACAACAGTTAACCATTGAACATAGAATTATTTCTAGTACAATTATACTATAGACAAATCCCTAAACTCTCTATTTAAGAATGTTATATATTTTTCCTATAACTAAGTGAGTTATGAAAATTTCATGTATTTATTAAACTACATGATATTTTTCTTGAACCATAATACAAATATGTTTCTTGGTTGTATCTAGATAGACATAGAGGAGTGTGACATTGAATGTGAAAGCAAATTTAAAATTCAAAGTTAAGATGAATTTCTCAAAATAGAGTGGTGTGGGCGCAAGATTACCCACCCTTGGTAATCGGGCGAACACCGACCAGGTTCTATGCCTTTATCCACCTTTTTAAATATAAGGGGGTGTTGTGAGCGCGGTCCACTATGCCTTCCAAGCAATGGATCTTTTGTGCTAACGTTCTCTGAGTGGTGTGGATGGCAGCGAATACTACTAGAATTGCATGTATAACTCGCAAGCTGGCTGTGATGAGCAAAGGTGATTGGTAATTCCTACCTCCTTAACTGCCTATCCTATGTATAAGGTTGGCTGGGTAGTTGGCGTCATTTCTAACGTCCCTAACTATGTGAGCGGGGAACCTTATGTTCCTTCCATAAGTGTTGAATACTAATTTTTGGAGGGTTGACACTTCTCCCGGAAGTTTCAACCTTACGGCTAACCCTAAGCTTAAGTTTTCTTCCTTTAATTCCTGACTTCTAAATATAACTCTAAATTTTTATTCCTAAATTTAACTCTAAATGGTTACTCCTAATTTTAACTCCTAATTTTTACTCCTGGATTTAACTCTAAATGGTTACTCCTAATTTTAACTCCTAATTGTTTACTCCTAATTTTAACCCGAAATTTTTACTCCTAATTTTAACTCGAAATCTTTACTCCTAATTTTTAACTCTAAATTTTTACTCCTAATTTTTACTCTAAATTTTTACTCCTAATTGTAACTCTAAATTCTATCTTCTACTTCTAATTTTTATCTTTTCTTGTCACGGTGTACCTTTCACGTGGAAAGGGCTAATTAAAGAGATCAATGCTAGAGAGGGAAAAAAACACAACACCGAGTATGGATTCAAGAACTCACCTCGTCACTTCCGGTATCGGAAATACGCTCGTCCGCATTCGTGCGTACATTCCCATACTCCATGGTGGCCCTTGGGTGGTGGGACCTTTTCCCAATTTCACCACTTATGTTTCAAAAATTAGGACCCGTGCAATCTAACCTCTTTCTTTCCCTCCTCCTTGCTTCTCTCTTCTTTTCTTTCCCTTCCTCTCTTTCTACACTAACACTATTCTACCTAAGCTTTGATGGGGTGTCTTACAACTATAGATTCAAACCCCAAGAAGTTTTAATGTCCCTCCTAACCTCTTACACAACCTTGTCTTCATGTCATCCTAATCCTACTTCCTAATGGTCACTATGAATCCTCGAGATTTCCTTTCTAACACCTATTTAGCTAAGCCTAGGGCACTATTTATTGTCTCTCTCCCCCTCCTCCTATTTAATTCTATGACTCACTAACCTCCCTCCATTGCGTATAGTTGTGATTTTGGTGAGAGTTGAGAGTTGTTTGATGCAGGTATGGAGGTGCGACTTATTCCTTCTTTCTACTTCCCCTATTTTCCTCCCTTTTGTGGTTGTCTTCTTTCCCTTGATTTCAACCCCGTTAGTCTTCTCCTAACCCCCACTAATCCCAACCTTTCTCCCACTAATCCCAACCTTTCTCTTTGTTTTCTTTTTCCTCTCTCTCTCTCCAGCCCTGGACCCCCTGGACCACCCCAGCGACCTGCCCAGACCACCCCAGCGACCTGCCCAGACCACCCCAGCGACCTGCCCAGACCACCCCAGCGACCTGCTAAACCACCCCAACGACCTGCCAGACCACCCAGCGACCTGCTCGACCACCCCAGTGACCTGCCAGACCACCCCAGCAACCTTCCCGACTCCCCAAGGACTCACCCCGACTCCCCAGCACTGGACCAGCCCCCTTGACTCACCCCGACTCCCCAGGGACTCACCCCGACTTTTTTGGGTTCCTTAAGGGAACCCACCTAAGCAAATCTAAATCGGATTTTTGGTTAATTTTCCCCGATTTTTGGTGTAGTTTCCTGTTTTACGGACGCCGGCTCACAAGGGGTGGGGGGACTCTTAACTTAGACTTAATCTCGGACGCTAAACCTTGGACTTTTCCGAGAACGTCTCGGACTCTAGACTTTGGAACGAGAGTACATAAGGGTTCAAAGCTCCGCCGTAGAATTGGTTTTAACACCAACTTTAGGACTTATAATACCCTTGTGTTCAAAGCTCCGCCGTCTAAGGCTTGTTTTTTAACATGCACTTTAGGACTAAGGCTGGTCACAGGTTCAAAGCTTCGCCGTTCCCCGGGGGGTGGGCCCACTTACAACCAACAACAACAAAAAGGACAACTTTGGTTAGGACTCAATATGGGGGCACACATGCACACAAGGTCAATGATAACGGAAAAACTCTCATACACTAAAGGCCCCCCAAAGCGGCATCGCCAAGGTACGGTGGGGGTGACTTTAGGATTAGTACAAGGCATAAGAAGTCACACAAGTATAGGGGAGACCCGTTCACTCACAACAAGGATGCAAGGCAAGGTAAGGTAGAAGGACCCAAAAGGACCTCCAAAGGAAGCTTGAAATAGAGCAACAAGGGGAGCCAAAAGTGCTCCAAAAACACCGTAGAGGTTTCTTGGCTAAAATGCCAAAGATCCCAACATAAGTTGGACCCACGGACCCAAAACAAGATTTGGGGGTGTTCTTGAGAGAAAAATGGGGACCTTAAATAGGTTTCCAAGGCCCCACCTTCCCCTCAAGAGTTCTAAAGTAACCTTATCAACTTGGATTTTCATCCTCATCTTCAAAGATTTTCATCCTAATCCCTAAAAAACTACTTTTACCTATCTACGCTGGACCAACCTCCTAACTTTTGGAGAATTACTCCAATCGTCAAACGGATTGCGCCATTGGCTCCAGATTGTCGTGTTTAGTCCAAGACCCCTCTACCCCCCGTACCGAGGACAAAAAACCATCGTAGGCTAATTTAGTTTAAAAAACTAAACCGTGGTAAAATCCTAGATATTGGGGGTCTCCTATTTTGAGAAATGTAAATAGCTTAGGGTCTCCGGTAGGTGTGAGGGAGTCGGAAAAGACTCTTGGTTGACTTTGTTCCACCAGTTCGAGTACTTGCCGCTATCGGAATGTCGTGAAACTTCACGGAGCGCATTATTAACATAAAACAAGCTAGTCTAATTTTTAGTGAGATTTTCTGGCAACCTGGGTAATTTCCATGAAATTCCCGTTGGAGGTTACCAGGGTTGACCACTCGCAAAAGGTTCTTCTGCAAGTCGGAAGATGACGGGATTTCCACAAGACCTCTCATGGGGTCACATGAAAGATGTGCAGGTGCGTTTCCGTACCTGGCACAATTGGTCAGTGGAGATGAATTGGTCATCTCCTTGAGTTTATCGATGGTGCGGGAATCTTTTGTAGATAGAGGAATCTTGGCGAATCGATTTCGTCATTGGACTCCTGGCATGGGATTTACCCTAGGACACCATCCTTGGGCTGTGGATTCCTCCACGGGCCCAGTCTTGCGTTAGTGGCTCCTGCATACTAACAATCGGGATTTTGGTGTATTTCTAAACCTAACTCTAGGACCCGACCTAGTGGCCTCGTTGTGGATCCCTCGGACCGACTTAGCCATGAATTGCCACATTCATGGTGGGATTTAGCCCTTTTGGGCCTATGTGACTTGAACCCTACAAATCCATCTATTTCGTTCTTTCTACCTATTTTTGGGCCCGATTTGGTGGGATTCTAAGTCTAAACACAAATCTAGACCAAATACTATAATGGGTATGTTACAACCCTATTTTGGTTCTACACTCTTTTTATGGCTTTTTGTATATTTTTCTTAACTTTAAATTGCAAATTTCCAAAAAAATAATTCTACGAGTCCCAAGTGACAAATTGGGAGCTCACAACTGGTTGTAATTAGATTGTTTGGATGACAATCTTATAGCCAAAAACCTATCTACACTAGATATGGCAACCTTATTCAAAGGGCCTAAAAATCGATTGGAGACATGGTTGTTGTTCTTCTGTTCAAAGGAAGAGTCTGATATGGAATTGCAACCTAGACTTGTATTGCTTTGGAATAACTTCTTGATTGAAGTAAGTTTCTACTGCTTGTTTGAATAACTTCAAAATTGCAATATGTTCCATGAAGCTACAAACATTGTTGCTTTATTCCATGATTTTATTTATAAACAATGACGATAAAGGAAATGAGTGAAAATCAACTCTTCTTTTTGTGAAAACAAAATCTGAACCAATTTTAAATTTTTGTTTTTTACATGGGTTATTTTTTAAACTCTTTAAACAACTATGAGGATAAAATCAAATCCCACCATCTTTCATCATTTTTGGTGTGAATGTATCCTAATGACTATAGTATCCTTGGAATAATATGTAAAATAATCAAATTTTCATACAAATGTAGGCCTGAAGACTTTGCTGGCAACTATATCAATCCAACCACTTGTGACAATGTCTACTATAGCCTATAGGTGGTAGTTAAAACTTCATGGATATATGTGGATGATCTCCAAGATAAGCAAATTATGGGGCATTGCAATTACAATTTGAATCTTCATATTCCTCTTTGGATGTCCAAACAAGGTTGCTTAGAAATGGATGTGCACAATTGATTGACTTCGTAACATTCATTTCATATTAGTGCTTCTAAATAAATATTTTCTATAGTTGTTGGATTCTTTATGGATACCACATGAGGGAAGTCTGTGCAGTGGTGGAATTTGTTTTTATTGCTACAAGTCTCAAGCAACAAATCTTTTTGAACTTTTATGAGGTTGTATATGTTTGGGAGAGCTTTATAGATACATAATTTTTGTTTTAATCAGTGCCCCAGAGCAAAAGTTATAGCACAATAAGCCCAAAACAAAGGTAAATGGGCAGTACAAAAAAAATCACAAAGAGTCAAAATAATTTTTAATTTTTCTTTTCTAAAATATTATATTTTTGTCTACATGTGAAGCTTCGATTCATTCTATTTGGGCTAGGGATGAGAAAGTTATGGACAATCCTAAATTTTTTCGGGCAACTGAAACATTCTAAATAAGTAAATATCTTTTTGAAAAACAACTTTTTGTCCAACTTTGAATGCTAATATCTTCCAACATGTATGGTAAAATTTGATAAAAATTTCAGTACATGATTTCAGATAAACTAAGTACAAGATCCTACGATTAGATTCCAAAAAATTATTCTTTTGATTTTCTTGGATGAACATAGTTACATAGCAAAAGGGAAAATTTTGAATGGTTTTTGATAGAAAACATCCTTGAGGCTTTAGGGATTAAAAAACTTGTGCATCTAAAACTTTATCTAAATGGATTCAAATATAAAACAAAAAATTGAAATGAAATTTATTTATAAATTGTTTTTTAGCACATGATTATCTCATTGTATTGAACTACATCAAAAAGTGGACAACTTTTAAGGTGCCATTGGATGAAGATGATGAGCACATGGACTCTTCTTCATTCTTTGTTCACCATGGGCTAAAGCTCAAACATTTTGTACAATTTTTTGCTTCAAGCGATGGATCAGAAGTAGTATGCTCAATAATCTCATAATTCACTTATAATTTGTTAAAGTTGAAATGCAAGATTTTCTTGCATGTAGTGTGTATAGTAGGATGTGCTAAGCCTACCATTGTTCTTAAAGTATCCTCTAACACAAAGTACATATTGGAGTTTTTATTGTAGGAGGGATGATGGGAATTCTAGAACGAAAAAAATCCATTAAGGAGGCAAAATCCCAATAAAGAAAACATATTTTTCCAAAACCTTAGTGAGTAATTGATTCCCTGAGTTAAGGAATGACAAAGAAATTTGGACATTTTTCTGGTGGATTCATTTTTGAAATTCTTAGTTACAAGGAAATTTTTGGAATCAATACAAATCCTAATTCCACATTAGAACCCTTTTGAAACTACAAGGGAAATCCATTAAGGTGAAAACACCCAAAAACGTTCGTGTAATTATTCCTGACAAGTTGATTTCTATTAAAAGTGTCCTTCAAAGTACAATTAACCGTTGTTATACTTGATTGCAATTAGTTGATTGTTGATTTCCTAAATTTCAATTAAATAACCAAGCTATGTAATAGTTTCAATGACCTAGGGAGCTTCAACTTTGAAAATTTATAGCAATTACATGTCTTATCCAAAAATTCATGATTGTCAATTGCTAGTACAATAAAAATGTTTTTTTTTTCTTGAAGAAGGTGCCTCTAACTATACTGAATTGTTTATTTTGACAACTTTCAGTGTTTTCACCTTAGTGGTCCTTTATGTAGCAACTTGCAGTGGGAATAGTCTTGTAACACCTCAATTCTAATTTCATAATTTCATAATTCTATAATTAACTCATTAAGAATCCGAAGAACATGAATCAAAGCGGATTACATCATTTACATGTTAGTTCTACTTGTCTTTCAAGGAAAATTGAAGAAAAAAATTACAAAAAAACATTGAGGTATAAATCCTATAAAAATCTGGATCACCGTAATTTCAAAGGTACTTTGTGCACACACCACCTTACATAAATATTAGCATAAGTTGTTGAGTAACCCATCACGATTGGAAGTTCTTCAAATTAATCCCTAATTAAAGCTCTTATAAATCCCAAACAATTTGAGGTTGTTTTGGTAAGCTCGAGTGAAGTATTGTATGTGAAGGTCTGATACAAATTTCAAATACCAAAATGAATTTCTGTCTTAGATTCTCAGGGATCTACATCATTTCATACCATTCACAAGATGACTTGTGGCACTTTTTTTTCCTCAAAAATGACATAGTTTATGTTGAATTTGACCTTCATATAAGGTAGCAAAAATTATATTTTTGTATGCATGGATCTCACTCATGCAATGTCTTGAAGGCCTAAATTTTTTTAATGTCATTGTAACATAAGTCAAGAATAAGATCCTATAGTTAATTCTTCAAAATTCATAAAATTTTATTTGCAACTCTATTTGTCCAAGGTGTTGTTTTTGTACAATTTTGAAAGTATTTTTATATTTTTGAGCCAACAAACTTTATGGATTAAAATGCAAGGTAAAGTCATGCTTGTTATAACTTGACGTAAGCTTATAGTGAGTTCAACACCTTAGACTCCCAACCACAACAAAGAAGGATATGTTAATATTCTATTAAAGTGGTCAAAGCCTTGAATTCAAAAGGGTAACATCTACACTAGGAATGCCTTGGTGAAATTTTTCTCCAATGAATTATGTTGTCCATGATTACTAAAATTACTTTCTATGTAAAAATTATAAATAACAACACAACAATATCGACAGCAATTGGATGCTAATACTCCTACAATACAATCTTCACTTAGTGCAACTTAATACATAGGTCCCTAATATGGATCCGTTTGATGACACAAATTTGTCCACAATGATATCTATCATGGATCAAAGAAAATTATTAAAAGTACATGATTCTGATCCGAGGAATTGTGCAACAATGTTATTTTCAAAATATATGTACCAGAAGAAATCTTTCAAGCCAACCACAAAAAAGTTGAGAAGGATGCCCTAAAATATGAGTTTAAAGAATGATAGGAACACCTTTTTGTGTGTAATCTTTAGACCTTAAAAGGTTAAAATGTTATTGATAAGTACGCATTTAAAATCTAGTAAATACAACGATGTTAATAAAGCTAAAGTGTCAATGTTTACCCACAATTCTACAATTCATAGCTTATTCACTAAATATCCAAATAATAACATAGTTTGGTATGTTGGAATCCCTCACGAAAATGGAAACAAGAGTCACATTACAAAAATAATGTAAATTAAGGAAACCTAGTTTCCCTACTTTAGTGTGCCTTAATGACGTGACGACACCACATTGCTGTTGTGGGATCAAGACAAAGTTCCCACGTTGGCCAATAATGAAGATCCTGCTTCACTGTCAGCACTCTTGGCTTCCCGTTCAAATGCACAGTCTTAACACGTACAAATGCCCCATGTTCCAACTCTTGGGTCACATCCACAAAGTCTTGCAAATTTGGAGTAGGCTTCCCATTGACCTCCACAATCCATTGGAGGGCATATAAGCCATACCTGTGTACAGGGCTTCCGTGACACCATCGTGCCACATATACTCCATGCCCTTGTTGAGGCAAAAAACCTAGTGCTCGAACTGCAGAATGGGGCTCTTGCAATACACATCCAGCCCAATTTACCATTCGAGTGGTTCCAAAGCCATCACGGTCATCAATGCCTACCTCAATGTTGATTTCTCGACCTTGTCGAAATAATGTCAAGTCCAAAGTTCCAGGTGCCAAATTCTCTAGATCTTCAAAAGAAGTTGCCTTCGTAGCTTCACAGGCAATCTCCACATCACGGAAGCACGTCACCGGTTGTCCACTAATAGCCAAAAGCATGTCCCCTTGGTCTAGAACACCGTGAGCCCGTGACCCTGCCAAGCACCCCTTCACACGCAGGACTTGTCGTCTCACAGAGTCTTTCTTAGCTAAAGCTTGTACCCACTTGTCACTAAGACCAAAGCTTCGAGCCTTGGACAACAAGGTTGGTTGAAGCTCGGCTTCTAAGATACGCATCAATGGCATGGACCTTTTCAAGCCATTAATGAACAAGGACGGACCGCCAGAAAGTCCATTCACAATGACATCCAAAACCTCACAGATGGCATGAATTGGAATCCCCCGCACAAATTGGTGGTCTTCAGGTGAACTGTCTCCATACTTCGCTTGCGTAGAAAAGCTACCCCACAAGGCTTGGACTTTCCCATTCTCATCAGCTAAGACCCCAGAAAATGTGTGCCCAAAATCGGTATCTAACTCAATGACTTCCATGTTCATGGCACGGTAGCGAGGACAATTAGCAGCTGCTACATTAAGAGAAGCTCCAGCGTTTGTAACAGCCGACTTCCGCGATGTTGCTTGCAAGCTTCGAGAAAGACCAACAAGGTAAACGAAGTCCCCCCTTCGCAATGGAGGATCTGGAAAGAGTGCAGCTGCTTGCACTGCTACCATCCCCATTTCACCCAAAGCAGTTGGATCGTAAGCCACTAACGCGTAGTTGTGCACAGGATGTAAAAACACAACTTCACCATGAATTTCCATTGGAAATGCAGCAAAATTCAACATGACATCAGAGACCGAGATGGCCACTGTGTTCTTGTCCACTGCCACTAAACCAAGGTCTTTGGAGTGATGTACAATAACACCGGTGCCAAAAAAGTGTTGGGCATGAACACCATCCAACATAGCTGAAGGTGGGATGTGCACTTCCATCATCACTAGAGTTGGCTCAATGACATGCTCTGCCACAGAGGAGCTAGTTCCTGGCACAACACCACTTCCTTGCCTAGACGAGTTATCCAATGTAGGACTAGGAAGATCAATGGGCAACTCATTGTCCACTTTTTGCCGCTTTGTAGCAGCTTCCACTTGGATTTCTTCACCAACAACAATAGCTTTAACATCATCCCCTCCTTTCAAAGTCCCATTGACCACCGCCTCTATGGAATCAGCTTTCAAAGCTATCAATGGAGCCTCTCTAATGGGAGTTGCAGGTTGAATATCCCACAATCCAGTCGCATCATTCCGGGTGTAAATCCGAGGAGCTGCATACCATTCATGCCGATCAATAGTCACCAAAACCGATTTGCTCCTATGCCTGTCAATATGACTGACAAATTCTAGTGGAACGCGAGCCCCTTTTGCAAGCTTAAAGAAAACTGAAATGAATTTATCAAGGTTAACTATCTCCTCCCCGGCCATCTTCTTAATAATGGCATGTTTGGGAACACCTGCTCGAGACAACATGTATCCAGGCTCAGCTACATATACAATACCGCACACAAAGTGTAGATTCCGGGCTTGTTGGTAGGAAAGAGCATGGATTACTCCACCACTCACTTCCAAAAACGTATTGGGAGTAATGGAGTGCAAATCTTGAACTGTAATTGTCACAGCCATGGTTGTCCCCCCTCGTTCAAACTCCAAACTGACAGGATTCCCCACATTATCATCCAATAAAGTTTCATACTTCAAAAACTGCGTTAAAACCTCACCACCAGCGAGCATAAGAACATCCCCTGGTTCCAACAGCTTGTATGCAGGACCACCAGGAACAACCGACTCCACCACAAGCATCCCAGTCTCAGACGAAGGCGACGCCTTCCTCACCATTTGCTCTGTATCCCGTTTCAACCCCAATCGCCGTGTTTCATCAAACCCTTTATGAGAAAACGTCATCTGAAAACTTCCACGTGGAATCACTGCAGGCTCCCAACCCTTTGGAGTCTTGTCTTTCTGCGTTTGCAGTAGATGTAAAGCCCGCACCACGCGTTCTAGAGGAAGAAAAAAGGCCGAGGCACTTGCAGACTTACTTCCAGCATTAAGTGCAACAGCCCGGCCATGAATGTCAATCACAGGGGAGCCACTAGAACCACCTTTTGTCCCTGATGCAGCTTGCATGTAGAAGGTGTTGAAGTCGTTGTAGCCATCCTTCTTGTAGTGAGGTGCATCACGATCTAGCCTTGCAAGTGTACCCGCAAGGATTGAAACTTTTTCACCACTGTCATTCCCTACTACACGAATCTCAAGCCCTACTGCTGCTGCATCTGGAGCCAAAGGGATTTCTTCATATTCCAAAAATTGGACATTATCAGGGTCAAACCAAAGGAAACCAAAGTCATGAATGGGGTCTCGATATAGAGGAAACACAGAAATCTCTTCTCGGTTCACAAACATGGCTTCAGCCACAATGGGCCCTGGCTTCACCACATGGCGGTTGGTGAGAAGAATGCCACGTTTCTTGTCCACAACAAAGCCCGTAGCGTAGCTAGCTCCAGCCACTTCGGTATCAAATGCTCGTGTAGCAGTGGTGCGAAGAACAACAACTGCAGGGACTACTCTATTCAATGCATTGCGCCAATCCTCCGCATTGCCTGGGTGTTCAAAGATAGGCGGCTCCAACTCCATTGTTAGGCCTAGTTTCAAAGCCTCTGTACTCTCCGACTTCATGGGTTGTATTCCATTCATCTTGGCTGATTTGCTCACCCTAGATAGGCAATCAAATGTCCATGAAAAGTTCTACTTGGTTTGGCTTGAGAATGTATCTCTGCACACAAATGCAACCACATCGTCATTCTTTTCCTTGGAACAATGTATCATTTGCAATAGACATAGTAATATGAACTACTACTAGTGTCATGAAAACTAAATCTCCACTTCTTGGCAAATTTTTCCATTTCTTGAAGTTTTTTATATGAGAGAGGTGGCTAAAAACACAAAGAAAGCATAAGAAACAAAGAAGAAAGAGGGCATCATAAAACCTTTTCAAAGTATAAGAAAACAAGTATATAAGGGTGGCACTCCTTCTAATCAACCCTACTATCAAAGTTACTACCCATACTAATCAAATTTTTTAATTTTTTAATGTTTTTCTTCTTTCCCTATTTTTTGAACTTTTCTATGACAATGTTTTTTAGAAACTCAACATCTTCCACCCTACAGGTTCAAATTGTGTAAAATTTTCAATGTGACACACTACTTCCTCATTCCTTAATCACTCAATCACTTTCCAACATCGCCAAAAAAAAACCCATTGCCCACATACAAAGATTTATGGAGCAATAGATAACAAACAAAACAAGACAAAACACTACCTTAATATTTTAATATGAATTGCTTGAGTGCCCCAAAAGAGTAGTGAACTAACAAACATAAATGAACAATCTATATAACTTCACTAATCGTCAAGCCTTCAATCAAATAACAAGATGTCCACAGTCTCTAGTTCAACAAGACTAGGCTAAAGCAATGAATGAACAAGCACAAATGTTCAAAACATGAGAAGAAGGAATAGATCCAATGATAGATCCTAATACATAGAACTAGTGCATCAAAACAAAGAGTCTTAAACAAAATGTTGAAGACTTTCACTATCAAGAAAAATATCACATAGAAAGGAGTTACATACAATCTCAAATTCACCAATTTAACTTTGCTCACCACTAAAAGCCCAGCATGCAAGTTGCATATAAGTTTATGTTGAAGGGCACACATCTTCTCCACATTGTGGCAACTAAAAAAATCCAACCACCTTAAAATTTCAAGAATAGATTTGATTTTCAAAGTTTAACGTTGAAATATAAAATTCATACTCCGTGATTTCTTTTTCATCCAACTCTTCCTAAACAAGCAAAAACTCATGTTGATTTACATCTTCAGAACCTAAAGAACAACAATACGAAATTCACAAAAATTATGGAACCAAAGTTCACAAAGGCCATTGCATGAAACTAGCTGCAATTTGGGTTTTTCCAAGTCACATACGTTCATTAGCTATACATCATATACTATTGTGGAGAAATCCTTTGCTAATATAGCTCTCCAATGATAGGATTTCAATCATGTCACAAGCTACATGGTAGTGTAAGATGAACCTAGGGGTGGAAAAAAACACTAAATTTTCAATTACATCTTCAACAGCTAATTGATGTTCTCGAAGAAAAAACTTTTGGGGGTTGAACAGCAAGAAAATCATTCAGACACCGCTTGAAATCATCCCTTTACACCTCTTGAAATCCAAATCCAAGGCTAAATTGCAAGAGCAGTCAAAAGAAAGCAAGAAGAAAAGGGTTGAAGTTCCCACAAAAGCAGCTAGATTCTCCCACTGACAACCCTCTTCGAGCTTCCGGACAAAGATTATCCTCAATTAATATTTATAACGAAAGAGGAGTCGTAGATCCGTTGCACCCTAATTGAAGCGAACGTTTCAATACCACGAAAGCTAAGAATTCTGTCAGTGAGCTGCAAGCAAGCTGAAGTCACCGACCAATCTCCATCACCTCGTTCAAATCCTAACGACGAGTTGCTTCAAGTGCTTCACCTGCTGCGTTCTAGAATGATCTTGAAATATCAGAAAAACTCAAGTCATCTTTGAGGGCGCAGACCAAAACCCACCTACTCAGAAACTCAACTCACGAACCACGATCGATCTCTCCAAGGCGCAGGTCTGAAGTGTTGCACAGTCCTCAGGCCCCGAATTCTTAGAAGAACTCTCAAGGAGCTCAGATTCTGACTCCCGTTATGGGACAACATTCGAGCACTACCGAAGGAAATGGATGCTACCGCAAACTCACGGGTACCCAAGAACGAAGATCTCTCATTGACAGCACAGCTCCGTGATGGACTTCAACTGAACAAGCGACTGTAAGAATGTTTGCAACCCTCGAACGCACTCCAAAGGAGAATACGCAGCAAGCCAAGATTTATGCAGTCCTCAACTATGATAAATTCCTTTACATCTCGGCGGAGTTACCGAGGAGCTACGACATTGATTACTAGGCCAAATTGTGGACAATGCCACAGGAAAAATGACATACTACCGCGGGAAGTGAAATGCTTACTGACGTGTTCCCAAGAATGAGCAGCCAGCCATTTCATACATCCCTTCCCGGGTCTGCGAAGTTCCGTACTGGAATTGCTTGTGGCTTAAATCACTTTGCAACCCTGGAACACACTCCGAAGACGAATCAAGAGTTTCCTATTACTGAAATGCGCGCCGACCTTTACACTTACGAAACTAAATACTGGATAGATCTGACGATTTGCCACTGAAATCAGTCACACAAACTCATTCACAAGCAAAATGCTTCATCTCTCCCATCTCAAAAGTTCCTCACCTCTCGACATCTACCATGCATACACATGATGGTGCACAATTCATGCTCTGGTCCCGAACAGAACATTGAGTTCCATTCGTCTAGGCGGAATTTCCAAGCAGCTAAGATTCCGATTGTTGGGCCAAAATTCGAGATGCAAACTAAGTTTGTCACTCATACTAATGTGTTCCCAAGAATGAAGAGCTGGCGGAGCTCGGTGCTAGACTTCAACCGAGCAAACGACTTATAACATTTCGCAAACCGCGAAAAATCCGAAGAAGAATAGGCACCCTTCTTATTGCTGAATGCGCACTAAACTAGCTACGGTCACAGAACGGGATTTTGGATCTACGGTTTCGCAACCCCTGCCCAAGAAGCTCAAAACTGCCCTTCAAACGAATCGAAATCGGAGAGACCTTCTCTTATACTGAAATAGCCAACGATCTAAGGCCATCGTCTGATTTCTAGATGACAAGCGTCGCACTCGTGAATCCCGAGTTTAAGCGATTCTTGAAACGAATCTAGATCGACCTTAGTCGCGATGAGTACATAAACTTCCAACTTGCGAAAACGAAACCCTAACGCCAAGCGAGACAAGACCTCACCTGCAGCAGCAGCTCGACAGTGAGCGCGAACTCTCATTTACAGAAACTCCATCCTCGCGCCTGCATTTCGAGTCGCAATCCTAGTGCGCAAACACTTTTAGAAAGTGGATTTGTCCGAATGCTGACAAGCCCCCAGTTTCCTTCAGCAGCAGCTCTCTCCGCTCTACTTCCTTCTCCGCTGGGAGTGGAGATCTCACTCTAGTGACGGAAAAGAACAGAAACGAGAACAGTGAAACCCCCGAAAATAACTTGCTTCTGGCAATCCTCACGATGCTCAATAAGTGAGCGGCCGGCAGATCTTGCGGTCAGTCAGTGAAAAGTCGAGCACGAGTTGGGACCTCAAGCTGGGGAGTCGAGATCTAACTCTACCTTAGTGACGGGAAAGAATAGAAACTAACAGTGAAACCCTCGAAAGTAAGTTTCCGCAATCCTCACGCTGCCCAATAAGTGAGCGGCCGGCAGATCTTTCTCCCTTGCGGTCAGTTAGTCAGTCAGTCAGTCACAGTCGAGCTCGTTGTGGGACCTCAACTGAAGCTTTGCCATAAAGATAGCGAAATCGACTTCCGATAAGAAAAACTAATTCGCCAAAGTCCACCGTCCGTCAGACTAAATACTGACACCACAAACCAGAGTGCCCTGTTCGCTCACCTTATTCACCCAATTCCCTGCGGACGGAATTGCACGAGTGACCACGTGCAGTCTGACAAATAATCAGACACACACACCGATTTCTGCAACTGATCGGGGTGTCACTCTACATCGGCAAGCCCTAATTTCGGACATTAGCTTCCACGTTACAAATCTCCTACAACAGTTCAGGGATATAAGAGAAATTCACATACCGTAAAGTGACAGTCACTTCGAGAATAATAGTAATTGCTAAGTGAAGGTCAATTCAATAGAGAGAAGACCCAATTCGTACAGGAGAGACGTTACACCTTTTGCTGCAAGATCACCGTTGCGTGATCGAAGCAGAAACTCAAATTGCTCTTGAACCGGTACACGCATGTGCTCTCTGTGATTATTGGAAGCTTGTGCAAATCTACAAGGAGGATAGACACTAAGTACGCGATCGCGACTAAAAAATCTATGTTGACCCACTACGTGAGTAAGAATGAAGAATTTATACGCGAGATTACAAGAGGCGACTACTGGTGGCTTCAATTCTATGCTACAGAGCAGAAGCTACAGGATGAAGGGTTGCACGCCGACCATGTGGAACTCGTACTGCTGCACGGCGGGAGCGAGGGCGGACATGGTGAAATCCAGTGTGCAATTCGTGACGTTCATGGAGTTGGGTTCGCCGGAGGGCAGGCGCGGAAACTCCCTGCAAAGCTCGCTGCGCGCGTTCACGGTGTCGTGGTAGTGGTACGACCGGAGCTCCGTGGCGGGGTCCATGTCTTGTTGAGTGCCGCCCTCCTTCATGTGCTCCGAGTAGTGGACCCCCGTGGCCCACACGCGCTGCGGCTGAAGCGCATACTTCCGTGACTCCACGGACACCCACCCGTAGTTGCAGTTTGCGTATACCAGCTTCTCAAACGCCCATTTCCTGCGTGAGTGAGAAACACATGAGAAACAGCACCATGTCTGGTACGGCACGGGATCCGCAAGCACCAAACATCTAATCTCCTGGGATTCCGGGTTCCTGTCAGATATCGTGTCAATCCCAGCTATCTCCTATCAACATCGCAACAGTATTGAGCTACAGAAGTCTCAACAGAAGAGAAGCAACATGGAAACAGCTCGGGAAACAGTATTGACCTCCACAAATCTCAACAAAAGAAGAGAAGCAACATATTCAAACAGTTTTGTCCTCCACAGATCTCACATTCAACAGAAGAAAGGCAACATTGCAACAATATTGACCTCCACAATTCTTCACAGAAGAGAAGCAACATTGAAACAGGATTGACCTCCACAAGTCTTACATTCAGAAGAAGAGAATCAACATTGCAACAGTATCAACCTACACAAATCTCAGATTCAACAAAAGAAAAGAAGAACTGGAGCCTCTGGGCTACATCGATACAGATAGCGAGTGCTACCCCCGGTACCCTTAGGAGGTTCATTCTAAGACCACTTTCACACAGAGAAAGAACTCCAGTTCTTTGGCGGAACAACTGGTGTACATTAAAGAGTCTGTTTGTTTACGTAGTCTAACTTGTTGGGCACTGTGGTAGTGAGGATTTGATACAATGTTGAAAGCCAACAATGAAATCTTATGTGGACACAGGTAGAGACTGAAGTAGAGGCTCTTATAGCCCACACCACAGTACATTCGAGGTTCCATGGAACAGCACGAAAACTTCGAATTGTGATAAGTGAGAAAATACTTGAGCTGCTGACGTTTATTTTTTCGCTATTGATTTTCAGCTGGCCACAAAAAAAGGTGCAAACTTTAGATGCTGAAAGTTTCTAGACTATTGGAGGAAAACCTTCAAAGTTTTATGTAAATGGTGAATGGAAATGCTTCCCTGTTGGTATAGTGAATTGAGAAGTTATATTACTACCCTTGGGGTCTCCTTTGAGAGATAGACTCTATGATCACTTTGTACATTCAAAGCAACCCGGTTCCACATCAAAACTAAACGGACATGAAAATCATGTTGCATACATCCCCTCATTCTTTGGAGTAAAAAGTTTCGCAATTATAACCTTGCAATTTTGAAATTAGATTGGCCTCCATATTCAATATCGTTTCTCTAGTGCACTCACGAGGACCGAGTTCTCGCGATGATCACCATAGCCAACTACCAAGCTTGCAATGCAACGAATACGCTAATGCTAATGGTTTAGGGTTGGGCGCCCTTACTTGGAGATTTCGTCGCGGAACTTGCGATCCGGGAGCTCGCGGTTGCTTTTGTGGCAGAGCGCATCCGACACTTTGACATTCTGAAACAAGATTTGCGTGGTCTGATTTCTCGCTTTCTCCGCGAGCAGGGCCTCAATCGCATTGGGATGCCCCGGCGTGTGGGAGCCATTCTGTCCCGGGATATATAGGAACTCGTCGACGTCGAAGAAGAACGTCCAGTTGCTGAGCGTTTGCGACCTCTGCAAGCAATCATTCAGCATGGTGAATTGATGATGATAGTATCCCTCGTACACCTCCGCTAGTCGCAGATTCGCGACTTGCACTCTTCCGAGGTCCATCCACGGCTTCAGCACGCGGTACACGTCGTCATGGATCCCCCCCGCGTCTTGGAAGAGGAAGAGCGTCCTGTTACCAAAGAAGTAGGCGTGGTAGGCGATCCACTCCCGGATGCGTTGCGGGCTAATGTTGCCGTAGAGCGGGGAGCCGCAGAAGGTGATTTCGTAAGGGTAGGGGGGTTGGTATCGGCTGGCGTTGTACTCTCCTCGCATCTCAGTGAGCGCGATGAACCTCTCCGGCGCACGAAACGCATTCGGGTAGCTCGCGGTTAAGACTAACCTACCGCCGGAGCCGTCGGTGCCGACGTCGTGAGAGAAAGCGCACACGATCACCATGGTGCCATACAACTCGCCCATATTCCAGTCGGGCTTGATCGCGCGCGCCTTCACTTTCACCCCTGGACGGTCCACGCCCGTCATCCACTCGCACTCGTAGAGAATGTGGTGCAAATTGTTCAAGCGCTTGCTCGTCATCACAACTGATGAGAACGTGCGAGGGCCGTTGCGGTATGAGCCGACCTCCACGATCAAGCGCGTCGCGATCCCGTGCGCGCGGAAGGAGCGAACCTCCCCGTGAGAAAGGTCGAGACCGGACGTGTCGAGTGTTTCGTCCATGGCGAGCGTGGTGTTGACGCACGGCATGGGTTGGAGTGACGAGGATGGCCACCAGCCAGGGGAGTAGCGATTGGCATTGGAAGAGATTTGAAACAAGAGGAGGAGGCAATTCACCACGATGAGAAGCACCACAGCGTTCCAGCCACGCGCGCTCGAAGGGGGGATGTACTCCAAAAGCTGCGTCGGCGACTTCATGTTGATCACAATGGCTGACGCAATTGCTCGCATAACATCCCGAAACGCTTGTAACCTAAAATCAATCCCAAGATCGCCACGTCGAAGTCTCGTAGAATTTGGCGCCTTCACCCAAACACGAATCGCACGTCAAAGTAGTTGGTTACAGACATGTTGTGCACCATGTGCAATTTCATCGCCGCCCAGCTCCCACGATTCCGCAACTTGCCAGTAGCAGTCTCTGTACCACAAGCACAAGAGGCGACTGTCAAACAGAGTCTACATCACCCTCTGAAATCGACAACTCAGTAGTAACTTACAATCTCTCCACACGTACACTGCGTGTCCCTTGAGCAGCACTCTGCCCAAATCTATGAGTACGCTTCAAACGTATATACATCCAGATCAATCTACAATCAATCTGCACCAGCTACAAACTCCATTCCAGAAATCCGGTGACCTCAGAATGAACAGCTCCAAAGCTAGGGTTGCCACATAATTCTGAGCATGTCCATTACGTATTGAAAACCAAGGTCACACTCGATCACTCCACACTGCTCCCGATTTGAACTATTCCAGACGACGTCCAGCACTCACTCTCCGAAAACAGTCAAGGCTGTAGCAAATTTCTCACAGTCCTGTCTCTCTCTCTCCCCCACCCACCCCGCACCCCAAGAAGCCTCCAGACGTCAGACTACCCCCACCAAAAACTATTGATCGAAGCGGGAATCAACATCAACAATCAGTGGTTGCAGCACTCAACGACTACCGAACTCTCAAGGTTCAGGCGTTCACCAGCGATCGAGTGCGCAAGTCGGTACAAAACGAAAGCTTCAAACACAGACACGACCACCACAAGGTACCCGTTGACAAGGCCCTTGATCGCCCTCCACCAGAACTTCAAATTCTCTGAGCTCGATCCATGTACCCACAAAAAGCGCTTTCTTGCTCATCAGCCGCGAGCTAGCAAGTCATCTGCTTGGAAATTTAGGTCACGCCCTTCGCAGAGAAGAGATGGAGGCTGGCCCAGGTTTCGATCAGCTGAACCCAAGCAATGCAAGCGGTGAAATTGCAAGGGCTTTCCGTATCAAATGGTCACAGTAGTAGCGCATGCACCCGGGAGAAAATGTTTTTTTTATTCCGGCTGCTGCGAGCTCATCATTGGAGTCCGTGACGCACCTCTCCATGATGATCCTGGACTGCTGGAGTGCTGGGGACTGTGGAGCTTGCTTGGCTGCTGCAGTGCTGCGCTTTGTGAAGTGGCTGCACACTTACGGCAAGCTTGAGATGCTGCTGCACTGGCAGGTCCGTTTTTTCGTCGCCATGGACACTTAAACGAACTCCACGGGTCCTAAAAAGAGTACCTTTTTTCCTTTTTCTTTTGATGGGTTTCTTTATTCTTTTGGTGGGTTTCCTTTTTTTATCATCTGATTGGGTCGCAATTTTGGATCCAGCTAAATGCTAGTTTTAACCCTTTGAAGACAAGTGTTCAAGGAAAACGGGCGGCTAGTTCAAAGTTAGCTAATGGAATTGGGAAAAAATCCGTTTACAATTTGAAAAAATTGGCAAAAATTGGTGAAAAAGTCTATGAAAAAAAGTTGTTTAGAATTTAAAAATAGAGAAAGAAACCAATGCTCAATATTTGAAAAAACGGTTCACTATGGGAATTCAAGAGAAGTAGTTAGAGGTAAAGTTCATAAAATATCGTGAACATTGTCAAGTACAAAATCAATGTCCCACTTAGTCAAACTTCTCCAATTTTAGGATCCAAATGTCCTTAACCCCGAAAGTTCCATTGGTCCTACGGGGGCCAAAATGCATTAGATGGTTTTGGGGGGTCTGGAGGGCCGTTTCGGGCCTGTTCCCGGCGCTGTTCCCCCGGCAGCAAAAGAACGGCCGCTGTCAGAAAAAAAAATTCAAAAAACTTCAAAAAAAAAAAAAGATTTAAATCTTTAAATGGAAAAACAAGATGAACAAATTTTATTTTTTTTGAATTTTTTGAATTTTTTTTTCTGGTATGACGTGGCAGTTGCTATGCCATATCAGGCAGCTGCTGCGGTGCAGTTCCAGAGAGCTTCAGACTCTGGGAACCTTGGAGAACTCGCAGCCCTCCACAGGGGCTGAAAAACATGTAATGAAGCTCAGGTAGGCTCATATTAATTGAAAATTTTTGAATTTTTTTTGTCAAGATTGAAAAATACATAAGCTTTATGGAAAAATAATTTTTATTTTAATCAATGTTTGGGAACAAAAGTTATGGCACAATTAGCTAAGAATGGAGGTCAGTGGATAGCATTTTAAAAATCACAAAAAGTCAAATTTTAATTAAAAAAAAATTCTAAAATATTATATTTTTATCTACATGTGAAGCTTTGATTCATTCTATTTGGTCTAGTGACGAGAAAATTATGGACAATCTTGTAGTTTAGGCAATCTAAGCATCTTCTTCAAAAAAATAACTTATAGAATTAATTTTTGAATGCAATTTTTACATTTTTTCAAAAAGATTATTAGACAAGGTTAAGTATGCTTGCAAGAACAATCTCACCATTGGGATTATTGTGTTTCTGTTCCATCTTAGAGGTATCAACAATTTAGTATTTCTTTCAATCTTAGACTTACTTCCACTTAACAATTTTTTTTTAAATGAAAATCAAGTGTGTGTTTTTTGAATTTTTTTCATAGACTTTCAACTCAATTCTTCAACATAATAAATTTATAATTCAAAGTGAGTAGTGCAAGAAAATTCCACAAATGGCATTCAAAGTCATCTAAAATTGCAAGCCATAATTCAAAAAACATTATTTTTCCAACTTTGAATGCTAATATCTTCCAATTTGTACAATCAAACTTCATGAAATTTTTACCATACGATCTAAAACAAGTCAAGTGCAAGATCCTATGGCTAGATTCTAAAAAAATTATCTTTACTATTTTCTTGGGCAAATGCAAGAGAAATGGGAGTTTTGAGTGATTTTTGACAGAAAAATGGCTTTGGGACTTTAGGGGTTAAACTATCCTTTGGAAATAGCAAGAAATGGTTATATTTATTGGATTTGTTGGGCCTACAAGGTCTACAATTTGATTCCTACTAGCATTCATAACTTCAGCACAATCATTGCCATTGGTGGGGGTGTCACCTTCTAAGTAAATGCTAGGGCTTGGTCAATCTATCACTTCCCACTGTAGCCCAAATGTCATATGTGCAAAAAGTATTTTCAATTTTCTATATTAAAAAATATATTTCAAATTTTTGTAGTATATAAGGTAGATGTGCTATTTACTGCACACTCCCTAGAACTATACAATTCCAAAATTTGGGAACTCTGTTTAGAATGGTGGTTTGATGCTTCTTCCAACCATCATGTAGCCATCATATGTTATACGGTGAAGGGTTGTTTCATTTTTATAAAAATGATGCCTTTCTTCACAAGATTTACAATCCATAGCTCAATTTTATCATCTTTAAAGTCATCACTCAACATGGATTTAGTGCACCGAATTTCAAAGAAAACCGACTCAAAATTTGTTTACAAGAAGGTTTCAAAGTTTGTTTGTGCGGTGATTAGCACGTCTACCTTACTAGTTTAAAAACGTGACTTGGGTGTCTTAAAAGTTAGAACGTCCTCAATGCAATTGGTATACAAACCCTCTAAATTTATTTCTATCTTTTATTTGGTGTAAGCTTAGAAGTTGTGATTACTCACTGGAAGCACATCAAAATTCTTTTTAAATAGATACAATAAAAAAACTATTTCATTATTGAACAACCAAAGTCAAAACCATTGAATTCTAGCTAAAAAATTAAAAAATATATAAAGAACCTCTTCAAATCATGCTTATAAAAGAAAATCCATACAAATGGCACGCATAGTTTCAAATGAAGTAACGTTGACCAAATTTTGCATTGGTAAGCATGTTTTGGCATCACCTCTATAATTTTTGTTTTTTTGTTTACTTTTGATGCATTTTATTTTCATTGCCAATGTCTAAATTTGAGATTTTTTATACATATTTAAAATACTTTTGAATGCACTTCAAATGATAAAAATTATAATTATAATTATAAAGTAGTGAAAAAATATAGATATATTTGGAGGGCTTGTTTTAGGGTCCATTAAGGATGCCCTAAGGGCATCTTAAATGGACTCTAGAATTTTGTCTTCCCAAATGTAATTCTAACTTCTCACTACTTTGTAATAAAAACTTGAAATTTTTATCATTGGAAGCGCATCCAAAAATACTTTGAGTAGGTACAAGAAATCTTAAATTTAGACACTAGACAAAGAAAGTAAACCACATCAAAAAGCACAGTAAAAGGCAAAAGTTATAGTCAATTTGCCAAACCATAGCTATGAGTTATGCACATCTCGTTCTAATTGCACCCAATTTGCACCCAATTGGTCATAAAATGTGCATGGGTAGCCATGATTTGCCAAATCCACTATAATTTTTGTTTTTCAGGTAGCTTTTGAAGTGCTTTCTTTTCTTTGTCCAATGTCTAAATTTGAGTTTTCTTGTCCCTATTCAAAAAACTCTTGAATGCGCTTTCAATGATAGAATTTTTAAATTCTAAGTATAAAGTGATGAGAGGGTAGACGGAGCAACTCCATTTCAATTAGGAATAGGGAAGATTGACTCCTTTATTGCCCCTTATTTTGTGCCATGTAAATTTTATATTTCTTGACATTTCCTAGCTGAATGTGGGACCTCCAATTCCAAATATGAATTCAAAATTTGCAAATTTTGTTAATGATGGCAAATAAAAAATTCTGGTGTTTTTCCTAGGGATAAAATGTAAAGCAATAAGAAGGTCATTCCTTGGCCAACTGGAACAACCACGGTAAACTAACCCCTCGCTCGTCTTCAACAGGGAAAAAAATTATTTGCCATGCATGTTCAAATTTGCAAATTTTGAATTTATATTTGCAATTAGAGGCCCCAATTAGTTAAGAGAGGAGCAAAAGAGAAATCAATCAAGCACAAAATAGGGGGACTCTTCTTTTTACATGCACCTCTAGAATGACTTTAAGGGGACAAGCGAGGGCTAAGGGGGATTGCCCCCCTTCTTGCCAAGTGTTTTATCATTGGATAAAATACTAAAATTTTTTATTTGCCACATATGATAGAATTTCCAAATTTTGAATTCATATTTGCAATCAAAGGCCTCAAATTAGCTCCCCTGCACATGGATATTAAAGGGACCGATTATAATTAATCAACATTTCACACTATATAAATACTTACCTCTGTTGTATAAAAAATACCACTCTTTTGCCACTCTTCAACCACTCTTACTGCAACAAAGCCTTAATGATTCCTTGCGAGGTAAGTTTTTTTACAATAAATTTTTTTAATTTTCTAGTCTCCTTAATATGCCTATTTAGTGTAGAAGAGACAAATAAATATAAAATTTATGGAGCACAAATAGGGGGCAATTTTTACAATTATCCTTGATAGAGGGTCAATCTTCCTTGCCCAGCGAGTGAGGGGCAATGTTCACAAAATTGGCTAAAATTTATTCCATTGCTATTTAAATTTTTCAATAATTAGATGTATATGGGAGAAATCCTTGAAAAAATTAGATTTTAGCTAAAATTGCAACAAACAATAGAATTTGATTGTCAATTTGCAACTTCCTTCACATTGGAATTAGTATCTATTTAGTCTCTTTTGTATTAAATCCTATACAATTTGCCAAATCTTTTTTTTTCCTATTTTTTTCATACCACTTAAGCAAGGCTTTTTTTCATTTTTTATAAAGTGCCAGAGTGACGATATAAAATGTTATGGTGGTACTTCAAATTTCAGCATTCATCCACATATTGGATAGAAAATATCACATTTGTACATCTTACATGTCTCTAATTCTATTTTCATCCACAACCTAGAGATGCCTTTCAAGTTTAGTTTTCTAATTTGAAGTTTTATGGCAAAAAAATTCACCATTTTTTGCCATTTTTTAGCCAAATTGTTTTTTTTTCTGGTATAATTAGGCACTAGAAAGCCCAAAAATAAAAGCCCTGCCCTCAAAGTAGCCAAAGTTGATGCTTGATTGTCTTGAAGTGTAAGGGAAGGCCTCTCAGGTCGGGTGGGTGGGTGAATGGGGGTGGTCCTGCATTTAAGGGCACTAGATCGAGGGCGTTAGCCCTCGGTTGTGCCTAAAAATGCACAGACCCCAAACCTGAGAGGGCTTCCCCTGCATACTAGGCAGGAAAGATTTCTTTCCAACTTTGTTTGTTTAGGATTCTAGCTCTTTTATTTTTTTGTGTGTGTGTGTGTGTGTGTGTTTGTGTGCAAGGGTGCGTCAAAGTGTCACGATGGCTTCTCTTAGGGTCTGGAGTGGAGAGCACAAAAAGAAGTAAAGAAATTTCTACGGTGCATTCCACCTTGTTGAACAAATACATTTCGCCGGTGTTAACGCCCTCCCTCGACAATGGTGAGTTTCCACTACGGAAGGAGCAAATATTAAATAAAGAGAAATCTTTCTGAGTGCATTATGGTCACATATTGCACTGCATTTCCATAAACTAGTTCGCGGTGGGTTCACCCTGGCCAACCCGGGAACCACCATGCCAAAGTAATAATGACAGGGCAACTAAAAATCAAGCATGTGGGCTTGGAAGGGACTTTGCAGTGCAACCATGCAAGTCCAAGTGCTGACCACGCAGCACAAAATGCAGCACCGAACGTATCAAATTATACACTTGCAAGGTGGGGTTGGAGTGCAGCGCTTGTCCTGTAATACATGAAGCAGCGGCATGAGCACCAGTAATTTTTGTTCTTTTGTTTTTTTCTTCAGCAGTCGGTCAGTATTTCAGTTTTTGTTTTTGTTTCTGTTTTTGTTTCAAGTGAATAAACACTCGAAAGCCATGATATCACGCTTTTCGTGACGGGAGTATTCGGCAAAAATACTCTCCTTTCTCAAAATGGACCAAGGTACAAACAAATTGCTACAAAATCAACCTTGGGATGGCATTGCTCTTTTTCGAATGCACTCAAACGTTTTCGGGATGAATGAAATGATATTCTGTTCACATTTCACATGTTCCATCCATGTCCAAAGATGTGAATTGTTTCGTCACTTTATTCAGTGAAGATTTCTTTTTTGCATTGTTGAAAGTGAAATTTAAAAAAAATAAAAATTGGATGGAGTGCCAACAAAAGTTGTGAACAATTTTAGCGCACAACATGTAACTATCCATAAGATTTGCACAACTATAATGATGTGAAAAAATCGGCAAATGCTGGAGTGGGCTTTAAAGCTCCCTCTAGAGTATATTAGAACCTAATTCATACATAAGTTTGGAAAGCCCATTGTGGATTGATTTCTTTTTATGATGAATATGTATGGTCCAATGTATGGTCTACAATGTACATCACAAGAGGATTTTTTTTTTTGCACTGGGTATGTCCAAACTTAAGTCTATAATGGGCATTATGCCATCTTCAAACAAGATTTGTTCTCACATGGGATCTCACAAGTGTCATATTGTAAAAATGAATATGTTAAAGATTTAATTTGAAGGCATTGAGTGTACCAATGTGTATCATTATGCCAAACCATCCAAGCCTTTTTTCCAAATGATGTTCTAATTAACTTTGGTTTAGTAGTAGTTGCTGTTGTTTTTGTATTATCCCACATAGAATAATAAAGAAACTAAAGCATAATTTCATTCTTGTGCAGTTTCTATATTGTGTTGGTCATTTAGATAGTTTTTGGAGGACAAATGATTATTTTTCTCTCATCTTCAAAGTGTTCAAATAAACATCCAAGTGTCATTCATATTATTAAATTGCCTAGTGACATTCTCTATTAATATTTATAGGGCCAATGTTGGTTATAAAAATAGTTTTTCAAAATCCTACTTTGATAGTAATGAGCAATTCCCATGATTGTATTAGAATCCATCATAATATCAATAAATAGATAGAACAAGAGAAGGGGAGATGCTAATTATGCCATTGAATCATATTAGTCTAATGCATTCATTCATGCCACCACAAAACCTTCCTAATTTCATCTTATAAACATTTTGGAAATTAATAAAATCATTTAGGGTCATGTTTCAATCATAAATATTTCATTCTATACAATTTAAAGATTATAAAATATTTACAACATGATCTCCCGAAAGGTTCACATTCCCCTACTAAGGAATCTTTTAAATTTTGTCATATTGTCAAAAAGTTATTTTTTCTTTTTTTCTTTTTGTTGAAATGTTGAAAAGGTCATAATTTGATTTTGAAATTTGAAATTCAAAGTTATGCATAATATACCAGTTGTACCACAATTCCAAATTTTGCTGAAAATCTCTAGTTTCTCAATTAGTTATGGCAACTTTTGTGTGTATAATGGAGAGCAATTGTATATTTGGATAGACATATTTTGAACTCCTCTTTAGATTATTATGGAATTTGCAACAAAATTTTCCAATTTCATCTACAATAAGATTTTGGCGTAAATTTATCATACCCAGGTTGGCTTGCTTGTCTATCATGAAGTTTAAAGGTTATGCAATTTTTAAAAATTAGTACATCAAGTCAAAAACTTACAATCTTCTAAAATTTGAAGGCTTCAATTGATATGAATTTGAGTTTGACGGAAATTGGCCTATGAAGGAATGGTTTTGGATGAAAAAAGCATAATTTTTTGAGAATGAATGATGCTATTACAATAATCATGATATTTAATGTTGCCTTGACTAGTTGATTTTTAAATGATGTAAGTTTTTACTCTTGATGAATATTTCTACCAATTATATTTGTAGAGATCTTTCTCTTTGAATAATATTGTTATCTATGCTCTTGGAAAATACATCCATCAAGAGTAAAAAAATTTAGTTTTTTAAATTAGTTATTGTAGGAACAATTTAATGTCTGTACTTGTTACCTTGGTAATCTTTAAAATCTCATATTTGTTATAGAATTTCATCCCGTTTTAAATCCTCAAACCATCCTTTGTAAATATACCTCGCTATGTTTTAGAATAGTCCTATAGTTCATAAGTTAGAATGCATATTATTTATTATTAATAGCTCCAAAATTAATGAATAAAATACACATTATTTGTTAATAACCAAAAAACTAATTATATATTATGTGTTACATGTTCTCATATTGTATGTGCTAGAAACCTTATACTCCTTAATTCTAGCATACATAGAGGTTTGATTGTAACACTAAATCTCATGATTATTGTAGTGACCATTGAAAAAAAATGATCCATTCATGTGGAAGTAGGAAAACCATTGGAAGTGATGCAAAAAATTTCCAAATACTAATTTCTATTGCTAACAAATTGGTTCAGAATGAAGAAAAATAACATATATATTTTTTAAATCATTGCAAAATTTAGCTAACCTTTAAATGTCAATGCAACAACAAAGCAAATGATGAATGGACAAACATGCCTTGCTTTCATTCAAGAATGGATGCTTTTCATTCAAATTTTGGGGGAGGGAGTTCTTTGAGTGTATATACATCATTTTGTTGTAGAAATTTCCTCATTAATAAACTTATGAGTTTTCTAGAGATGAAGATGTTAAATCCATGATTCACAAAAGATGCCTTTCTATTGTATTTAGCAAATTTCTACTTCTTTGCTTTAGATTTGAAATGCAACCATTAAAATAAAAAAATTTGAATTTCATTCCAATTAATGAAATGAAACTTACTAAATCTAGTTTCTACTTTAATTTGAAATTTTAGAAAATTCCCAAAATTGAATATTGTATTGCCATTTGAACTTTGGGCCTATTACCATAGTCTTTTGATTTTCTAATTCTATTATACTACAAAACTTTGGTTTACACCATAATGCACACATATGGTGAAAATTTCATATTTATTAAGCTTATTTTGTATTTAATATAAATTTTCTTCACTTTTTCTTCAAAAATTCACAATAGTTTCAAATTTTTACCAATTTTTTTTGAAATTTTTATGTCTTATACAAGATATGTGACTTAATAATGTTAATCATAGAGTGTGTGCAATGAAGGAACACAAGCCGGAGTTTGAGAATAACACAAGATAAAACTCTTTGAAATATCCTCAACTGGGTCTTTCATGGAGTTTGGTGTTGTATTTCCTTTATACTATTCTTAGTTAAACCTTCCTTTAACACCCCTTCTACAAACTAGGGAGACCTTTCACAATTAACTCTGTTCTCTAAAAAATAAAGTATAAAAAATTCCAAGAGTTATTTTCTTAACATTGTTTTGTTAATCAAGCAAGGGCCCCTGGGTTTTTTTGGCATTCTTAAAAAGGGGCCCCGTCCAATGAACAAAATTGTCTTATTTGGCTCCTCAATTCACCCTAGCCCTTTAATTTCTAAGAAGTCTCTCCTACACATCTAACAAAGCATAATACCTACTCAACGTTATTTTTTTGGCTTTTGGGTGCGAGATTGCACACAAAATTTAATTTGGCTAATGATGGCAAAAAATCGTGAAGTTTTTCACCATAAAACTTTGAATTAAAAAAAAGTCTTGGATGAAATCATAAGATTGTGAATGAAAACAAAATTATAGACATGTAATATGTGCTAATGTGATATTTTCTATCCCAACATGTGGATGAATGCAAAAATTTGGAGCACCACTAAAAAGATTTATATTGCCACTTAAGGTAGAACCACCAATTCCCGATCAGGGAGCCATACTTAACATATAGGATCCACCTATTTTCAACACAAATTGGAATAAATTTACAACCTAAATTTGAAATGTTTTTATTTCTTGTTTTCAAAGTTGGGACTAATAAGTTCATGACACATGTTCCAAAAATGTCATAAAGTGTATGGGCAATACTGATTGGGAAAGTAGTCTCTTAACTCCTAAAGGTCAGAGACTGTTTTCATCAAACCGCTTCAAAATTGCTATTTCTAATACAAGTACCAATTTTTTTTTCTTAAAAACATTCTTGGAAAAATTTAATTGTAGGATCTTGTACTGAACTAGTTTGAAAAGTTGTGGAATAAATTTCAGAAATTTCTGTTGTGTGGATTGCAAGATAATAGTGTTTGAATTGATTAAAATCCTTTTTTTTCTTTGCAAAAATCCGGGCAGCTGCACTTCACAAGGTCACATTTATATGACAAAATGTCCCAAAAGGTGGTTACTCTTTGGATTCATTCTTCAAGGCAAGTTGGCTACATGCTTGAAATTTTTTAGATCATTTGGAATTGTAAAACATGTAGGAAAAATATAGTAATTAGAAAGAGGTAGAGAATGTTTAAAACACTAAATTGCTAAGAATTTAAATATGGAATTGAAAAATGCCAATCCCAACGGTGATAATGTTGTAATAAACAATCTACACCCAATGTTTTTATTTTTTTTCAAAATATTAAAAATTGAGTTAAATGAAGGACTTCAAAGTTTATTTTAGAATAGAGATTCTATAGCTACCCTCAAACTAAAACTCCTCATAACTTTCATTTCATTAATCAAAATGGAATGATTCAAAGCTTCCCACATAATTCTAAATCTAAAGAACCAATTTCAAATTTTTAATTAAAAAAAAAGTGATTTTTAAAGAAGTTTTTTCAGCTGCCCGAGCTGCCCGCCGACCCAATGAAAATGACATATCTTGCAATAACTTTTTAACCACGTAGTCAAAAGTTATGAAAATTGTTGGGCCTTAAAGCTACTCCTTGAGCACATCTTGTGTGAAAATTTCAAAGAAAAAAAAGAAAAAATTACGGTCGTAGTGAGTTGCCCAAAATCGCTATGTTGTTAAGAAACAGTGTTTGGTCCTTCAGGGGGTAATTGATTGGAATTGGAAAACTCAAGACATTGGCTATAGGTTCGGAACACTTATTGGCTCCCAAAATTTATAGTAATTTCAATTTTGGCACTTCATAGAAAATGGGGAAAAAAAGGCCTGCTTCCCAGCATGCAAAATGAGGAAGTCAGAAGACTTTGATGTTTGGGTATCTTATTATTATTATTACTATTATAGCAGGGGACTGTTTCAGTGCTTTTTAACTGAACTGATTCCCCAGTTCCCACCCAATCATGGTTCGGGGAACCAACCTTAGCAAGTTCTGCCTGGCAGAGAGGGTCAGTGCCACAAAAAAAAAAGTAAACAATGCACACACAATTGAATTTCAAAAAACTGACTACTGGAGCCGGTAGCCCTGTGCCGTTGGTCGAGTTTTCTTTATGCCAATTTAATCATCCCCAAAGATCCATAATTTAGGATTATTTAAGATTCAAAAAATAACTCAAAAATTCATTACTTTCACATGTGTGTCCAAATGTCACAAAACAAAGTCCGTGCACCCAAAGAGCTTCTAAGGTAATATGCTCTTAAAGCGATCATTTGAGGGCTGGTCTGCCTTTTCCACAGGCTTCCATGGACAAAAATATTTTTCGATCATTTTTCAGAGAAAGAAAAATAGATGTAGAACCTAACGAAAGTGGTTTTGTATTTTTCCAAGCATTTTTGAATTACTTATAAATTTTCAAATACTGGGGGCATAAAAAAATATTTGTGAGCATAGGTCTTCCAAAATCTGTCCACTTGCAACTTGTAAAGAAATGTGTGGAAATCAAAGACAATGATTGGCTCTTGCAATAGAAAAACAATTTTTTCTCAATGCATTCAATTGCTAAACTAGTCCATTTAAGGATCACCCCATCTCCATTATCTACCTAAAAATAGGGGCGATTTGAAAAAGATGGATGTTTTTAGAACACACTACCTTAGTGGTACCATGATCGCGAACCAAGGGACTCACATTCATGGAGATCTCACCATAATAAACAAACAAAAATGAACAGTCTAATTTAACCCCTAAAGGACCAAACATTGGTTTTTTTTGTCAACATAGCAATTTTGGGCAATTCACTACAAACACAATTCTTACTTTTTCTCTTTGAAAATTTCACACCACATGTGCCTGAGGAGCAGCTTAAAGGCCCAACAATTTTCATAACTTTTGACTACATGCTTAAAAAGTTATTGCATGATATGAAGTTTGTGTTACTCTTCGGACAGCTTGGGCAACTCAAAAAACTTATTTGAAAATCCCTTTTTTTTTAAATAAAAAAATTTGAAATTGGTTCTAAAGATTTATTTACACATGAATAACTTTGAATCATTCCAGTTTGATTAATGAGATGAAAATTATGAGGAATTCTAATTTGCGGATAGAAATGGAATCTAAAGACAGATCATCAAGATAAACATAAAATTTAGAAAGATGCAAGCCTTCAAACCACCCTTTTGAGGACTAACAATGTTATGGTACAAACATAGAAGTTATCCAATCACATGTGCAAAACTCATAACATCTTATTTGAATACATGTCAATTTGATATCACAACATTATAGAATATGACAACAAAGAGATCCAAGATGATGCACCCAATTGCATTGTAATTGTAAAACTAAATTCTTGCCTAAAATGTACAATCTCTATTCATGAGAGACATGAGTTGCTTTTGGACACATAAGGGCCTAGAGTCAAAAAAATCTATAAAGTCCCAATTTTTAGCACCTTAAAAATTTGTGGCTTCCACCATCCAATAAATAAAACATAAACTTGGAATTTGGAGTCTTGTTTTGGCTCATAACAAAATAAAAAATTAACAAAAACTATATTCAAATATTTATTCACCCTCCCAAAAAAATTGTCATAAGAAGATTTTGGGGGCCAAAACAAAATTGCAAGTTTCCAAGAGTTCCCGGACTGCGGGGAACACTAGAAACTTTGCCAAATCAACAATTTGACGTGGCCACAACTATACCATGTCAAATAATATTACTTAATTAGTTGTTTAACTTTTTTTATTTTTTATTTTTTAAATATTTTGATTGGTTCACACCCTAGGGAATAGGTCCAAAACGGCCCTCCCATGCCCTCAAATCCCTTCTAATGATACATTTGTCCCCCAAGTGTAGAAGGTGAATTTTAGGATTCATGATTGTATTTGAATGAGGGAGGAATTTTGAAATGCTTTGAATTTTTTGTGAACTCAAAAAGTATAGGAGTTTGCTAATATCTTCTAATCTGTATGGTCAATGGGACTTTAGAGTTCCATCTTCTAATCCGTATGGTCAAATTTGATGAAATTTTTACCACATGATTTCAAAAAAGTGAAGTACAAGATCTTACATTTGGGTTCTTAAAAAAAATTGTTTTCTTGGGTGAATGCAACAGAAATGACAATATTCAATGTTTTTTGGAGAAAAAATGACCTTAGGACTTTAGGGGTTAAGTGTGAATTATTGTATGTTCTTGAAGTGAGCCATTCATTTCCTGTGATGTATTGTTTACTCTCTCATAAGTACTAAGACCAACCTTTGAACATATATACAATGAATAAATTAAGTAATTGTATTTGTTTGTACAGTTTATTAAAAAATTTAAAATGTTCATATTATATTATGCAGACTTAATATAGTTTTTCAAAAATACAAGTATGTGGCCACATAATGGGCTATAAAAAATATATATATTTTCCTTCTTTTTTTCAAAACATTGAACATTTTGCATCAGCAGCACTGTACACAAATATTTGTAGTTTGCACAATAAATCTAATATGATATTTTTACTTGACAAGTATTACAACTAGTTTATAAGAACTAAAAAATGGATATAACAAGATATTAATAAAGGAATAGGCCATCACTTTTTGGACAATTACAAATGACATAGTAATGGTTGCGGCAATGGCATAGGGCATAAGGTAAACTAAACCTATGGCAAACATTGAGGGAATGACCTACTTTAGTCTTGCATCAACCCATGACAAACTCTTTTCAATAAATGAGATTTGGGCTACATTAGGTTGAATTAGGAGTCTCAATCAATGTCTTGGATGATAGTTATGGAGTGATTAGTGACTGCAATACAAATTTCTACTTTTTGAGTCTAAATTCATGACATGATGCAATTTTTGTAGGCCTTCATGTTACCATCATGTTAGAAAATATTGTGATTGTTTTAGATGAGTAACATGATTTTTATGGCTACATTGTTTGTAGCTTTTTGGATACTCTAGAAAATATTTGGGGCTAATGGAGCAACATACTTCACAATTCACAACAAAATTCATACTATGTCAGAAAAAACAAACCCAAACCATGTGAGGCTTTGTTCACTCCTACCAAACCCAAACCACATCATGCATTTGTGTGTATTGTGAAAGCAATTAACCGATAAACGACGGGCTCATAACCATGGAAATCATTTGCTTTGTCATCATGTGAATTGTTGGATTAAAATAATGCAAAAGCACTCATTGGAAGACAAACTATTGTTGATGATCTTTCCTTTTCACACAAAATTGGGAGGATGAATAGTTACACTTTTTTCCTACATAGAGAGATTCTTTGTCATTCATCGGCCAAAAAACATCCTCGACGGTGTTTATGGGTTAAAGATAGGATTTGGAAACTCGGATTTAAAAACCAAGAGAGTCCATCTAATACTCTAATAGTCTTTGTCCATTTCTCACATTGGTCTTTATCTGAAATTTCAATTGCTCTTGTCTTCATGTGAGATTTTCATTTTTTATTTTATTTTTAAAGTTTTCAACAATGCCAACAGGGCAAACCAGTCACTCTACTAAATTTTGTAATAGTGTAGCACATGCTGAAAGCCTGCCACGCAGGAAAAATAGGGTGCACTATAAAAGTCAGACTGCTTTGCAGAAATGAAGGTCATCTGACACTACCGGGAGTACAAATTAAGTGAACGGCAACAGACAGGATTGAGAATTTGAGGTACACCTTTGCAATGAAGCTCGTTTTCATTTGTTTAAAAATTAAAAAAATTAAAAATTAGAGATACAAGGCGGATGTGGGTCCTGTATTTACTGTGGATCCAGTATTTACTGTGGGTCCTGTATTTACTGTGGATCCAGTATTTACTGTGGGTCCTGTATTTACTGTGGATCCTGTATTACTGTGGATCCTGTGTTACTGTGTAACTTCCTGCATTCCTGCGTTGCTCCAAAGCAATAGAAACTGGGGAGTGAAGTGTGAGATGCAAAGCAGAAAGAACCCCCTTTATTTGTGTCAAAAAAACAAAACGTAAAGCACAAAGAAAGTTTACAATGAAAGAAGGGGGGGTTGAAATCAATCATCCAATCATCGCATCGGAATTCCGAAATGAAGTCAACTAAAAGTCACAAAAGTGAGGGTGGGTTTACAGCAGTTTTTTCTTTTTTGCAAAATAGTGTTAGATTGCAGCAGGGAGAAATAGTTTGAAGTTTTAAAGAAAAAAAGACTTGGATGAAATTTCCAAATCTGGATGAAAACATAATCATGGTCATGTAAGATGTGCTAATGAGATATTTCTTATCTAATATGTGGATGAATGTTGAAATTTGAAGCACCACTATAACATTTTACATTGCCACTTTGGCACTTCATAAAAAAAAATTAAAAAAAAATACTTCTTTATGGGTTGCAGAAGGAATGAACATTGTCCACTTTTTCTTTTTCTAACTTTCTTGAATTAATTTTTTTAATTTTTTATTAAACTTTTTGGAGAATTTTGGTGTGTGTGTGGGGGTGGGGTGGGGGTGGGGTGGGGGGGTAGAATAGGTAGAACTGTCGAAGGGTTCCACCCTCCACCCTCCCCTACCATGTTCTTGATGTATAATAAATTCCTAATCTACAACTTGGTTGTAGAATGCTAATTTGTTGTTTTTAATTTGTTGTCTCTTCAATGAATAAGTAGCTTGGCACAAATAAAAATTATATATTGTAGATGGCTTTTCTAATTGAGGAGATTCTTTAATTTCTTGATGCCTTGATAAATAATGTTCTGATGTAACTACGGTGATATCCATTAAATTTTGTCAATATTCTAATATACAATAGATAGATTTGGGGTTCTTTATATGCATCTAATGGATTTTGGATTTTACCTAGATTAGTCTTATAGTCTCCTATAACCTTCAATTTGAAATCTTTATAACTAAGTCCTTCATGCCTTCAATTTTTAGGCAACCTCTTGCATTTTGCTTCATAATCATTTATCAATGTGCAAAAATCTTGTCATTTTTTCTTACATGCCGATGGTGCTTTATAGATTATAAGGTCATTGCAATGGAGGATTTGATGGTGCAATGAAATAATCTTTAAAAATGTCTTAAAAGAAAACACTAGTCTTGTGAAAAACGCATGAATTTCAAAATTGAGTTCAATGCAAGTACAATCAAAAGTGGTTAAAGATGATGCGTTGAAAATAGATTAAATGTATTTAGTAGATATGAGTTAACAAATAAGTTTTATAGATTTAGAAGGTTTGTTTACATCCCTTGTAAATAAATAACCAATAATCATTATGAATTCTAATTCAAACTCTATCAACTAATCATATCAATATTTTATAAACTTGAATCTTGTTTTGTGGAAATAAAGTTTAAATAAAGTTTTAAAATGTGTGTATGTCAAATTAATCTAAGTAATAACCAAAACCCTCATTAATATGATCCATGATACCAATATTTGTGAAGATATTAGTGTTGACTAGGTCCAATCACCAAGCCAAATCTCCCTAAGCTTGAATTGTTTTTGTGCTCATTCTTCAAGGAATTGCCATTTGTTTTTGTTTCACTTATTGGTTTCATTGAATGTTTTTTTGCCTTATGAGTTTCATTCTTGTTATCAGGCCCACTAACTAATCCCCTATAAAGACTTGCACAATTTCTCTCACTTTGACGATCTCCAATGTTCTTCTCAATTTCATGGTTTAATGAATGAGATTTCTCAACTATTTCGCTTGCGCAATTTCTATCGATTTTTTTTTGTTTCAATTTTTTGGATTTAGAAAGCATCTCATCATAATTCTTGCGTTCCCCAACATCTTTTAACACTTCATATGCTCCTTGTACTTTTATAAATTCATTTGTAGATAAATCCACGTCATGAAGTTGTTTTGTCTTATCAGGATGGAGAGCCCTTACTTGATCCAAGTATGCTTTTCGGATTTCGCTAATATTTGCATTGTTTTTCAAACCAAGACATGTATAGTGGTCTTCTTGTTGTGTTTGCTTCTCTTTAGACTCTTTAGTTTCCATCTTCACCGATTTACCAATTAAATTTACAAAGAGTTGAATGGCACTAAATGTTGATGTGAAGTCACATTTCAAGATTGGCAAGTTTTGATGCAGGATGAAATGTCAACAAATCTTAGAGACAAGATAAAAGTTCATAATATAACCAAAAAAACCCTTTCTAATAAAAAACACACTAAATAAGGTCAATCTTCACCTTTATAGCACCTTGGTTTCCACTTTTACATTTGTTGGAGTAACTTTTACATTTCTAAATGACTATTTTTTCATTTTATGATAGATGTCAATTTATGACTCTTTATGGATAGTGTGTGCTGTCTCTTGAGTGGATAGTGAGACAAAGATAGTTTTCAATTAGTTTTTCATTGGGGTGTGGTTTATTCACACACCCATTGGGCCTAGTTGATCCCCCCACATTCTTTTATTTTCTAAATTGACTCTATTGAGCAATAAGTATGGATTAATGTTTGAAAATGATTTTGTATCTGTCTTTTATATATATATATATTTATATATATACACATATACATATCCCACAATATATGTATCCATATTATTTATTTTTCACAATCAACCGCGTTTGAGGGGGGATTCTTGTTTACAAGATCTAATGGCTCTCAATTTTTATTACAAAACAGGGGGTGCGTCAGTTGCAACCTGAACCTGGATGCATCATCACAGGAGAATAGTGTGGGTTTCCACTTTTACATTTTGGGATGTTTATTTCAGGTGATAAAACTTCTGTATGAATATATACAATGAACTATGAATGAGTGATTTTTATTTTTATTTTATTTTTTGAAACACATGGACAAGAATGAGTGATTTTTGGATCCCTCAGTCTGTCTGTCCTGTAGGGGTTCATTTGTTTTCTTATGACTGGCGCCATTCACTGTGTCTTTTCTTTTTCTGGAGTTGGTGCGACTGTCACCCAATTTGCTCCCCCCCCCCAAATAGCCGTTTGCAAAAGTTTGAGGTTTCTGAATAATTGTGGAAGCTTCAGAAACGTAATGGGTATACCCCAAACCAGATCCTGCCTAAAATTGGCATCGTCATTATGTGTATATCTCCAAAATCAGTATGTACGTATGTTGAAGAAATATTTTGAGACACCTATCACAAAAAGACTTTGACCTTTTGCAAATTTGGCACCAAGTATCCAAATTAATGCCATGTTCTTTTGGTGTGTTGGAACCTCCTTTCAATGCAAGATGTTAACCTCTTAAGTTCCTTGACTATGTTTTCACCAAAA